>CM021109.1:208577002-208604737 GCA_007115665.2 Sequoiadendron giganteum | reverse complement strand
TCCTTATCCAGCAGTTTCTTAATAGAATTCCGCAAATTCTTATTCGTGGACTCTGCAAGTCCATTTCCTTGTGGATAGTAATTGGATGAGAATTTTAACACAATCCCATACTCAAATGCCTATTTTGAAAACTTCAATGATGAAAAGGAGGGGCCATTGTCGCATACCAATGCATGAGGAAATCCAAATCTTTTAATAATATTTTTCTCAAGGAACTTAATGACCACATCTGTTGTGCAAAGCTTGAGAGCTTAAGCCTCTGTCCATTTGGTGCAATAATCTATAGCTATTAAAATTTACTTGTGTTGTGCCAAGGAAGGTGGATTAATCATTCTGATAAAATCCAATCCCCATTTTGCAAATGACCTAGCTTCAATCACTGGCTGCAAGGGCATAGCCAGATTCTTCTCTCTGTATGTAGTTGTTTGACAAATGTGGCAAGTCTTTACATGTTCATAAGAATTTTTAAAAAGTGTGGGCTAGTAATATCCATCCCTTGAGATTTGATGAGCTATGGCCAAACCACCTCCGTGACCTCTTCCAAATTTCTCATGGAAGTGTTCCATCAGCTACTTAGCTTCTCTTTTCCCTAAAAATCTTAGATAAATTCCTTCATGATTTCTTCTATAGAGTACTGATCCTTGCATCATAAAACTTTGGTTGTTCATTCGTAAAGCTCTTCGTTACATTGGATTCAAATGTAAAGGACACCTGTGATTCAATAGGTAGTAGATAGTTTCATCGTACCATTCTCTTGGAGACACTTCTTCCAGCACATATGTTTGTTGCACCTATCCAGGTCCTACCATTGCAATTGTTTGTGCCAAAGCTTGTCCTCAGACCAACTTCAAAGGCTACATTTCCATGTCATATTCTTGCAAAGTGGCGACCCACTTGCCTCTTCTTTCTCCTAGTTCATTTTGCATTAGTAAGGTCTTCACCGTCACATCTGGAACTATTGCATAGACTTTGCTCCTTAGGATGTAGTGCCTAAATTTCTTAATTGCTTTCACTAGAGCATAAGCTTGCTTCTCCACATTAGCATATCTTAATTCTGCTTCTTTCAATGGTGCACTCATAAAGGCAATTGGATGTTCATCCTTTTCGTTCGTCCTCTGGGTTAATACTGTTGCACAAGTGTGCTTCGAAGCAAAAGAGTATAGATAAATCAGCTTTGAATAATTTGGACTGACCAGTATTGGGGCATCCACTATCGCTTGCTTGATTTCCTAAAACAATTTCCTTGTTTGAGGGGTCCATTCTATCTTAGCAACTTTTATTTAACATCTCATTCAATGGTCTGACGATCTCAGCGAACCCAGTTATAAACTTTCTTACAAAATTAATCTTTCCAAAGAATGACCTCAACTCTTTCTGACTCCCTGGCATGCCGATCTTTGAGATCGCTTCGATGAGGTCTAGGTCAATTTATATGCCTTGTTCTGATAGGACATGTCCTAACAATCTTCCTTTAGTAACCCCAAACACGCACTTCTTTGAATTGAGAGAAATGCCAAACCTTCTACATCTCTGGAAGATCTTCCTCAAATATTCAACATGATCTTCTCTCTTCTTGGAAAATATAGTCAAGTCATCCATATATATAATAATGCATTTTCTGACTAAATCTCAGAAAGTGATGTCCATGGCCCGCTGAAATGTGGCTTTGGCATTGATTAAGCCAAAAGGCATCCTTCTGTAGGAAAAATTTCCCCACTTGGTGGTGAAGGCTATTTTTAGTCTATCTGTTTCTTCAACCATCACCTGGTTGTATCCTACTTAGCTATCCAAGAAGGACATCATTTGAGAACCATTCACAATTTGTAGCACCTCATCCAATGAGGGCAACAGATAGTTATCTTTCTCAGACGCTCTGTTTAGATTGCAGAAGTCAACACACAACCTTATCTCACCATTCTTCTTCCTAACGGGTACTAGATTGGCGACCCACATTGAGTGCCTTACTGGAAAGATTATTCTAGCGGAAAGGAGCTTCTTAACCTCTTGATATATCAACAGTTCTAGCAGTGGGTTCACCGGCCTCTGCCTTTGTCTAAATGGTTTATTTCTCGGCTTCAACGGGATTGTGTGTGTGATCAAGGAGGTGTCGTAGGTCTTCAAGTCCTCATAGCCCTAGGCTACTACATTGGAGAACTCTCTCAATGCTTGCACTATTCCTTCCCTTTATCTTGGGGTATAAACCTTACCCACAAATACATTATTTACTCGCTCATCAATTCCCAGGTTGACTGTCTCGCATCCATTTCCTTGAGCGCCCTGATTTCTACTCAGTTTATTAGGATCAAAAAGCCTCTCTAGTTCAACCATTCCTCTGGGAATGACATTTGTCTTCAAATTTAATATCCCTTCGGTGTGGAATTCTGCTTCCTCAGTTTCTTCTTCATCTATAATTTGTGCTTTGAACACTCCAGAGCTAGTTAAGAACTCCAAAATCTGTTTATTGTCATCGAACACCTGGAAATTATTTATGTTATCTGGAATTGATGGTGTGGAGATTAACTCCACTGTGAAATTCTTTAAACCTTCCATGGCCAATGGTTCTAATGAACTAGTCGCCTATGCGAGAGAGTTTGCCACTGGATTCCTAGACTTGTATACTTGTTTGATGTTAAAGGCATCGAAGCTTTCGATCAAGTCCCAGACCTTGTTCCGGTAGCGGCCCAATCTTTTGTCATGACGAGCGTATTGCTTTCTTACCTGGTAGACTACTATGTCTGAATCCCCAATGGAATGCACAATTTTGGCACCCTTCTCTATTTCCAGGATTAATCCATGAATCAAAGATTCATATTCAGTAACATTGTTGGTGCAAGAGAATTGGAGCCTGTAAGCACCTAGATATGCTTCTCCCTTAGGGCTAATAAGTTCAAACCCCGCTCCATTCCCTTTCTTAGATTTCGACCCATCAAATCTCAGAGTCCATACTTGATCTCCAATGTGACCGCTACAGGTATTGGGATCATCCTTTTCCACTGTGGGCTCAACTTTCTCACTTTCTATCCACTCCTTCATTAGGGAGCCTTTTCTCTCATTTACTTCTTCCATTTCTTCTACCAAAGAGACTTGCGGAACTATTTTTGAAACCTGCTCTATGGCCATTTTGCACATGGTGCATGTAAATTCCAGATGGAATGCCTCATGGATCCTACACCAATTGGGCATTAGCATACTGTTGATGGAAGCATTCTTCCCTGATTCTATTCTTTGCCTAACATTCTTCAGCACAAAATTTCTAAAATTTTCAAACATCCCCTCACTCTCGCCCGAGTCATCTTCAATCAATACTTCGGTAGAGGAGGATTTGCCTTCCGAGGGTTTCTCCTCAATCACGCTCTACAACATGAGGACCTCTTGCTTGACTAGCTTGTAAGAGCCCAGATCAGCTTTTGCAAACAATACTTCATTGTTGTCACCATACTCGGTGATCATCAACCTGAGTCGTGGTGTACTCTCCACTCCAAGGCAACCACATATGAGAAAAGTCGGTGGCGATATATCTGTTCAACTTTTGGGACCAATCTCTGCTGGGCAGCATGCCATATCCATCTGGTATATCTACAACAGAGATATCAATACGGCTCTGGATTCTAGGATCCATGGCTAGCTGCATGTGAATGCCGTTTAGTTCCCCAACAATAGCAACTTCAGTTTTATCTAATTGAGTCACCTTCTTGTTAGTGTGGAGTGGGAGTAGGCCCAACCTTTCACATACCTTTAAAGGCATGATGTTGCTCGAAGCTCTGGAATTAATCAAACAGTTGTGTAGCATTTTTCTAAATATTATGACTGAAACTAAGAATGGGGCCGGTTCATCTTTCCCCTAATAAAACACTACTGGTTTTCTCCTTTCATTTGCTACATCATTTCTCTTTTCATCTTCTCTGTCCGATTGAACTTCTCTGCTTTGAGTCTCATCTCTTGTATTCTATTTAAGCTCATCAGGCTGAGAACCTCTCTCAGTTTCAGTCTTTCTAGGAGTGCCTGAAGAATTTAATACCATGCCCTCAAAGTTTTGAGGCTGTTTTTGTGCCTCCCAAGAATTATAGGATGTTTGTGGCACATTTTGCACCACATTTGTGTTCTGTGCAGCACAGGACTGCATGACAATCTAGGGATTTCTTGGCACATTGGGTGCCTCTTGTGACGTGCTTCTTGTGGAGGGATTTTTAGTCAATGTCCCTAGAAGAGTGTCTCTTACTTCCTAAATCTTCATCAACTCATAAAGTCGTAGACTAACTTTCATCTTCTTGAATTCCTCCAACATGTAGGAGCTAAGCTTCTTTATGTCTTCTCTAGGAGAATTCCCCTTTTGTCCCTGTTCAGTCTGGTAAACAGGCTGCTGAGGCATTTGTGGTCCATTTTGATCTTGCTTGTGTGGGACCCTATTGAGTGTACTCAGGAGAGCCTTTTGGTGCAACTAGCATGTTACTCGCATTAGGATGCAGAGGTGTCGTAAAGTTATTTCGGGGTATTGACGAGGTCAATGGCTCACGTTGAGGGTAACCTCTTTGATACACTTTAGGGGGTCTGCCTCCAACGGTCTAGAGAGCTTGTACTTCTCTAACTCCTTCCACCAAGACACTGTTGTTAAGAGACAGGAAACTATAACCATCTTTGCTTAGGGGTTCATCTGGTGATGTATATGTAGCATGGGCCTCTGAAGGCACTTGAGATGGGACCATTTGCTGAAGCGGGTGGAAATTTATGATTGACCGACGGTGGTGTATAACTCTGGAGTTCTGGTGGGAACTTGAAATCTTCTAAGATCAAGGCTTGATCATATCAGGGTGCTTGAACTATTTCGTACCCCATAACTAGAAGATTCTCTGTAGCTTCTGTATTCTTCACTTCCCCTCTAAAGATGTCAGCAGCTACTTGGAACTCATGGCATTGTAACTTAGAGTGTTGACTATTATTATGCAATCTACACCATCCTAACAAGGCAGCCTCTGCCAAGTATACTCTATCTACAGGACGGTTCTTAGGAGGTGGCAGGTTATCCAATGGTGAAGGGACACCTCCATTGTTGGGCCCTATATTCCAGGATCTCTTCTGGAATCCTTGATTATTCTATACCCATGGTTGTTCTCATGACTGTATATCTGATGGGTATCTTGATGGTGACTTGGAGGATTATTGGAATATCTTCGGTTAGCAACTTGATGTGCATGATTATTCCATTGTGTGGCTTGTATCTGATTATTTTGATTCCTGAGGTATGTTACCTTAGTTGACAGCTTCTTTACCTATTCCACCAACTCCTTTATTTCCTCTCTTTCCTCTTTCCTCTTTGTCAATGGCACTATGTTTTGCAGATAAATAGGCTACATTGCCAGCGCTTGAGACAAGGGTGCTCCAGGATGGAGGACTAACTGATTGGATGGCATGACTGCCTGGTAAGTTGGTTGTGGAACTGGATTCAATGCTAGAACTTGTTGATTCCAGGTTTGTATATGACCGCTTGTAGAATTCAAGCCAGTGCATAATGAGGGACCAATTGTATTTTGTCCCATGTTTTGACTCACTTCGATTTCTTTAGCATAAGCTAAGTTCATATTTGCTAGTGTGGGGTGAGCTTCTCTCATGAACATTGCAGTTAAGGGATCCAAGGCAATGTAGTAATTCTCTTGAGCGCCCGTGATGGTGTAAGGAGTGGCCAGCCTTGTGAGAGCCTTTTGAAATCTATTGTTAAACACATGAATAGGCTCTTTTTCTTGTCTCCTTACTTCTATAAGCTATCTAAATAGTTCCTTGGGAGTGATAGGAATGCCAAAATTTTTGATGAAGGTCGTCTTCATTTGCTCCCATGTTCTGATAGAACCAAATGGAAATGTATGAACCAATAATGGGCCTCTTCCCCAAAGGAGTATTGGAATAGCTTGCATGCTACATCCCCATATGCAATCTGTCTATTGCATAGGTGGTCTTCAAACATCTTGATGTGATCCTTGGAAGTGTGGTTCACATCATGGACGTGGAACTTGGAGAAAAAACTCTACGAATTTTTTGGCATGTCGTGATAGTCGACAAACTCCAACGGGGACAGGTTGGTGACAAACCAAGTAGCACCATTTGCAGCTGGCTGAGCCATTGCTTGTCTTTGCTAATATACAACTGCTTGAGCTGGTTGCTGCTGAACAAAAACTGGCATAACTTGAACTGGTTGCTATTGTTGAATAGCTACTAGCGTGATATCTTGTGCTGGTCCTTGTTGGGAAAACCTTGAAATGCTAGGTGGAGTTCTGAATAAACTTGAGACTTCTTCACCACTTACTGCTTCCTCACTTGATTGAAATTCTTCATTTGATAAAATCTCCTTGCTTGAGGGAGCCTCTCCGTTTGATCGAGTACCCTTCTTCTTCCTTGTTCTGGTGGGTCGTTCTAGTTCTACAAGTTCTTTAGACGAACTAGGTGCAGATCTCAAAATTCTCTTCAACCTATCTGGCGAGAATAAACTGATGCGATCCAGGATGAAGCTACTTCTTTTACTGGCGGTGCGGGGAAGCAAGTGGCTGTCTTTGATTCAGAAAATCTCTTTCAATAGTGACATGGATTTTGATAGCCTTTTCTTCTTCTTCTTCCAACACAAAGCTTGTTCGCATGTACTCAGTTGCACTTCTCTTTGTCCTCCACGCAAGATTGTTCAGCCCCAAAAGGATGTCTTCGTAATCGTCGTTGAATCTTAGATTTGGCTGCAACAGCGGAAATATCTCTCTATGAGGTAGCACCATCTTGGTACATTATATTTTTATAATTCCTTTCTACTTTACTATAAAAAATAGCCCTCCTTCTAGCACCAATTCTATTGATGGGTGTTTTATGACCACACCAACACAGAATAAAATGTCCAATGGTCACTCTATTCTCTCTTGATCAAAGTATTCTACATGCTAAGATTGCATGAAAGTGCATGCCTTCAACTCCAAGGTTCCTTTTATCGCGAATAGACTCAGTTGGTTGATGTGAATATGCTAGGTATTCCAAGGGGACTTACGTAATTGTTCGACTTCGTGAAGCAGATGAAAGATTTGACTGTGATGCTCTGATTCATAAACTAACTAGGAAATACTGAATTTAAAAGGATAAGGGGGGTAGGGATTCTACAATCTATTTCTAAAGGATGGAATGCAAGGACTAACTTCGACAATCTTCAAACCAGACTTTGTTTTGCCTCCCCTTCGGACAACTATGACAAAGTTGGTGCAATCTTCAAAGGGAGTAACATATTCAAATTATGATTCAACATGCGCACCCCATAACAATGATGTAAGTGAACATATGAATCACAACCGAAGTTAGGTACTAATATTCCAGTTGGCCATGCAGGGCACACTTACCATTAGCAAGCCCGCTAATGGTATGGATAAAGGAAGACTTGTCCAAACCAAACGCCACACTCCACAATTAACAACTACTTGCATATAACAAAGTCTACTTTACTCTAATCTACTTGAATTGGAAAGATGAAAAAGTCTGGTCAACTGCTCACAACGAAAGAAAGAATCACCAATCAATGAAAATATTTATATTATGAGAGTCTTACACAACAACCTTTTACAAAAACCTTCAAAGGGAAAGCTTTTCTTTCCTTTTCAAACTAAGCTAACTCCTAGCTCTACTCTCTAAATTCTATCTCCAATTCTATCTAGCTCTAGTCTATCTCTATTCTATGTCTAATAATTACAAATGAGGGGGGATACCCCTTTTATATCAAGCCCAGTCCAGTGGATGGCTTAGATTCAAATACAATGGAAGGCCCATGTTGAGCCACCTAAGCCCTGATTAGGGTTCTAGCCTAAAAACAACCACTGAGAGGAGTGGGGCAATGAATGCGCTGGAGATTCTCCACTCCTCATCAAGAACCACTACCTGCAATCAATGCACATCGTCTCCTTCCAGAAGATCATCATCTAGAAGGGCGTTTCCTTTCTCCTTTTCGCTGGCTACAAACCTGATGAATCTAGCCAAGACCGCCTCAACTTCCTAATCCAAAATAGGAGGAAGGTGATCCAACTGAAACTTTAATACTATAAGTGTTCATTCTTTCCATAATATCGGAGGCTTGCCGATAGGCATGTGCAAGGTCCTCCATAAACTTTTCTACTTCAACACGAACGTTGGCAACCCACTTGTTTGCATGTTGTGCCATTCTTTTCAAGTCCTCTAAGCCACTGATTGACTCTCTGAAAAATTCAGCTGGAAGCTCAATCGTCAGATTTTCTTGCCCACAAGAACGGGACAAGTGTTGCACATAGCCAATCAGTTTTTTATGCTCTACCTTCAATTTCTTATATTTTCCCTCGATATAGGACAATCTATCCTTGAGTGCCTGATATGAATTATCGCACTCCTCAACCACTTGTGCTCTAGTAGGGCAGCCAAGTTCCATAGTTGTAATCACATAATTTTCTAGAACGGCCTCATCCCAATCACACTCCACCCTAAGCACTGCCACATGCAAAGTTTGAGAGCCATCCCCATCTGTTGAGTTCTTGGAGAATTTCTTGGCCTTCTTCTTTGCTGGAGGTGCATTGATCCTTTGCAACAACTCTTCCATCTCAGTTGTCGGATCATTCTCATCCATAGGATCATGTATCATCCAGTCCCTTAGCCATTTTGGCACCTCCTGCCACATATTTGAGATAAAAAAAGGTTGCTCAACCTCGGCCTCAAACTTATGAACTACCTCCTTTCCTTTGTTTTGATGAGGTTCATCATCATCTATAGGATCAGTATCTCCCGAGCTCTGGGCATCCTGATTAGAAGTAGCGTCATCCTCAAGAGCTACCTCAATTTCCTACTGAAATTGGGTATCATTGGCCGTCCCCTCATCTGTTTCCTACTGATTTTCTTCCCTAGGAATGTTGATGCTTTGGCTCATTGATTCTCTACGAGGTGGCTAACTTGCCACTTGCGCTGCCTACTCTACATTCAATCCTTCCCTCTGATCATTGAATAGTGATACTTCCTGCATACTCGGAGAATGTGCCCGAGATGGTGCATGCACAGATTCCTCAATTCTTAGAGGCTCAGGTTGAACCGGCTCTTTTCCTCATGGCTCTGGAGCTTGATCAACCTGCCTTCTTTGTCTAGTTGCCGGTGATCTATGATCTCCCATCAAATTGTATGCGAGGGGAATTGATCTGCCCTTAAGTCAGTTGACATGCCGCTCTACCCAACTCCGTGTGAATGTTAAGACTAGGATACAAACTGTATCCAAGTCGATAATCTTCGGCTCTAACCAATCCGGGAGTGGTAACGGCATATCCCTCAAACTATCATAATAAGTTTGTACAACATTTATATCCTCTTCAATTTGATCTGGCACTGGGACAATCTCGCATTCCTTGATCATCCCCAATGGTATCCGAGAAAACATCCTCCTCCTAACCTCGATCTCATCCACTGCACTTGCCCAAAAGTCTTCAATCTGTGCTTTGTGCCTAAACTCTTCAGACAATATCCATCTGATGTTTCTGTGGGGATTGTAGTGTTGTCTTTTGGTATGGTAGGAGAGGTGGAAGAATTGGAGTTCATTTCCTGCCTCCCTTGCTGCTTGTAGTGATGGACAAACCTCGTCAGAATTCCCCATGGTAATTGAGAATCCAATTCCACCTTTCTTCTTCTTCTTTTGAATCTTATCATAGGCAATAAGTTGCCTAGATATCTCCAGCATCACTATTTGTTTTATGGGATACCAGGGCAATCTGTACGGATAAGAGGAAAATCCTTACAGCCTTATGTAGGTAAACTTTGGAAATTGCATAAACCAACATCTGAACTTCTCAATCAGCTCCTGTGCCTCTCTAGATATTCTGTGGTGAGTCCTTTACTGCAAGGTCCTCGTTATGTGCATGGTGAAGGCGTCATTGACCCTTTTGTAGTTGGTGGTGCTTGTCAAATGCAACTATGGACAAGCCTCATGTATTTTTGAACTGATGGGAGCCACACCCGATTGGTTCTTTATATGAAATTCATCTATACTTAGTCATTCGAGCTAGCATGTAGATAATGTAAGAGCTCATGTAGAATGTTTTTGTTCTCCTCAAACCATAGAGTTGCTCATGGATGTTGTCACTAATCATTATTGCCCAATCCACGTAATCCTTGCCTTCCAACACCAAGTTGACATAATAAAACATCCAAGGTTCAAAGATGAATGCTTGGGGGCACCCTCCAACTCTGCTTAGCATCATTATCAAGTCACAAAACTCTTGCCTCAAATATTCTAAAATTATCTGCTTGGGCAATTTTGTACGAGTTGGCTTGGGCTTGTTCATCCACCTGGTATTTAGCAAATCAACACATCGATCAAATATGGATGAGTACATCTTTTCAGCCCTCTCCCTTGTTTTATAAATAATCTTCTCATGGACTGGAATTCCAAATGCTTCCCCAATTGCCTCTGGTGTAAGGTTGGCCAATATCTTGCCATCTGGCGAAATGACAGTCCTCTGCTCTATGTTGTAGTAGTTGGCGCTTTCCATGATCAGCTCTAGACACTGGATGGCTAGAGGAAAATTGGCAGCTACACAGAGTCCGCTCCTTATGATGTTGTGCGAAGTAACTAATGGGTGATGACCTCCAGTTCCCATTATTCTTCTCCTGAACGTCTCCAAGTTGAACGAGCCAATGTTTGTGTCACTTAGTTTGCCCAACCTTGAGGAAAATTTTGATCATGGTAGGAAGGATTTGCTCAATTTCTTAATCACTGCTTGTCTTGATGTTCTTGCTCTCGTGGATTCAACATCGTTCCCTCTGCTTGCAACTCTTTTGCTTGATTCAACCATTCTGCAAAAAAAGGCAAGAGAGTCATTAGAAAACAAGATTTTATAAAATGATATACCACTTTGTGGGAACCAACAGATTTTTAAATAAAAAGGTTGCAACACTTTGTCACTTTCAGCTACAAACCTCAACTATGCTTGTTTACTTCAATGTTTTTAGAAGTTTCTCCTCTGGTTGCAGCAACACAATGCAAAATGCTAGGAAATGTCTTCCTGCAACAATTTACTTTCAGCAAATTTGAGACCTCTTCCTTGAAGTTCATACTTTAGCCCCTTGACTCTTCACCTTGCAAAGTCATGCCTTCAACAACTGTAAGCTCCTTTCTCAAATTCGTACTTCAATACTTCACTTCTCAACAACTCAAGTTTCTTCACAAATTCGAATTTCTCAACAACTTGAGAATTTTCTATCTCTGCAAACTTGTACTTTTCAGCCTTAGAAGATGTCTTGCATCCAGCAACCTGTGAGAGATATGAAAAGAACTTGAAACCTTATAGCCAGGTTGAATTCCAGGAGAGGCTAAACTTAGCAAATTTTCAAATTCCATTTCCCTCCCTTGTCCAGTTGAAACACTTGTCATCCCGAACATCGGAATCCTGAAGTTCTAGAATCTTGAAATTTCATCACTCCTGCACAGGCCTACTTCATCATAGTTGCTTCTTTTAAAATATTAAATCAATCACCTCCATGAACAATTTCATTTCATTTGGCTAAGTCATTTTTTCTGCTTTGACAAAATTACTCCATTCATCCAATTCAATTGTCAAGCAAAAACACTTTGTGAAGACATATTCTCCTCATTTGCCTTAGAGAAATTTCATGAATTTTCTTTAGGAATTTATCAAAATAGGCGTTGGGAAAAATTCTCTGTCAAAACGACACAAGCGAGGTGTGGAGCAAGTTTAGATCATCTCTGAATTGAAAACGTTCAATACCCAGAAGAAAATTCCCTTTAGAACTCATCATTTTCATGTGTATCCAGATGAAGTGGTACATTTAATTTTTATTATTTTGAAAAAAAAATAAAAAATTACTAAGGTTCATTCATTTTCACTCTGAGTGTCTTCCACACCTGCAATCCTTGATTTCTCTTCCTTGGCACTTCCTGTGATTCTCTCGAAAAATTTCCTCTTGTCTAGCCCTGGGCGCATTTCATAATGTTCTTGGAAATTTTAATACCACCTCTCACTTAGGCGTATTTTCATAATGTGCTTTATTGAGATATTGAGATATTGATAGAGCAAGAGACCTAAGCAAGGCAACATGCCTGCTTTAGGTTTGTGCATTATGGGGAGGTCCCAAGAGACAAGAAAGCTTCTGGACAAAATGGCTGTGAAAGGCTGTGCTCCAGATATATTTACATATAATATTGTGCTCTGTGCAATGCACGGAGGGAAGAGCAGAAGCATTTATTGAGCTTTTAAACGAGCTCACTAGCAAGGGTGCATACCTGATGATTATACTTAAAGTATCATTTTTTTCCTCTGCAAGGATGGCAATCTCAATGCTGCTTTGAAGTTCATATATCGTATGCTTGCCAGGGATTGTATTCCAGACGGTAAGACTTCCTAAATCTCATCAAGCAACGCAGCTTATGAAAGAACTGGAAGCGAAGGGCTTTTATAGTCAAAGCCCATCACATTCTGAAATCAGTTTCTCAAAAAAACAATGATTCTTAGGCCATTTCTGGCCTGCTATAAGTAACTGTTCAAATCAGGAAATCACATTTAGAGAACATACTACTCCACTATTTGGTTACCATTTCAACATTTGTTCATAGTAGTTGTTTTTTCCGCACAGAAATGGGTTCTGATTATTGAGCTCTATAGTATTCGGGATGTGAGCTTGCCATCAGGACCTTGACCATAAAAAGGATGATCCATGCTACAAGGGAAACAAAAAACTATGGTAATTTATAGAGAAATGCTAGAGAAAGTTTCAACTGGAGGAGCAATAGAATTTAGTGAAATTTGATGGAGAAGGGCTTCCATTCAGAGATCATGACTTTTATGACACTTATTGAATGTCTGTGTGTATTAGGAAAGGGAAAAGGATATGGTAAAGCTTGCTACGCAGTAACAGTGCCTTAAAAAGACAATGGCGAATGGATTTCTCAAAATTAGGAAAAGTGCAAGAAACTATGATTGTCTTGGACAAGTTGGATAAAAATTAATGAATGAGCTTGAATTTTATATGCAACTGGAATAACAGAACTCTTACCAAGGAGGAAATATATTGCAATTTCTCATTGGAATTTGTTGTCATAACCCCTTGTTTGGTATCACACTATCAAGCAACATTTAGTTTCAACAAGGTGACAAAACTTGAGGTCAGCATTCTTTTCACATATTGTCAGGGAATTGTGTAATTCTACATTATTAGAACCACATCAGTATAGGTTTGATCCTATTAATATTATTATTTTTTTAACAAAATTAGTAGCAGAGATGTTTATGTTTTGTGGTTTTATTCTTCTAAGTTGTTAAAGTTTATATTAGAAGATTGGTTATAATCATAATTAGTGAAGCATTGATGTGTATTTCCTAAGTCACTGTCGAAAGGAAAAAGCATCACTATCGCCACTGCTTCTGCTGCCTCTTTTGATGCCGCTGCCACCAGCAGCAGCAACAAAATTTGAAAGAAGAAGAAAAAAAAGGGAGTAACACTCTAGTATGAGTAGTGTGAAGTCCAACTTTTCTTTTATAAAAGGGAGTTAGTAGATCCGATTAGGGTGGTTAGAAGAAAACTGAGTTAGTTTGCCAATGGACATTCAGTGAATCAGTACATTAAGTACAGACAATTTTGTTGATTTCACGATTTATATTATACATTGTATGAACAATGTTTATTTTTGGATTAAACTGTGTATGGTTTTTGCTCTAAAAACTATGTATGTTTGATTGCTCAAAAAACATACACAGTTTAATTCAGAAGTATACATTGTTCTTATTGATAGACTGTGGAAAACTAATACCAATTACACATTGTATATTATTTGAATTCCTTACATTTTAAATATGCCATCCTCAATTTGTTCCCCATCTCTAAAAGGAGTTTGATCCATCACGAAAGAAGTATCAACACAACCTTTTTTGAATAAAAAGGTAGTACAAGTGAAATATTTTCTATCCCCTGCAATTATAAAGCCATTAATAGTGCCTCTATTCATATTTCCATTTTTCTCTACACATGGTGAATCTCCTTGCTCTTCTAAATGTTGCAATCTCATGATTGCAGATATTCCCTGTCTTGTACGTCATTCGGTCTTCAGACCTTCACTACATTGAGAAGACAGTCAAAATGGTGGGGACATGGAAAATTTCCCTTTAAAGCCTCCAAGATTTCTAATCTAGAGTTCAACAAGGATACAGGATAAAGTTTTTTTTTTTTTTAAATTATAAATTGACTAACATATGGTAAATATGAATTTGAATTATTCTGTTTGGTGGATATCTGGTGTGATGCCCCATTTATTGTTGATCATTACAATACTGTTTTATAATTACATATTAAAGATTTTTAGAGGAAACCTAGTATCAACATATTTGATTAGTTGTAAACATATTTTCTATTTATGAAAGGATTTACTATATATTAATAAATAGAAAAATTGACGCTACTTATGCTTCTCACTTCCATCCTTACTATAGTTTGTATTATGTATTTTAATTTTATTAACTATTATATAGTATTAACTTGCAACTATCAAAACATTTCTTGATGCATTAAGTATTCGTTTTACTGCAGTCACTTCTCTCATTGAGCCCATATACACATCAATAGTTTATAGACAAAACAACAAATTAAATCTCAGTTGAAAACATCATTAACAAAAGGAAAATCCAAAACTTTGAAGACTAAAATTTATTGTTAAATATATCAAGAAAAGTCAAGGTAGATCTCACATATCCGTACTAAATGTCAGCCAAATAACTGTAAGATAGCTAAATACTCTTTTGATCAAAGAGTGCAATCCATAGTTAGCTCATGTATTTGTCATTAATTTGATAAAACAAATGAATTCTTCTTTCACAGACACACTTTTCACCCAGGATTGAAATGCCTAAATTTATTTAATGCTGACAACCATTTCTATTGACTCTCGCATGGCATGGAAGCAAAAAATCATTAAGACTTTGCTAAAAAAATCATTTCTATTTATTTAATGCGTGTGTCTGCTCAATGTTGTCAACTAAATTACAGGGTTCTTCCCTGAAGGTCCCTGTACCCGTATCATACGGTTCTGGTACCGGCACTGGTCCAGGTCCAGGTACCTCTTGGTTCTTATATTATCTTGGGTATCCAGCTGTCATAATAAAAACTAAGTTAAAAAAATGCTAGCCCTGGTACATTCAAAATAAAAATATAAATAAATTAAAAAACACAATAAAAGTATTAAATAAACACACAATTAACTAATCTACTGCTAGTCTTATAGCAAAAGATTTTCTATTTTAGCAGATGTAGCCCTGTTTTGACATTTTGCCATATGGAGGATTCCCCATATTTCTGTAGAGAAGTTCCATCTATGAGTTATGTACCTCAGGTAGATTACGTTTTCCCGATTTTCTAGCCTTGCTCATGAAGCCTCCAAGCTAGTTTCATTGCCAGTGTCTAATTAAGCTAGTTTCATTGCCAGTGTCTAATGAGACTTCCTGTTGGTTATTTTGTCACATCATTTTTGTGGATATTTAAATTTCATGGATAGCACTCTCCACATAAACTTCCTTTTGATATCGGTTAATGCCTCCTGCACCGTCATTGGGATTAACAGAAGCAAGGACACTAGGTTTGCCTGTAGTTTCTCTTTCAATAGTTCTGTTTTTACCTACTAATGTCAACCACTTAGCTGCTTTGGAACTTAATTAAGTTGTCAAGGCAAGGAAGATGAACAGGTAAGGGGTAGTGAGTTCCACTATCTTAGCCCTCTTGCCATAAATAGCAGACTTATGACTCCATTAATCATTACTCAGAATGATAGGAGAGTTATGCAGCTCTGTATCCATTTTATGAAGTGTGACCAATTGCTACTGGCTAATTAACATTGCTTAAGACAGAATTTTTGTATGATCAATTGCCAATTAGCCTGACTAGAGGCTTTGCACATATCTAGTTTAAAATGCAAACCTTCTATCTTCTAGGTTGTTAATTAGCATTTAATCTCTTGAGCAGAAATTTTGTCCCAAAGCTGCTTATACTCTAATTGGGCCTGTGAGATTATCTCATGCAGTAAGAGTTGGAAAATTCCAAAATGATTTGAAAATGATGCAAGCACAGAGGATCAACTCAACTCAAACTCACTTTCATGAAGCATAACCTCTACAAAGGCACAAAGTGAGTCTTTACTTTCCTGATCCAAGCAAGGTTTCCCAAGACCTTCAATCTTCTTAGAAATATTAAACTTAAGATACACAAACCTTTACATAAACTGCCCTTTCAAGTTTCCCCCTTTTCATCATAAATCAAGACATTGACCTTGACAATGGCACAATTTTTTTGGATTTTAGCTTCTCAGGCCCAAACCTGAATTTTCAAGACCTCCTCATCCTTTAAGAGCCCTAACTCAGCACAACTAAACACTCCTCAAGGTCTGCCCTCACATCCTTTTCCCCTTTACTTCATTGACTCATCCATTCCCTAGTAACCATACCATTAAGGACTGTCAGACATATCTTTTCATGCAAACCCTTAAACCTGACTGTAATCATAATTCTGAGTACCCATTTATATGTTTTAAAACATATCCAAAATTAAATATTTGTTTCTTTAATGAAAAGTGCTCAAAACTGGACTGGTAACGTGCAAATTAGGCTTATTAGGCCAAGGTCAGCATAGGGCTTATTGATTCTTCTAGTTCCAAAGTCAATATCTCACGACCAATTCTTCAAAAATTCATTATTAGACCTGTACAAGCTTATTTCACCTTCAAAAGTTCATTTACCAAGATATTTCTACAAACCCCAAGTGATAACTACCTTGATTGCTCTGTTCTCAGACTGTAACACAGATTTGAAGACTTACACCTCAACTTTCCACACAACAATCTTATCCAAACGGTCTAAAACTTCAAGAATATTAAATCAGATGTTACCAATCCTCCACCAAATATTAGCCAATTTTAATGAATAAAATGGGAGAAACACAATTGTTAATAACTCTTTTTACCCTAGAACAGGGTTTTATCTGTTTATAGGAAAAACTCAATATCTCTTTCAAAATTGCTTAAATTTGCATGAGACAAAATATGTGTGGAAGGTGATTGAGACCATTACCACATACAACCAATTAAGTATCCATTTATGCCCGTACAATTCCGAACATAGGCCTGAAACCACTGAAATTCTGAAGAAAATGCACAAAATCAGAGTTTTTCATTGATCTAAAACATGAATTCAATCACCCACACGTACAAAAGTGTCTACAAAGCCTTTTTTAAGGAATTCAAGCATGAATTTACAACTTCTAACTGATTTCTAACTTCCTACCAACGTTCAGACCCTAATGACCTTTCAACTTCCTAATGTTGCTTTGTGCAACTTTTACATTTTTTTGCAATTTTACTAATGTTTGTTGACAACCTTTTACATTGTTGCAAAATACACATCAAATGACCTTTAAATGACTCCTACATGTGATAAATGGTCTGAATGACCTTGGAACATTGAAAAATCAACATGATTGAATCAACCTTCAAGATTTGCTTTATGGAACCATAAGTTGTCCTGATGCTCCTGCATCAGAAAATAATTTTGAATATTGTCTTACATAGAGAAATGAGTTGGAAAGCTTTGAACGAGTTAGTACCCACCTGCCTGGGACTTGGAACCAACTTAGGGGTATTGAAAACCTTGACATCTTTTTATTTTCCTAGACTCTTCCACTGCCCTGAGCAAATCATCTAGAATAATTGGCTAGAATTTTTAATTAACTAATAGAAACCCATCAAGTCCACGAGCTACTCTTGCCAATGACAACACTACTCTTCTTAATTCTTCTAATTTAAGAGTTTGAGTTTGTACACAAACGTGTACATCTCACATACCTGAATAGAGTTGATTTCTTCCCACCATTCATAGATTCGGTAATGAATTTCAGGATGTGATATTCATATATTTAAAAGTTGAAGAAAGAAAACTAAATTGCTTGTATTTGTCTGTAGAAAGTTGGTGAACAGATCTTCGGTCTTGTGGTTTAATTTGCAGTAGTTGCTTTCATCACTGGTGCGCAGTAGATTGGTTTGTTATTGGATGATGTGTATAAGAAGCTATCTTATTATTAGTAATTTAGGAGAAAATAACTTTCAAGCTCCTAGGTTGAGTGTGTTGGATATCGGTGTTAATCATCCAGTCAAGCTCATAGTGATATCGGTGTTTCAGGGGATGGACAGAATTTGGGTAATGTCATGGGTCATCTAAATGATTTCTGGGGTATGCATCGACCATGGTTCAGTCTAGAGCATGGTTGCTGGAGTGCTCGGACATGTAATACAAGTTTGCTTTGTGTGAAGGGAGGATCTGAGATTGTCTGCGATACCCTGTTACTGTCACACAACAAACCTTCTTGTTGGTATGCAACAGGAATACTTTGGGCATGCGTTTTGGGTAGTACACCTCTTGAGCATACAAAAGTGAGATTGTTGAGCTTTTAGCATTTACAGGATTGTTGCCGCCAGCAACCAGTGTATGTTGCTGCAGGAGAATTTACCCATGGAAGAGCTCAAAACCTCCATTGTCTTGACTCTTATCACGTGCTGGTTAGTTTTAGCATCTTTGTTTTAGTTTCTAGAAATTTTTCTATAACTTACACTCGTATTTCTTAAGGATTTTCCCAACCTTTCTTCAGTTGCAAAGTAAATCAACATCACATTTTGAGATTTTATGCCTGTACATTGTAACGAGTCACCTTATTATAAGCATTACTTCGGTCATTGGGCTTTTGGGTTCCCTGATTGCAGTGAGGGCATTACTTCGGTCATGGGTTACTGTGAGGCATTACGCCACAACCCCTTGGACAATGAAGTTTCTAGTTTATATATACAGATTTGGAGGGTCTATGTTTTTAAATAAAGATTTTTGTGTAGGCATAAGATCTGGTAGACTGTTGCACATTTTGCATTGAAATTAAAGTTGGATTATTTTTATATATTTTATTGTATATATATTTCTGCAGTAGCTTATATGTATATATATAGGTAGATTATTATTTGCTTACAATATCTTTGTGTATATATGTTTCTATTATTTATTTTTAAAATTTGTGATATTGTAAAATACAGATATTACTTTTATAGCATACTGTAGAAAAATCAGCAGCTGAAATAAGGAATGAGAGAAAGTTCATAAAGGAAACTAATCAGAAAAAAAAAATTGAGGAAGGCCAAAAGAATTTAGTCTTATTTTGTCCTATATCTACATAGGATATGTGATTGAAATTTAGCATCCATTTTGATTACATGTTTTTTAATATACTTTTAGTTCTAGTTGGGGAGGAGCTTATGTTATAGTTTAATATACTTTTTGGTTTTGATTGTAGGTGGGGAGGAGCTTCGGTCAATTGTATGAAAATAAGGAGAAAGTTGAGAGAACTAAGGTTCTTTTCCAAACCATGAGCGAGGTTGATGTGCTGGATAACGGATATAAATGGAGAAAATACAGCCAAACTATTGTTAAGAACACTCACCATCCCAGGTTTTTCTCTTTGCCAATATACACATTTTCTCTAAATGAAACAGATGACAAAATTAAACAATAGGATGCCTACTTTGCCTATAAATCTAAATTATAGTTAATGTCAAAAGAGACAATGAAATTTTACGTAAATATAAAAAAATTTGTCTTTTGAAGTAAATTAATAAGTAGTTTACTTAATTAATAAGTAAGCTTTATTTAGTTGAGTTGTTTTTAGGTCAACATTAGGGTTGCATACATTGCTTTTATAAAGCAATTCCCTTATTATAATTTCTTAATTTTTGAATATTATCAATTTGCACATTTCATGCAAAGCTTTGCTTTTTCATTGTTTTTCTCTTATGTGGAAGGTGTTTAGGTTTGCATGTCTAATCTTGGTTTCTAACAACCTTGGACCCTAGAATTTAAGTTTTTGACCTATAGACCTTGATCTACACCCTAACCTCATGGTTGTGGGCCCTAGATTGACAAACATTTGTCCTATAGCCTAAACACTTATATCCTAGACTCTAAATTTTTGAAACCTAAACCTTAGAGGCTATGTCTTGTACTTGTGGACTCTAGACCAAGAAATATTACTATTTACCCTTTACCTAAACTTGTGGATGAACCCTAGTACTTACGCTATGCTATTAGATATTTGACCTCATAGAATAGAACATGGGCATTAGATCCCAAGAACCTAGGCCTTGAACCTTAGACCTTAGAGCTTCAAACTTCAATATTGAACCTTGGATTATTAGATGATTAAAGCTTGGATCCAAGACCATGTATACTAGACTATGGACCTAGAATTTAAATGCTAGATTATAGAAATTAATCTTACCTTAAATTTGAGAAATCAAACATTGTATCCTAGTTGTTTACCTTAAAACTTGGAGCCTAGGCCTTGGTCCCTATCCCTAGATTATAGATCATGAACCCTTAACCAAGAAACCTATACTATTTATTGTAAACTTTTAGAGCTTAGATTTTGGATCACTAGGACCTTAGCATTATGTGCCCTCAATAAGAAACATATACCCTATACCATAAATCATTGGACCATTGACATTTGACCCCATCCTTAGAGCCTTAACTTTAGACACTCAGATGTGGACACTATACCCTTTGGACCTAGGTCATAAGAATATGACCCTCAAACTGTAGACTATGTGCCCTTATATTGTGTCCCTTGATTCTTAACCTTGGAATCCAAGACTTTTTGAACATTACACATTGATTATTTGATCTTGAGCCCTAGAATTTGGACTATAGAATGAAAGCATGGACCCTATAGATTGAAACTTTCAACTGAACCTCATTTCTAGACACATTATCCTAAAGCCTTTTACCTTTGAAGTTAGATCCTAAACCTAGAACCTTAACTTTGGACCCATGAACACTATATGTTCTAGCTTGGATTCATGGGCCATGCATTTTAGATCAAGGAACTAATACTGAATATTATGATCCCTTAGACTCTATACTTTAGATAATTGGTCCTCATACCTTAGAACAAGAAACCTTTTCCCTATGCCTTTGACCATCGACCCTATGACCTCTTGAAAGGTAAAACTAACATGACACCTCTTCCTGATCTCTTCAAAGATAAAACCAACATGACACCTCTTCCCAATCTCAACTTGATAGAATGTAAGACCAAGGTAAGACAGATTGGGCATTGGGCTAGGTTGCGGGATACCTCCGATTCAATAGAAAAAATAAGAAGAAAGAAAAGTCCATACATTTTTATCATCATAATGTAAGACCCCTTGCAAGTTGTTGTACACATCCCCAAGGGACTTGTCTCACCTTCACATGGAATCCCTTCCCGACCCCAACTTGACAGAATGTAAGACCAAGGTAAGGTGGGTTGGGTGTTAGGCTAGGTTGCAAGGATACCGCTAAGTCAAAAAGAAGAAGAAGAAAGATAAGTCCATATTTTTATATCATAATAATGTAAGATCCTTGGTAGGCTATTGTATACATCCCAACAGACTAGTCTCACCCCAACGTAACACCCCTTCCTGACCCTAACTTGGCAGAATGTAAGACCAAGGTAGGGTAGGTTGGACATCGGGTTGGGTTGTGGAGATACCTTTGAGTCAACAAAAAAAAAGAAAGAAAGAGAAGTCAATACCTTCTTATCATCAGAATGTAAGACCCCTTGTAAGTTGTTGTATATATCACCAAGGGACTAGTCTCGCCCTAACATGGCACCCCTTCCTCACCCCAACTTGGCAAAATGTAAGACCAAGGTAAGGTGGGTTGGGTGTTGGGATATGTTGCGAGGGTAACCATAATTCAACAAAAAGAAGAAAAAATAGAAGTCCATATCTTTTTATCATCATAATGTAAGATCCCTTGTAGGCTATTAATTACATCCCACAAGACTAATCCTGCCCCAACGTGACACCTCTTTCTGACCCCAAATTGGCAGAATGTAAGACCAAGGTAAGGTGGGTTGGGCATTGGGCTAGGTTGGGAGGATACCCCCGAGTCAAATAAGAAAAATAAGAAGAAAGAGGAGTCCATACCTTTTTATCATCAAAATGTAAGACTTCTTGTGAGTTGTTGTATACATCCCCAAGGGACTAGCCTCACCCCAACATGAAACCCTTTCCTGAACCCAACTTGGTAGAATGTAAGACCAAGATAAGATGAGTTGGGTGTTTGACAAAGTTGTGAGGATACCCCTGAGTCAACAAAATGAAGAAAAAAGAGAAGTCCATACATTTTTATCGTCACAATGTAAGATCGCTTATAGGTTGTTATATACATTTCCAGGGGACTAGTCTCACCCCAGCTTGACACCCCTTCTTGACCCCAACTTGGCAAAATGTAAGACCAAGGTAAGGCAGGTTGGGCATTGGGCTAGGTTGCAGGGATATCCTTAAGTGAATAGAAAAAATAAGAAAAAGGAGAAGTCCATACCTTTTTATCGTCAAAATGTAAGACCCTTTGCGAGTTGTATACATTTTTTTTCCCTTATCTACATATCCAAGGGACTAGTCTTGCCCTAGCATGACACCCTTTCCTGACCCCAACTTGGAAAAATGTAAGACCAAGGTAAGGTTGGTTGGGCATTGAGCTAGGTTACGAGGATACTTTTGAGTTAATAAAAAAATAAAAAATAAAAATTCCATACCTTTTAATCATCATAATGTAAGATCCCTTGTAGATTGATATATACATCCCAAGGGGACTAGTCTCGCCCCAACATGACACCTTTTCTCAACTCTAACTTAGCATAATGTAAGACCAAGGTAAGGCGGGTTAGGCATTGGGTTGGGTCGCAGGGATACCCTTGAGTCAACATATAAAAAAAAGATAAGTGCATACCTTTTTATCATCTTTGAAAGGGGTTTGGATTGATTTTTTTTAATTAATTAGAGGCCAATTTACAAAAAATCATAATGTGGTTTTAGTGTACTTATCAATTAATACACTAACAATCCATTCGTATTAAGTAACATAGCATCTTTCTCCTCTACCCTTTTGATCAAAGGTGCCTTAGAAGAATTTCTATCCTTTATGATATTTGCATATAACATTATTACAAAGGGGAAGAGAGGTGTATTATGGAATCAACCCAAAACTAATGAGGGATGGAAAAGATTGAACCAAAATAGGTAAACCAAAAAATTCTTTGTCAAAGGATTGAAATCTAGAAACCGTGGCTTCACCAATCAAAATTATTTCTTTATTTTCTCTACCCATATGCCTTTCTATTATTTATTTGTTATATATTTTTCTCATCCTCAATTATCTCTCTTTGTTTATCTATCTTCTTTGCCCATTTCTATATTTTCACATTTTTTTATATTTTTCTGAGTTTATTTCACTTTATTTTCTTTTGCTCACTCACTCTCTATTTGTTTTGTTCTCTGCATCTATCTTTTTATCTTTCTCTTTTTTCATTTATTTGTTATATTCCCCCACAAAGGTGGCCTTGGTTCACGAAATGCTAAACCAAATCACCATTTTCATATCAGTTAAGAATTTGATTGAAAGGTTGGAGATTGAGGAAAATAAATTCTTTTATGTGCATTATAAAGGCCATGACCATGTGGACGTCAATTGTGTAAGGAAGCCAACTATTAAGTGACTCAATGCTCGGTCCTTAAGGAAAAAAAATCAAAACTGTTCAATTAGAACTGAGGAAATCAAAGAATAATCCAAAACAACAATAAATTTTGTATATTTGTTTCTTGTCTCACTTTTATACTTTGTTTATAATCTATTATTTTTCTTTGTATTTATATCTTTTTTTTTCATCTATATCTCTCATATCTCTTTCTTTGTCTATCTTTATTTTTTCTTTCACTATTTTCTCTTACATGTTTTTTCACTTCTCTTATATTTTATTTTTAGGTTTGCTTCTAAATTTTATTTTATTTTATTTAAATTATCTTTCATTCCTTTTATCTCTCTTCTCTTAAACTTATTTTCTATCAAGTCTTTTTTGATCTCTTTTTTTCTCTTCCTCTATTTTTTTGTTGTTTGTTTCTATCATTTTTTATTTTTTACTAGAAATTTATTTATCTTTTTAGTTTAATAATCTTCTTTCCTTCTTTATCTTTCTTTATGCATTTGATTACTTTTCATCAGTTCAAATTTTTACCTTTTTTGTTTCCATATATGTCCATCATCAATTGGTTTTTAATAATTTCACTATTTATTTCTTTCATTACCTTTTTATTCTTTATCCCTCTCTTTCTTAATGTTATTTCTTTGTTTTACCCTTTATCTAGCTCATTTTCTCTTTGTTTCTTTTTTCTTAACTTTTTATTTGTTCAATTCTATGTTTTATTAGTCATTCTACTTTGTTTCTCTATTTCTCTATCTTTCCATCTCTTTCTCCATATAACTATCTCTTGTATCTATTTTCCTCTCTTAATCTCTTTCATTTTGCTCTTTTTTTTTTTTTTCTTTTTTCCTTTCGTTATTTTGTAAATTTTTCATTGGCCTTTATATCTTTCTATTTTTATCTCTTTTTTGCTTCCTTTTTCTTTACTTCTTTTTCTTTGCTCTCTTTTTTTCTATCTTTTTTTGTATTTTTTGTGTTTTTTCTTTCTTTATTTTTCATCCTCTATTTTTCCTTATGATTTAGTTGCTTTCTTTTTATTATTTTTATTTTTGTATGTATTTATGTCTTTCTCTATATTTTATGTTTCTTTTTCTTTTTCTATTTTAATATCTCCTTTCTTTATTTCTCTCTTACTATTTTCATTCATTCATTTTTATAGATTTCTTTTTGTTGTCATTCTATCTATCTCATTTTTATAACTTTCATTTGGTCTCCTTTTTATCTTTTTATATGCTTTTTCCCTTTCCATGTATTTTATTTCCATCTCTTCTTGTTTAAATTGTTCCTTGTGTTTTTCTCTCTCTCTCTCTCTTGTTTTTCTTCAATGTTATTTATTGTTTATTTTTATTTTCTTCTCTCTTATTTTATAAGTGTTTTTATTTTCAATCCCTCACCATGACTATTTTTGTTTGTCTGTATAATTTTGCCTTATTTTTCTTTATCATTTTTTATTCCTTTCTTATTGGACCATGGATCACAGACACTAGACTTTGGATGTTGGAGTTTGTATCCTTGATCTTTGACATTTGATACAAGATCCTTAGATACATCAATTCTAAGAATAGATCTTAGCCTATAGAATTTAGATAATAAAATGTAGAATATGCATGTTACATCATAAATACTAGAACTTGGACCTTATGCTTTGGGAACACAAACCTAGAACCTTAAAGCTCAAGATTTTAGAACTTAGATCCTAGACCCAAAAATATTAAATTTGGACCTATAGACATTGAAATGGTGGTCTATTGACCCTCACCAAGAAAATTTTATCCTAAAACACTCTTTTGTCCATTTTTTCCTCGTATCTCTCTTCCTTTTAGTTTCATTATTTTTATTTTTCATATTCTCTCTCTCTCTCTCTCTCATTTTTCTACCATCTTGTTTTCTTTCTAATTTTATTTTCTTCTCTCTATTATCATTTGAGAATGCTTCATTTCAATCACTCCTGATTTCTATCTATAATTCTCTCTCATATTTTCCCTTAAATTTGTTTTTCTTTCTTTTTTTCTTTCTCTCCTTTTGGAAAATAGGTCATGGTCCATAGACTATTAGTGTTGGGTATTGGATCCTTTATCCTTGATACTAGACCCATAAATTTTTTGACATTAGAAACTACACATTGGGTCCTAGAGTTTAGATTATAACATGCAGAACTTGGATGTTATGCTCTTGGCACATGACTTCAAAACTTGGAGCCTAAAAATCTCACAATTTAGATCTTGTATTTTAGAACCTAAGTTTTATGCACTTAGACCTTAGGCTTGTGGATGATTGACCTTGATCAAGAAAGGTTTACCCTTTACCCCCAACTCTTAGATTCAAAACCCTAGAGTTATGGAATATGGACCCTAGACCAAGAAATATTTACCTTATATTATGAACCCTTGAACCCATGTGTTGAGATGTATGCTTTTACACCCTAAACTTGTGGATTGTGGATGATAGGAAAAAAATGACACTATAAAATCAATCCTAGACCCTATACCTTGAATATTTGACCTTTGACACTAGACTATGGACATTGGATCATTGGGACCTAGCCATCGAATTGTAGACCCCAAACTTTGTATCTTCAATCCTTGATCCTTGACTTTGGACCCCAAGACCCCTAAATCACTTGACCTTTGTCAGTGGATCTTAAGCGTTGAAATTTAGACTTTAGAATGTAGAACAAGGTCTTAGATGTTACCTAGAACCAAACCTTAAGGTCTAAACATGTGATTTTAAAATTCAAAGCCTATAGTGAGGAACTTGGATCCTAGATCCTTAGGTATTAACTTTGGACCCTTTGATGGTGTCATGGTCATTCATGGCCAATCCATTCAGGTTTCATAAATAGAACCCTCAATTGAATCTTCTATCATAGTTAGTTATTGCCTTTGAAACATTTGCAAGCCCCCTTACAAGGGTAGGTATGTACTTTAAAATTAAGTTTAAAAGAACACATATTCATAAAACTAATCACTAGTTTTCTTGGTCTTCAATTAATTATCACATTATTACTTGCACATCACCATCCAAGACCTAATTGATTCCATAAATTATTAGTGTTGGCAAACTTAGGCTTTCATACTAGATGTTATGCCCATCATGAAGACAACAATTTTTTTTTTAAAGAATTAATTGAGTATATTGGTGTTAAGCCTCACATTATGACAATGTGAGTAGATATTAGCGAACTTAATTAACTCTTTTAATTTATTTTTTCTGTGGTATGTTCATGATGGGTGTGACAAATGGACTTTGTACTCATGGACATGGACCATGGAGCCTATAGTTAGTGAATGTCAAAAGACTCTATGAAATTTTACGTAAATATCAAAATTTTGTCTTTTGAAAGTTTGCATACAATAGAGCCAGTTAGTAAATTAAAACTTCAATACAAGAAAATTTCAATCCGTGTTTGTTTGATTTTTTATACAATACACAAAAAAATTACAAAATACGATAATACTAAGCTAGATGTATGATAGTTTTTATTTTAATTATGTATATTTTTTCAATCATATTCTCTTTTTTATTGTCGATCATTGAATGAAATTTAGAACATCAATTGAAAAAATATACAATCAAAATATTCTCTCTCTCCCTCTTACCTTTCTTTCTTTCTCTGTATCAGTTTATCTAGCTCTTTCCTTCCCTTAGTGTTTTTATTTTGGTTTCACTCTATCTTTATATATACTTTTGTTCTCTTGATGATTTTTATTCTTTCCTTTTATTTTTACTTTCTCTCTTCTTACTTAATTTCATTATTTCTTTTTTTCTTATTTTTCATATCTATTAATTTTTTTAATATTTATATGGATTTTTCATTTATTCTTCCTATATTTTTCCTTTCCTTTTTTTGTCATAATGTATTTCTCACTCTCATCTACCTTTATACCTCTCTTTCTCTTTTGACATATCTTTTTCCTTTTAATTTTATTTTATTCTAGTTATATCTTATTTCCTAAACTTCTTTATTTCTTTTTAATGTTTCTCTACATTTCTATTTCTATTTCTTTGTTTCTTCTTTCCATCTATTTTTCTCTCTTTATATATGGTTTGGACCTTGGAACCTAGAATTTAAGTTTTTAACCCATAAACCTTGATTTACACCCTACCCTCATGAGTCGTGGGCCTTAGATTGATAAAAAATTATCCTATAGCTAAAACACTTTGATC
>CM021109.1:208534724-208576902 GCA_007115665.2 Sequoiadendron giganteum | reverse complement strand
CTAGACCCCTAATTTTTGAACCCTAAACCTTAGAGGCTTTGTCTTGTACTTGTCGACCCTAGACCAAGAAATATTACTATTTACCCTTTACCTTGAACTTGTGGATGAAACCTAGTGTTAGGTTATGCTACTAGATATTTGACCTTAGACAATAGAACATGAGCATTAGATCCCAAGAACATGGGCCTTTAACCTTAGACCTTATAACTTTGAACTTCAATATTGAACCTTGAATTGTTAGATGATTAAATCTTGGATCCAAGACCATGTATACTTGACTATGAACCCTAGTAAATATGAGAAATCAAACATTATATGCTAGATGTTTACCCTAAAACTTGGAGCCTAGACCCTGGTCCCTATCCCTAGATTATAGATCATGAACACTTGACCAAGAAACCTATTCCATTTATTGTGAACTTTTAGAGTTTGGATTTGGAATCACTAGGACTTTAGCATTTTGCACCCTCAACAAGAAATGTATTCCCTATACCATAAATCCTTGGACCATTGGCATTTTATCCCATCCTTAGAGCCTTAAATTTAGACACTAGGATGTGGACACCAGGGATAACTTTAAGAACCCCCCCTCAATGAAGGTACAAAATCTTGACAAATCTTGTATACTTCTCGATAAAAATATTAATTTAATTTGCAATTTTTTTCATTTTTTGGCAAAAAAAAATCTCAATTGGCAATTTTTTTTGTTTTCTGGGAAAAAATAATCTTAATTGGTGAATCTTTTCTAATTGCTAGAAGTCTATGGAAAATCTTGGCAAATTGTAATTTCTTTTAATCCAATAAAATATTTTCATTGGTGATTAAAACCATTTTTCAAACCAATAAATTATTTCCATTGACGAATAAACTTGTTTTCAAAATAGAAAAAATATTTTTGTTGGTGATTACAAATTTTCTTCAAACCCAAAAAATATTTCCATTGGCAAATTAAACCTATTTTCAAATGAATAAAAAAAATGGTGAATTAAACATAATCTCAAACTAATAAAAAAAATCATTGGAAAAATAAACTGGTATGCTAATAAAAAATCATAGAGTAGTTGGGAAAAATATCAAATTCTGGGACAAATTTTTTGCACATTCAAATTCTTTAATAAAGTGTCTGGAATGGAGACAAGTGTCAAAATATTTATTTTGTTTGAAGCTAGATGTGAGTGCAAAATAATATAACCTACGACTGTTCAATGAATTTTCAATGGACGAGTGTAGTTGCATTCTAGAAGCAAATCTCTCAAGCACTAGACTTGCGAATTGAAACCTGTGGAATAACACTAAAACTGTTAGATTTCCAAAAATTAATGGTTGACATTTTATTACTTATTAAATCACTTGAAGTCATGACAACCAAAATAATATTTTATCATTGATTGGCTACCTACAATTGAAGTTCTCTTAAGTTATGACTTAAGCCTTTGGAGTCATCATGGTGACTGGCCCCTTAGCCTAGGTGAACAATGGGTTTGAGAAATGAATGGTCGAGATAGGGTGACGTGGATCAACCTTGACCACTCCCTGCAAGCCCATGGGGGACACACCTACATCTCTCATCCCTCAATGGAGAGGTGGGGAACCGCCACATGGAACAGTTAGAACTGTTGAAGGAACTATAGAAAGGTGCAAAATATTAAGAAAATATTAAGGAGCTAGTGTTAAAGCCTGCACTACTAAAGGATCCTTTTAAGCACATGTTTTAAAGGTAAGTAAGACATCTTAATTTGGGCCATCCATCTGGTCTAAGGATTATGCATAGGTGAATGGTCTCAAGGTAAAGAGCACATAGATCTGAAGTGTCAGATTTAATCTTGGCCGCTCCTCACCTCCTCGTTGTTGAAAGTTACACACAGGTTAAACCCAACGAGGAAGCAAGGAGGCCGAAACATGGATTTTCTTGTAGTTATCTTGGAATAATATTGTCACAATGTTTTCAAAATAATATTGCCACACTAATGATTAAGGATTCAAGTGATGAATTAAATGTTAATTGTCACATCAATGATAGTGGTGAATTAAATGTTAAGTGTGAGTATTTAATGTCATTTTCTTCATTCTAACTTCTATATATACTTCACCAACTTGATGTTATTCATATAATTTATAGTATATTTGGATTTGATTTATTTCTTCTCTATTCTCAATTTAGCTATGATATTTTGGAGCCTTCATGACATGTGATGCTACCCAAATGTTTTTGGGAGAAAAGAAGGGATGATGCATACGACAGACGAATGTTGGGTATGGTTTTTGAAATTTCTTGTGGGATGATGCTATAACAATAAATCTAGGTAGGGAATGGCTTTAGAAAAACCCTCATGCTTTATATTCTGAGGTACCTTTAGCTTTCTTGTCCAATTACATGGAAATTTTTCTCAATAAAGATTTGGTGAAGATATTGGAAATATGTTATTTGTTGCCTTTCATTTACTCTATTTATTTGTTGGAGTTGGCACTGGAGCATTATAATTTTGAAAGCGGGTTTTCACCTATTGGTGGAATCTTTCGGAAAGTGGAATTGCATGCTTCTATAGCACAGGCTCTTGCTTTGGTTAATATGAGATGGGGTCGGTTATGAAACTATGCATTATCACTCTTCTGCTCTGCTCTTCTTCACAATTCACATCAACACACACTTCATACTTCATACAAAATGATATGAATGATATTATATATATAACCATAAAATAGAATTCAATTACACTTTTTCGGCTTCAATAAAACACAAAATAATTACAATTGTTAGCTCAAATCATGAGAAATATGCAATGCGTATCCTCAATAGTCAGCCACAACTTGGCTAGGACCCAAAAAAAGATGTACAAACACAAAAATACTTATCTAATTACTTCTCATACATCCACAACATAATTTATTTATGAATTCAGCTCCATTATAGATAAAATAGAGAATTACCTAACTAGATCTTCTAACTTGCACAAGAATCGATATGAGCCACTGTGCTTCAATAATAAAAAAGATGATATACTACAAAATATTATAACATAAAATTTCATATAGATCGGTGCATACTAAACTACTGGATGCTCTATTCTTCATTGTCAATCTTCAATCTGTCTGGTGGTATGATCAAATGATGATGTGCATATCTAATCAATGACTATGGTTTCCATCAATAACAACACCAGGTGATACTAGAAGTGTCTCTTGCCAACAAAAGATACCTTGATGTAGAAGAACGGATCACTATACAATGATATGCAAAGTTAGAGAGTTGGCTTAGCGAATGACTTTAAACCATAACATTAATGCAGATAGACAAGTGCCTAACCCACAGTTATACTTCACAAAATGAGCTTCAAATTTAACTAAAAGGAATAGAAGCTTAGTGATTCGAGAAAAAATCTCATAACTAAAGATTTAAGATGGATTAAAATTCAATTTCCAAATATATATCTTAGCTTAAAATTTGAATATTTCAAAATAATTAAAGGTCGAAAACTTGACATTCTATAATAGTAGGCTGGCTTATCCATAAGGTGACTTACATACATACCAAATCAATCGATTTCCTAAGAGTAAGGTTGTGGTTTAAGCTAGAGAGTATGTGTAGGATCATGATGGGCCAAAAAGTGGCGATATGTAAGCCATATGATGGCCCATGTGGCTGATGACTTTTTTTTTACCCAAACTTGATGAAATGAAAAGGGTTTTTAGAGGATATTCTCAACTTTCCACCAATATAAATTATGCTTTACTTTGAATTTAATAAATAATTATTATTTATTTTCTATTAGACTTACGAATAAAATCTTGATTCATAAGCTGATTGAAAAACATCTATAACTTTCAAATGGTATCACATTTTTTGAATCCAAAACATGTGTCACTTTCTACGTTTTGCATACTATAGGATTAAAAAAATAAAAATTGAATTTAATGAATTTTTGACCAAGTTAAGTTGGTTAGACAGACGGGATTTTATATTTTTTAAAAGTTGTAATAAAAAAATCATAATTAATTATTTACATGGAAAAAAATTATAAAAAAATATGCATCACATTGGTGTTAGAGTTTCTTAGATCAGATTAAACAATGAAAGCACTTAATAGAATTGCAACACATAAGACAATGAACACAACAAGATACCCTAGGAAAACCCTCCTCTTGAGGGAGAAAAACCCAGCAAATTAGTCTCTTCTATAATGTATAACAAATGAGAGAAATCTACTTACAACACATGCCCAACAATGGCCAATAGAGAATTACAATGAAGTCGCACTTCTCCTTGATGCACAAGATACAAATGAATCTGTTCTCCCTTGAGATTGGACTACTGCTAAGAATGTGAATTCTGCTCTTGAACAATAAATGCGAACTTTTGCTCTTGAAGGATAAGGTGCAAACTTGCTTGATTAAATCAAATTGGATGATGCAATGATAATGACCTTATATTTATACATCTTAAGGCGCCTCTTCATTTAGGTGGGCCTTTCTTAGGAAAACATAACAATGAATATATATATTGAGGTCGGCTCAAGTTAAGACAAGAATAAGCGAACCATAAGGGGTCGGCCCTTAACAAATATATATTGTTTGATATAAATTAAATAGTCGAGAGGCTATGCATTTAATTTATCTTTTCTTCTTGGAATTCGTATGATGAAGTGTAGACCGTAGCTGCTATAACATCAACACTCCCTCTCAGCTAGGGATGAACTTCCATCTGCACAAGACACATCATATTAGAATGAAAACAAAATAAAATATCACCTCAATGTGATATTAACCATTATGGCTACTTCCATAGATGGTATAAATAAAATCATCACGGATTCCCTCACGTGATGCTGTCATGGAGTCACACACATGACATCCACCATAGCTCTCCCAGAGGGTGGAAACAAGGGCTTTCACCTCAAATCTCTCTCAATAGAGAATTGCATTATCAAGGGCTTACACCCCAACTCTCTCTCAACAGAGAATTACATTATCAAGGGCTTACACCTCAACTCTCTCTCAACAGAGAATTGCATTATCAATGGCTTACACCTCAACTCTCTCTCAACAGAGAATTGCATTATCAAGGGCTTACACCTCAACTCTCTCTCAACAAAGAATTGCATTATCAAGGGCTTGCACCTCAACTCTCTCTCAATAGAGAATTGCATTATCAAGGGATTTCACCTCGAACTTCTCTCAAAGAAGAAGTCATTAAACAAAGGAACACTGATACTAAGACTCCCTCTCGATCCTGGCTTCAGAGATTGCAAAGAAGACTTCTTGAGATTTACTCCCTCTAGCCATCAACTCAGTCCCTCTAGTGTTTACTCCCTTTTGATCATTTCTTTGGTTGACATGACTTCTTCACAAGATGCCTCAAGCTTTTCATTACTAAGTAATCTCTTATCATCTTCTTCCCATTAAACCTGTCCAGGAGGCATTTTAGATAGAGATTACTAACAGTCCATAATTATCCAAAGAAATATCAAGATTAGAATCGTACAAGTTATATCATGAGAGAAAATAAGATCTTATGCTAGTGAACACAACACAATTCAAGAGAGTCTACTATCTCTCTTAATTACAAGATCCAAAGAATAAATAAATGATATAACTGAGAAACCAAAGAATACTTATCTTTTTAACTATTCTGATAGGTCCAAATGTTGGACATAGTGCGTTATACTCGAGCTTAGATCAATCCGTACCCTTCACAGTTTGAACACAATGACGACCTGGAAGGTACATTGACTTCAAGAGATATCTCCAACCATTAATGTAGTTCAATGATTGCAAGCTATGACTCCAAGCTTGATCATTTCTTCATCAATTCTTCATTCAGTAAGACTTCGATATCCAACCTTTCCAGATGTAGATTGCTAGATGCTCAGGATATCTCAATGTAAGAGCCTCTTAATAATTGCAAAAAAAAATTCATGAACATTATTCAACCATGCAATACTTATCTCATGGATTTCAAAAATCTCCTGAGTAATAGATAATTAATTCATTAATCATGACATGTCTTTCTTTCAATTTCATAGAAGAGCTAATCTCAGAAAGACAAACTTCACAAATTGGCATGATCCTACTTGCAATGAATAAATCTAAAGAATCTTATCACAGTGATCACTATTTACTAGTCACACATAATCCTAAGTAAATAATGTCAGATTTGCATAACTCAACAAATTGAATTTTAGCCTAGAATAGTAAATACAATCAAAAGCAAAGAGTACTTATCTCTTAAATATTCTGAAGGGTGGACACCGTATGATATGTTGTTCTTGCGCTTAGTACACAACCTTCACAGCTTGAACATAGGCCCATGACTAGAGTAGAAATTCACTAGAATCATTTTGGGGAGAGATCTCAATCACATCTGCAAATGAAGCATGTTGATTAGGCCTGGTAGGACAATCCCTCACATAGTGACCAAATTTGTCACATTTAAAGCATTGAACACAAGAGAGGTCCCACTTCTTCTTGAATGCAAGAGCACCATCTGACCCATTATCTCGATTCCTTTTAAAGAATCCTTTCTTCCAAAATTTTCCTTTCTGTGATGAATGAGAGGCGAGAACATGTAAATCTTCATTCTTTGAACTTTGACCAATGCCCCTTGCCGTTAGTCTCGACTCCTCTTGAATGCAGTCAATCCTCAATCGATCAAACTTGGGAAGTTTAGATCTTGCACTGATTCCTTGAATAAATGACTCCCATGAAAGTAGAAGACCATTGAGAGCAATAATGGTCAAATCCTTGTCATCAACAATATGACCAATGGTAGAGAGTTGATCTCTCAATTCGGAAATCTTCATGAAGTAGGTGATGACAAACTCTTCTTCCGCCATCTTAATGTGAAGTAGTTGTTGCTTCAAGGTTAGGGCATGACTGGTGTTGTTTATTTCATACATCTCTTCCAATGTTTTGAACATCTCCCTTGCAGTATCCAACTTGAAGACAATAGGAACAATATGATCTTTGACGGAATCAACCAACACTTTCTTTGCCCTAGTATCTTTCTTCCTCCACTGCAACTTCTCTTCTTCCTTCTCAGGTTCGAGAACTTTTGTTTTCACAAACTCAGCCAAATCATTCTCTTCTAATGTGAGCATGATCCTGAACCTCCATGATGTGTAGTTCAATACTCCTTCGAGTCTATCCTTGATTTTCAGACCATTCACCATCTTGAGAAATTTAGAAGATAGACTGAAAAAGAATAATGAGAGTTGCAAACTAACAAATCTGATCACGATCTTTTTCACACCCGCTCTGATACCATGTTAGAGTTTCTTAGATCAGATTAAACAATGAAAGCACTTAATAGAATTGCAACACATAAGACAATGAACACAACAAGATACCCTAGGAAAACCCTCCTCTTGAGGGAGAAAAACCCAACAAATTAGTCTCTTCTATAATGTATAACAAATGACAGAAATTTGCTTACAGCACAGGCCCAACAATGGCCAATAGAGAATTACAATGAAGTCGCAATTCTCCTTGATGCACAAGATACAAATGAATCTGTTCTCCCTTGAGATCGGATTGCTGCTAAGAATGTAAATTTTGCTCTTGAACAATAAATGCGAACTTCTGCTCTTGAAGGATAAGGTGCGAACTTGCTTGATTAAATCGAATTTGATGATGCAATGGTAATGACCTTATATTTATACATCTTAGGCACCTCTTCATTTAGGTGGGCCTTTCTTAGGAAAACATAACAATGAATATATATTGAGGTCGGCTCAAGTTAAGACAAGAATAAGCGAACCATAAGGGGTCAGCCCTTAACAAATATATATTGTTTGATATAAATTAAATAGCCGAGAGGCTATGCATTTAATTTATCTTTTCTTCTTGGAATTCGTGTGATGAAGTGCAGACCGTAGCTGCTATAACATCAACAATTGGGACATGAGTCCTCTACTTATATCTAAAAGCTTATAAATTTTTTTTATCATTTTATTGTGGTTAGGGTGGTCAGACATACACCTACTTCTTATTTTTACCCTGAAATTTAAATACTACTGCATTGAAATTTTAAATTTTCACCAAATAGATTTTATTTTTTTGAATAAAGGTCTAGTAGTTTAGAAACTACATTCAATTTTCTATAGATTCTATTTTTACATTTTTTTGAAATAATATAGATAACTTTTTCAAAATTTTACGTCAAGTTGTCTAACTCTAATTTTTTGTCTTTTTATTGCCACTTAAGGGCCTGTTTTTTCCACGATGATCCTGCACATACCCTAGAGATTACGCTCATAGTAAAATCCAAAATCAAAGACCTTTTTCAAGAAGGAATCAATTACATACCTAAAAGAAATTATCGAACTATCAATAAAAGGGTCATCAAATCTTAGCAAGAGATGTTGATATAAATTAAGGTGTGGAATCAAATCAAATGAAAGAAAAAGTGACTAACATGAAGATTATTCCTACATACTATCTAATTCAATCGTGAATAGAAGTAATTGACCTATGAGTACGTATTTGCAAAAATAAATTTTTAGCTAGATTGATACAAAGACAAAATGAATCACAAGAAACTTATGTAATTCAAAATTTTCAAGAGCAATAGTGTTGTATATACATTGAAGATTAGGCATCTCAAGAATGTAAGAAAACACAAAATAGATTTACCACAATCAAGATTTGAAACCCTTTGGAGAATACAATTTCTAATAATTTCAATTTCTAACCAAGCAAGCAAGCAAGTATCAAATTTCACCAAATGGCTCAAGCATAAAAAATATGTTACAAGAAGTAGAGACAAATTCAGGAAAGAAGGAACTTGTATCCAATTGACTGAAAATGGGTGTGGATTTGATGCGAGTTTCAGATTTGCAAATTGCAACTTTAATCCTTTCGCTATGGTTTCCACTTCTCTGAAAACCCCCTACCCAAAATTTCAAAACACAAAGTCTGAGATTCTCAACAAACCAAAGCCACACCTTATACATACATCTCCTTGTAGAGAAATATTATCCTTAAATAAAAAAATTCAATCGAATATCCTTATTTTACAAAATAAGCTTGTAGATTAGTTTTCTTCTTCAAAAAAAAAATGAATTGATCAACATTTTTTCGAAACGAGCACTATTAAAAACAAGGAAAATTATAGTTTTTGAATCCAAAAATCAACAAAAAAGGTAAGTTTCCAATACAAATTTTAGTTTGGAGTCATGCATGTGCACACACTCCATCTTTTTCCAATTTAACTTGCTTTTACAATTAGTTTGAAAATATCATGTTATTTATTTACTTTAAAAGCTATATTACTTTCCACATTTAATTAATTATTCTCTAATGATAATTAAAACATTTAATCACATTATTTAATTTAATAATTAATAAAATATCCTCATAATACCTTTTTACAAACATAATTCATTTAATTATTATCTTAATTCTGAATTAATTCAAATTACCTTATAATCAATTTAATTAAACAAGGCCATTCATAAAATTAAATTTACCACATAATATCAATAACCAATTAAGCAACATAATAACGAGCAACAACCAGACATCACCAATCATCTACTCAAACTTACTCAAATGTTAAGAAATGCTAAATACGAATGGGCACTACATCTTCCCCCCAAAGCTTTGACTTACTCCTAGAAGTCACAAAGTGAAGAAAAAAATATGCAATAATAAGCAACATCATCACAAACAACCACGTCATAGCACAATTTAATAAAATAATGGTAAACACCAATCAAAACAACTGATAAAGAATACAAACCAGATGTACAGGGTATCAAGGTGGGTACTCATCCTCGTCGAGGATGATAGCAAGGCTTGGGGGCCTTTTGTCATCTCCACTATTTCCACATCATATCCATTGGGTTTTTGAGGCACTCTTAGGCATGAAAGTGCAGGTGGAGTCTATGCTTGGTACCTACAACCTACATCAAACAAGATGTCGAGCAACATATATATAAATATATCAAACAACAAACACACCATGATAGGAAATCACAGTGTATCAGGGTGCTCACAAATGAGTAATGCTACACTGCCCCTCCCAACAAGACCTCAAACAATGACCACATCAATGAATAACAACAATAGCATCGTAAACCATCCACTACATATCTATCATTAAAACTAATTTGCTATTTCAAAATTCCACATTTGCACAAAATGTACATAGATCTATGCACTCAAAGCACACATTTTTCATTAAGCATCTATCATTTTCAAATAACCATTCCTTTCACAACACTAAATCTCACAACAAATTAAACGCAAAATCATGATTTTTTATCCCTTTTTGAAGCAATAAAACACGATTTATCACCTCATAAGAACAAAATTCTAGATTCAACACACATGAATTCACATCATCGAGAAACACATCGTAAGGCTACACAAGGGTCCATAATGCATCCCTAGCAGGAATAATATCATTGCATTGCAGACTACACCGAGGGTCTTATCCTTTCCACTAGTTTTCTGCACCATTGGACAAACACCACCTAAAGAATGATCTCGGGTTGTTAATTGAGCATGACACAAAAAGAAAAGACGTAACTACAAGAGTATGAGAAACTAGGTCACATAATGGGCTCATATGTATCCAGAGTGGCCAGTGTATAAACCTAGCTCTGATACCATGTTGTAACGCCTTGCCATGTAAACCCGAAAGGAGAACTTATAAGCAACAATAATAGCACAATTTTTTTTAAAGTACAAGTATGAAATGTAAGTTAACATACAACACTTATAATGAAACCATACATATACATCATCTAACTAAGCCATTTGGGGCAACATGACCACAGTACATTGCAAATATAACTAACATCTTCCCACTCCCATAACGATGATTAACTAATCATAAGTATTCATTGTAAACCATAATATAGAATCATTAAACGATGAACATACATCCATAACATTACATAAGAATCCATCTATTCACATGATAATGCTAGGAATACATCCATTACATTCATTAAATAAATTTACATTGTCAAAAAGATGACAATGGTACAATAGTGTTTCCCAACATGAACGGAATTATACATCAATCACATAGAGTAATACAACTGAAATGAACATAATACATAGCATCAATATGATCTCCAAATCCAAAGAAGCTCTAGAATCCCTGCAACGATACAACTCCACAGATCACGAACTTCGACTGGGAACCCAATAGAGTGCATAGCACATTCCACCTAACCATATCGACCCTAAGGTCCACCCCATGTACTAGGAGATGACAAGAAGGACCCACAACATAAAAATAGTCAACCAGACCAGGCTAACAAGACTCCACAAAAAATGAAACAATAAACAAAAAGAGCAACTACTTCTAGAGGTACATAAACAACAAGGGGAAAACAAACAAGGAAAGTGAGGTTGCTAAAGAGAAGAGTGCGATCACATAAGCTCGATATGGGTTACCCAATATAGATCTTCCTAGGTTACTGGCCCCCATCTTGGTTAAACCATGGCAACCTCAACCGATCCTTGGTCCCCATTCTCACCCATACGAGATAAACATACCTTTCAAGAGGACAAGGTAGTTGATATTTTCCCTTCTAGGCCTTCCCACTCATCTCAAGCCTAAATGAGCACTTGAGTCATGAGTGAGGTGTACCATTATCTTTTTTTAATGTAAGAATTACCCAAAAATCCCTAATCAATTATTAGTGTTTTGAATGGATTAAGAAAATTCTAATGAGTTACCCTAGAACCACTTTTGTGTCCCACTACTAGCAACAAAAGACTCTACAGTCCACTAACTGGGTAAGCCAACTTGCACAATACAAAAAGGTCACATGAATTATCACATAAAGCGAGGCATACACCAACTCGTACAAAGTCTCGATAGATAACAATTCCATAGTGCAAGGCCAGAAGCCACATAATCATAAATCAAGTATATCATCAAGTGTTCACAAAGAACCAACATGAAAAGCACATCATAAAGAAACTCTTTCCCCAACCTCTAAAGACTAAAAAATTACTAACACACTAGCTCACCATCGAAGTGGCAAAAATAACATGACCTTAAGGGACTATTTTCAATCCACAATTTAAAAGTCAAGTATATAATAATGAGTGACAACCTCACAATGATATTTTCATACTCAATCAAAAACTATCATAATCAACTCAATACAAAATCAACTACAAATGCCAATAGTAAATTAACCAACAGGCATCCAAGGGAGACCTCAATTTTCTCCGCACATGATACCCAACCACAATTATTCAACAAACTTATAATTTGGCTAATAAGAAACTTAACATAAAATCAAACATAAAACAAATTCAAACATTAAATTCAACAAAAATGTTCACTCAGAACTACATCCATATAGCCCGCTAGGCTAACTCATAAAATTCTCTCACATAAGAGAATCAATTCTGGAATAAAATAACAACCACAGTATTAAATATAAAAGAAACATATTAAATATGCAATGTAAGATAGACACTATTTTAAAAACACCTTACCTTAAACTACTCTAAGAATTCCTTTCACAGAAATAACTCAATACATTTTCGTTCAATTTAATTAACATACTTTAGCTAATAATTCTAATATAAACGAATGCAACTCATAGAGTAGAATTCTATCAAGATAGTTATTATCTCACAATTAAATTACATTTCTTTTATTAAAACATAATTAATGATTAATTTATAATCTAAATGCTATTTTCTACCAATCATTTTATCAAATCAACCAAATTCCATCACTTAATCACTTGTCAACATATTCAAACATTTTATTATCCTATAATTAATTATAAATCACTTTAATTCTACAACAAAATCAAATAAAGCTTAATATATCTCACAACATTTACCAAGGGCAAAGATATCGATTAAATCTAATGTGTAATTCCATTATTAAAGAATACTACAAAAATCATCTTTTAAAAGATTGTCAAATACAAACATTTAACTAAACCCTCCAATTATCCAATTATAGAACTCTTTTAATTTAGTAACTTTTCCTACTCCTTATTATTTAATCCATCATAATTTAGGAGATCAATTTTTATAGCCTCATCAACTAATTATATCCATTACTATTTTCATTCCTCCTTTCATCAATTATAGTTAACTATTTGAATATATTTAAATTATTAGATTATCAAATAAACCACCTTACTTGCACCTCTATTTATCCAAATACATATATCAAAATTTCCTACATGAAAAATAAAAATCTTTTATTAAATTTTAAATCTACAAACTCGCTAATTTTCATTAACAACTTACCTAAAACCAATCTAGAACAAATCTTATCTTACTTAATTCATATTTCCAACTATAGACAAAAATCTAATTTCCTTATTTTATTACTCATTTTGCTTGTTCTACAAGATAACTTACTCTCAAATAAAGATTCTCTTTATAAACCTATGTATATAAATATAATTATGCATATATATTTTAGTAAATACATTATAGTACATCTTAATCGAATTCAAGCTATAATATATACTCATCGAGATAAACCCAAGAGAGAAGTGAACCAAAATGCCATGCTAAGCATATGACAGGCTCTAAGAAATACAATTTTTAAGTATATAGTTCAAAGGCATGTCGAATTTGGAAGAAGAGAAGTGAATCAATCTCTTTTTAGAGAGATTTCAATGTGAAAATCAGTAGCAATTGACTGCTTAAGCCTAAAACCTGATTGCCTAATTAAAATTTAAGGTTGTGAATGAAATTATATCCTCTAAAACTTATATGGCTTCAAGGCAGCGACATGAAGGAGATCAAAAGATACCCTGACATAGAAGGAAGGAATGCTATATAATGATATGCAAAGTTGGAGAGTGGCTTAGTGAAAGAAATTAAACTAGAACATTAATGCAGACATAGAAGTGCCTAACCCACGGTTATACTTGACAAAAGAGCTTTAGATTTAACTAAAATAAATAGAAGCTTAGTGATTTGAGAAAACACCCGATAACTAAAGATTTAAGATGTATTAAAATTCAATTTCGAAAGATCTATCTTAGCTTAAATTTTGAATATTTCAAAATGCTTAAAGGTCAAAAACTTGACATTCTACAAAAGTAGGTTGGCTTATCCATAAGGCGATTTACATACTTACCAAATATATCGATTACCTAAGAGTAAGGTTGTGGATTAAGCCAAAGATTATGCCCATAGTACAATCCAACATCAAAGACCTTTTTAAAGAAGGAAGCAATTACATACCTATAAGAAATTATCAGACTGCTAATAAAAGGGTCATCAAATCTTAGCAAGGGATGTCGACATAAATTAAGGAGTGGAATCAAATCAAATGAAACAAACGGTGACTAAAATGAAGAGTATTCTTGCATACTATTGAATTCAATCTTGAATGAAAGTAACTAACCTATGAGTATGTATTTGCATAAATAAGTTTTCAGCTAGGTCGATACAAAGACAAAATGAATCATAGGAGACTAATGTAATTGAAAATTTTCAAGAGAAATAGTGTTGTATATAAATTGAAGATTAGGCATCTCAAGAATGCAAGAACACACAAAATGGATTTACCACAATCAAGATTTGAAACCATTTGGAGAATACAATTTCTAATAATTTCAATTTCTAACCAACCAACCAAGCAAGTATCAAAATTTACCAAATGACTCAAGCATCCAAAAATATATTACAAGAAGTAGAGACAAATTAAGGAAAGAAGGAACTTGGGTCCAATTGATTTAAAATGAGTGTGGATTTGACATGATTTCCGGATTTCCAAATTGTAACGTCAATCCTTTTGCTATGGTTTCTGCTTCTCTGAAAGCCCCTAACCCAAAATTTTGAAACACAAAGTCTGAGATTCTCAACAAACCAAAGCCACACCTTATACAGAAATCTCCTTGTAGAGAAATATTATCCTCAAATAAAAAAATCCAATCAAATATCCTTATTTTATAAAATAAACTTGCAGACCAGTTTTCTTCTTTGAAAACAAGATTAATTGATCAACATTTTTCCAAAATGAGCACATTTAAAAATAAGGAATTTTTTAAGTTTTTGAATCCAAAAATCAACAAAAAAGACAAGTTTCCATTTTGAATTTCAGTTAGGAGTCATGCATGTGCATGCACTCCATCTTTTTCCAATTTAACATGCTTTTACAATTAGTCAAGAAAAATTTCCTCTTATTTATTTAATTTAAAAATTATATTACTTCCCACATTTAATTAATTAAACTCTAATGATAATAATATTTATCTTTAGCATTAAACTCTCATGATAATAATATTTATATTTATATTACTTTCCACATTTAATTAATTAAACTCTAATGACAATAATATTGCTTACCGAATATTGGCATTGTACTTGATAGTATTTCTCGGGTTCTGATATTCTTGAGTGGTGGTACTCCATATTAATTTCTGAAGGTCGTGCATCTCTCTTTGTATGAACGATCATTTTGAAAGCTTAAGCTCATTAAATATTAAGTCATACAAAACAACTACGTCCATTAATTAACAATTTATGGGTGTTTGCTTTTGTGTGGCTTTAAATTTGGTATTTTCTCCTCTATTGAGTAAATTCCTTCAAGAAGCTTCTCTGGTTGTTTAATGCTATTTTCAGTGTCACGTATTCTTCAGCGGAACATGAAAATTCTATGAGAACCTGGCGCTTCGCCCATGGAATCTCTATATAAATTTCCCCATCCATGCTTGGGAAAGGCCGCTTGAAGACAATGTCTCTCAAGTAGATCTGAATCACATCTTCAAAACAGGGAGTATGCATGAGGAAGATGTAGTTTGTTCAGTTCTGGGTAAGGAAATTATTCCCCTAAGAGCTCGTATAGCTTTGTTTCCTTCTCAGGTTCTATCTATTTTTCTTTCAAATATTATGGATTTTCTTCAGTTGTTGAGGGATTTAGAGCAAATCATCTCTAAATTTTCAAACCCTCAATTCTATGAGATCTTGAATGATTTGTTGTATTTGGTTCAAAAATACAATCTGTACTCTAGGGAGGGTTATGTTGGAGGCTTATTCCCGCATGATTATATCAATGATAAAGTAGGATATCAAGAAATTTTTTGAGGCTATTTGGCTGGAGCTTCAAATTGATAATGACTATGTCTTGTTATCAGCCATAAATAAAAATGAAAATAGGTTATCTGGATCCCTAACAACCGAAATTAAGGAAAATTTTTATACCATTTCTTTCCTGCGGGACTTTGCTCCAAAACCACCTTTTTGTCAATCCTCGGCGGGGAAACATCAAATGAAAGTGGAGTATGTTACTTTTGTGTGTAGAATAGAACAAGATGAGGTTAATGCACAATGCACCACTTCCTTGCATCAGGGGTCCTTGGCGATCATGGATTCAGGGGCTCATGCAGATGTTGAAGTCCCTTGTGTGGGGCTTGATTCTCTTGCAAAGGAATTGGTTCACCCACATTTTCTCGAGCTACATTTTGAGGATGATGTGGTTCCGGGCTAGTCATCAACCTATACAAAACACATGGAGGAATAACAGGAAAGGAGGAAGTTTAATCTATGTTTTTTGTTTTGGCAGAATTTTGCTCCAATTTTGCTCCAGCTCCATCATGCTCTCCTTTTCCATGTCCACTTTCATAGAAATTTCACAAAAAAATTATGTCACATCTAATATTTTGTTGGATTAACTAATTAAAAGCTTTTGTAGACTTGTAATGTCAAAAAAAGGGTCCTTAGCCCTTTTCGTGCTTGTTTAGCTCATTCTTGCGGATTTTGGACTTAATGTTGGCTTGATCTAGTGTTGTGAGGTGTTTTACACATTAACATTAGGTCTTTAGGCCCTCTTTAAGCTAAATTCAATTAAATCTTCCCTAATTTTTTTTTTTTTAATGTATTTATTTACATTTTCACATTAAATTTGGGAGGCTTGTAAATGAAGTGGATCTAATCTAGTGTTGTAATATGTCTTTCACATTCACATGGGATTTAGGACCCTTCTAAGCTGAATAGACCCAATTTCGCCTTAATTTAGTGTTGTAAAGTATATTTGTTTACACTTTCACATTACATTTTGGGCCCTATTACATTTATAACCTTTATATCATCATTAATAGGCCCCTATGATGCTATATTGTGCATCCCAAGGCTTATTTTGGTCAAAAACCTAGCAAAATAAACATATAAACTTAACTTATGCATTCCCCAACACTTTAGCCTCGGAAATAGCCCCTATGGGACCCATTCACCACTTTGGGTGAATGAGTCCCATTTGAGCTATTTTTGAGGTTTGAGTAGGAAAAAGTTATTTTTTAATTCTAATTTCTTCAATGTCATTCTTGGGGATAAAATTAATGGTCATGTGAGTAGATTTCCTATATAAAAAAGCTTCCAAATCATTATTTGATCTAAGCAATCACTATTTCATCATACATTCATGAGATCAAGCCAAGCAAGGAATAGTTAAGCATTTCAAGCCTTCACAAGGTCATCAAGATAACTTTCAAGATCAATTCTAAGGAATTCAAGAGCAAGATTCCTCATCAATTTTTGTAGCAATTTAAGATCCATCATAATATCAAGAATATCAAGCATCAAGCATAATAGTGAGCTAATTTTGTGATATAGCATTGAAGATCCAAGACCAAGCATTGTTCTACTCTTATTGTCAAAGATCAAGATCTACATCCTTCATGGTCATTTCATGTTGAGTTGTAGATTTACAAGACATCATTCAAGGTATTATTGTTCATTTTTCCTGTCCTATCTTCCATGTTTCATTTTCATCTTTCATTATTTCATCATTTGGTTTAATTACCTAAACGGGGTTTGACCAAGACAAACCCCCATTCTCTAAAAATCAACAAGTTTTATCCTCTTTGCATCTATGATTGTAGATCTAGGCATCTTGGAGCTTTAAATATCATTGAAGGATAGGTTTCAAACTTGTTGTAGTCATCTCTCTACTTGCAAGGTCAAAATCTTCACAAAAAGCCATTTACAACCTCAAAAATCAAGGTTTCGAATCCAAACACCTGGAGGAACATAAAGAGAAGATTGAGAGGTGTAAATTGAAACTTGGACTTTCCAAAAAATCCAAACTAGACTCATTTGCCACAAATGAGTCCCATTTTTGGTCAATTTTTAGATTTTTTGCAGTTTCAGATACCCTTTTCCAAGAAACATGTTTGTGTGAAAACCTTGATTTGGGACTGATTTGCCCAGATTGGAAAATGAGTCCCAATGGGCCAAAATTTTAAGAGCAGTAGCATTTCTAGTCTCCACAAGTTCCCAAGTGCACACTTTCAGTTTTACAACTTTCTATTTTGTTTCATTTGCATGTCTATGTCATTTTGCATATCACATTGTGTTTTCCAACATTTCCTTTTCCAAGTCCAAATTTGGTGGTGAACCCCTCATTTCTTATCATTCAATCCATTTAGAACATTCCATTTGATATATTTCAATCTCCTTTGCACTGGAATCTCAAGGGTTTTTTCCTCAATGAAACACCCAAGAAGAAAACTGACCTCTCTCCTTTTAGGTCTAAAACCCTAAAAGCCCCTAGAGGGAGGTCACCATTTTCTTCATTTCATTTTGGTGAACTTGAAAATGGCTCAGCCCTCAATGTGTGTAGTGTGAACCTTTTGGATAGGCTTGGTGTTTATCAATTAAAAATTCAATCTGATTCTCTATCTATTACGAGATTTGACAATGTAGGAAAAAACTACTTGGTGCGATCACTTTACCTATTACAGATGGAAATGCCACATTAGAGACACTGATCCATGTTATTCCTCAAAAAAATTCATATAATATTCTTTTAGGTAGGCCATGGATTCATACAATTAATGGTGTACCTTCTACTCTTCATCATCAAATGAAGTACATCTACAAAAACAAAGTGTACATAGTCGAAGCCGGCCCTAACCCTAACAGTTGTTTGAACATTGAGAAAAAAAAGGAAAATCCTTTGGAAACATTAACACCAAACATAAAAGTAGAACCCTTTCAAAAATAAAATAAATCTAGATGTCCTAAGCCCTTCACAACGATATCAATCAATGATTTGGGATTACTGAATTTCAAACCAACATTCATGGGAGAATACAAGATCATAAACAAAGACTCAGAAAAGTGAAAAGAAAAAAATAGTAATGCCAATGCAAAATATGGAAGACCCTTCCAAAGCAACCACCTCAACCATGTTAGACAAAGAATCAAATTACATAACAAAATTCGATGAACTTAATCATTAGCAACCATAGAATCTAAAAGAGATGAATAATCTTTATGGAAAAGGTTATGAAATGATGAAACAACTTGGTTACAGTGGAAAAGGATGTGGTGCTAGAGAACAAGGTATTTGTGTCCCTATAGAACCCCGCACACAAGAAAAGACTAATGGTCTTGGTTGTTGTCCCTCGAAAGAAACAAACAAGCCTTTGATCAACATCAACACTCTTACAAAAGATTATTCTAAGCCGAATTTAATAGTAGTGCATCCTGGATTGATAGATTCTTGTGTTCTTCCTTTTTATCATTTGTGAGAAAAAATAAAATCTTCGTTTAATTTTAATTTCATCTTGCAAAAAACTAATGATTTTAATTCGTTATATCCTCCTTTCAAGGACAGAACAAAATCTCACAATCTAAAGAATCTTGCATAGGTATGATAACTAATACTAAGAAAGAGATATCTTTGTTGTAAAATAAAAAAGCATCATTTTCTATTGATCAAGAAATTATCCTTGTGAGACTAATCCAAGATTGTTTGATATCTCTCCCTCCAAAAACTCAAAATAAATTCTACAATCAGAATTCATTTTGCACCTATCATAGAGTTCAAATTCATTCTACTAATGAATATAAGGCTTTGAGTAACAAAATTCAACATCTCAAGGAGTGTGGTTCTCTTCCTTGTGTTGAAGCACCTAACTCCTCTAATTGTTACTTATTCTCATCCTATTTGGCTCACCCTTTTCCTATACTAATTGGGGGAAAGAGGATAGGTAGCCTTCTCCTCATATGTCACTTGTTGTCTCTTTTAGCTACTTGACCACCTTTCATGAATATATAATAGAAAACTTGGGATGTTGACGACATGCCTTAAGTTGGCTCGCATGTGACACACTACCTTTTTCATGATGTAGCTTATCAGAAACATATGACTTGGCATAGGGATTTTCGAATAAGCTCTCATGTCATCTTCTAATTTAAAGAAAATTCTCACAAAACTAGTGTTAGAAACCACTTTAAAGAGGGGGCATACATCAACATTCATATTTTATTGTGCAATTTTCTTTCTTCTTGCAATGTGTCCTTTTCTTGGTGGTATCATTGGGCTTGATTTCCTCCAAGAGTATTATATTTCTTTGAACTATTCTCTCTTGGACACATTAGGTGTGATGTTAGCTAAGAAGAGACCTTGCATGAACCAAGAAAAATCCCTTTGAATATTTCTTGCACCATTTTGCATTTACAATGTCTATGAGTTTCAAGCATATGAAGTTTTGCCTCATGGAGCTTGAAAATCATTTTTGTGTGGTGCCTTAATAAAGTTATCAGGAGGTATAACTTTGGTATAGTTTGAGCGGGAAGCCCAATCTAAGGAATGACTTTCCCCATAGCCACTTGCGTGTGTGTGTGAGTACATACCATCCATGAGTGTATGCTTCTCACTCTTTTAGGACTTCTCACCCAGTGGACAACCATGAGTTATGTCCCCTTAGAGTGATTATGCACTTTTGGACAAACAACCTTGGTTTGATCCACATTTTATTGGACAAATGGTCAAAGCTTGATCCACCATTTCATTCTTTGCTTATTTTTGTTCTTCTAGTTCTTGACATTGCATATTTGTGTATATTGTTTCATTGAAAATAATTCACCTTTTGTGTGTCCTTTTGCACTTATGTTGGTTTGACTTAGGATCCTGGATCCTGGGAGCTTGGCCCATTTCCTTTATCTTTGTCATCCATTTTCATCCACATTGGTATGATTGGACTGCTCTTGAGTGTCTACTTTAGTGTGATTTTGAAGCAAGTTCATCCTCTCACTAAATTGGGGGTTAAATGTAACATTGAAAAAAGGCCCTTAGCCTTTCTTGAACTTTTTTAGCTCCATCTTGTAGATTTTGGACTTAATATTTCCTTGATCTAGTGTTGTGAGGTGTTTTACACAACCACATTAGGTCTTAGGCCCTCTTTAAGCTAACTTCGCTTAACTCTGCCCTAATTTAATGTTTTAAAATGTATTTATTTACATTTTAAAATTAAATTTGGGAGGCTTGTAAATCAAGTGGATCTAAGCTAGTGTTGTAATGTGTCTTTAATATTCACATGGGATTTAGGACCCTTCTAAGTTGAATAGACCCAATTTGGCCTTGTAAAAAGTATTTATTTACACTTTCACATTAGATTTTAGGCCCTATTGCATTTATAACCTTTACATAATCATTAATAGACCCATATGACCCTATATTGTTGATCTCAAGGTTTATTTTGATCAAAAACTTGACAAAATCCACATATAAACTTATCTTATGCACTCCTTGACACTTTAGCCCTCGAAATAGCCCCTGTGGGACCCATTTGCCACTTTGGGTGAATGAGTCACATTCAGGTGGGACTCATTCGCTCAAAATGGAGAATGAGTCCCATTTGGGCTATTTTTGAGGTTTGAGTAGGAAAAAGTGGGATTTTAATGGGTGATCTCACAATACTGGTTTTACAATTTTTGGCCAAATTGGACACTAAACTATTTTTTTCTAACTAAATCTTCACTTTTAGACACCTATAGCAGCTAAACCATGAGGAATTTGAAGATGATGCAAACTAGTAATTTGTGAAATTTAATCTATGTATTATAAAAAAAAAAATTCAAATTATTTGGGATCTTATTGCACTTCTTTTTCCATCTCCTTCGAAAACTAGTTTTTTTTAGTAAACACAATTTTTAAGAAGTAACACTCACTATATAACAGATAACTTTTTTTACATGAAAGATAACATTATATTTTTTTATAATTTAGATTTCTAACTATTATATCTAGTGCTTCCAATTGGTTTCATAGTTTTTTATTTAATATTTTTTCTTTAGTTAAGTTTTGAAGTCAAACTAATTACAATTCAAACATAGGCAGATCGTATAACATGTAACTTTTTTGATGTATCAAATTTTTATTTTTTTTGTTGGATATAGGACTTCAATATCTAGTGCACTCATATTTAAAAAAAAAATCATAATATTCTATTTTTCCACGTCCAGAATAGAGAGCTTAATTTTCAATGAAAAACCTACATTCATAAGAAATAATAAATAAATATAAAAATAAAGTTAAAATTATTTAAAATTATACTTTTTGGGAAGCTTATAGTAAGGACTACATACTTACAAAATATTAATTTTAAATGAATTCATTTGATCCTCCAAAAGGTAAATCAAAAGTGGTTTTTTATCAACATTTTGATAGGTGTAAAAGAGACTCCATTATAGGTATGGTTTAAAACTAGCAGGGTTCTATCCAAGGGGGTTTGATCTAAGGTGGTTTGATCAAATCTTCTTCAATTGGAATCCTTCAAATGAAACTTTTTAAGGCTTAATTTATTATATTTTCTAAAAATATGTGATTTCAGTAAAAATTAGAATCTCCAAGAAATTGTAAACCAGTATTGTGGGATCACTGTAATTTAAATTTCTTCAATTTTAGCCTTAGGGGTCAAATTAACAGTCATGTGAGTAGCTTTCCTATATAAAAAATCTTCCAAATTATTATTTCATATAAAAAATCACTATTTCATCATACATTCATGAGATCAAACCAAGGAAGCAAGGGTTAAGCATTTGAAGTCTTCACAAGGTCATCAAGATAGCATTCCAGATCAATTCTAAGGCATTCAAGAGAAATATTCTTCATCAATTGTTGAAGAAATTCAATTTTCATCATCATATCAAGCATGTTAGTGAGCTAATGTTGTGATGTAGCATTGAAGATCCAAGACCAAACATTATTCTACTCTTATTGTCAAAGATAAAGATCTACACCCTTCATGACCATGTCATGTTGAGTTGTAGATTTACAAGACATCATTAAAGGTATTATTGTTCATGTTTCATGTTCATGTTTCATTATTTCATCATTTGGTTTAATTTAAATGGGGTTTCACCAAGGAAAACCCCCATTCTCTAATAACCAACAAGTCTTCTCATTTTACATGTGTGAATGGAGATATAGGTATCTTGGAGCTTGAAAGATCATTGAAGAATATGTTTCAAACTTGTTAGAGTCATCTCTCTCCTTGCAAGGTCAAAATCTTCACAAAAAGTCACTTACAGCCCCGAAAATAAAGTTTTCAGATCTGAACACCTGGAGGAATAGAAAGAGCAAATTGATAGGTGTAGATTAGAAATTTGAATTTCCAAAAAATAAAAACTAGACTCATTCGCCACAACTGGTGAATGAGTCTCATTTTTGGTCAATTTTGAGATTTTTGCAATTTCAAATACCCTTTTTCCGAGAAACCTGTTCTTGTGCAGAAACCTCGATCTGGGACTGATTCGTCCAAATTGGTAAATGAGTCCTAGTGGGCCGAAATTTTAGAATCATTAGTATTTCCATTCTCCATAAGTTTATAGGTGCACACTTTCAATTTTAGAGCTTTCTATTTTGTCTCATTTGTAGTTCTAGGTCATTTTTCATATCACATCAATATATATATAAATATAATTTTTTACATCCTAGTTTGAAGGGAATACTAACAGGAAAGAACCAGGAAGAAAACCTTTGATTATAGCCCATAACGTTACAAAATTTGGCCTACAAAAGGGTTAATTGACAAATACTGCACATGATCATGTAGGTGAGAGATAGCATAATTTTTTTCTTTGATATCAATGCCCATAGATACGCACACCTTTTTGCAGTGCTCTTTTAAAGCTCTTAACAACACATAGTCATTTCTATATTGAAGAGCCAACCTTATAGCTTCAAAGATTTCTTCAAAACCTGACCGCAACTTCAAATATTCATAGGGAAACAGACCTTCAATATACCCCTCTCCTTCAAAAATATTATAAGCTTGAACCATAGCTAACAGAGCATTCTGATCTAAGAATTGGGGTTTTACAAAATTTTCAACAATGATTTCTAATTCTTGTAGAGATTGAAGCAAATCCACTGAATTAGAAAGGAAGATAGAGAAAACCTAAGATGGTAATAACAATCGACATGCTCTTGGGCATGTGACCTCCACACCAAGAACATACCAAACTGAATCCTCTACTCTCATGTAGTCAATCTTAAATAGCAAACTAAAATCCTCTAAAGTGAGGATATTTTCGAAAGGTTGCTCCCAACGCTGCTTAGAGCAGTTAATTCTAAAGTTCCAAGGACGGATTTCCATAAGCGCAACAATAAGAGCGAAAAAACCCAATTCATAGCAAAACTTGCAGACAACACTTTCCAGAAAATACTTTACACAAATGAAAGCAAAATGCGATTTTAAAGCAAGTAGATATCAATGAAGAAAGTGCACATTTCTCGGAGAGAATGATGATAATTTAAGGCAAGAAAGGATATATTAATGAATGCAAATCCTTTGCTAGCCGGATATTGGTACCACAAAATTTAGCAACATGTAAGCCCCATCATTTGCTAAAAGGGTGGTGAACTAACTTAGGGTGGTGAAATAACTTGGGATGGTAGATTACCACATAATACCTAGCCTATCCCATAATCATGCCAACAATATTTCACATCACTCGAAAAAAGATGACATAGCTAGAATGTACCAATCAGGCTTGTACAAGTGCCGATGGGAGGAAATGCATTGCTATTAAAACAAGTAAGCAATGATGACCCAGGTAGAGGTATTACATGGGAAGACCAAATTTAGCAAGTTAAAACCCACACCAAATCAGCAAAATTAGGGGTCCAACCAAATTTGTTAAAGTAAATCATTTTTTTGTAATAAAATCAACCTTGATGTTATTATGATGGGTATCCTAATCGATGAGATCTTTTATGTGCTGATAATCTAAAAGTGAAGTCACATCAGAAAGCATATAAATTTCCTGCTTTAAGCTCCCCAAATTAGTTAGACAGTCTGCTAACTTGTTACCTTCCCTATAGGTATGTGTGATCATATAGTTTGGAAACTTATCAAGAAGAGCCCATACTCTTTGAAGAATGTACCGAAGGCTCCAATTTTGAATTTTCCTTTTCTTACAGGTATTAATAGTTAGGAGTGAATCTCCTTCAATATGGATGTTCTCAATGCCCATTTTCAACGCCATCTCCAAACCAATTAACAATGCCTTTGATTCAACTATATTGTTAGAACCAATGTGGAGGTATTTTGAACATAATGCAAGGTTCTTATCATGAGAATTATGGAGGCTAATACCTACCCCTGATTCACCTACATTCCCTTTAGATGTGCCATCAAATTTCAACTTGATAAATGTTATTATGAGAAAAATGTAGATTAAAATTTCATTTTTTTTCCATGCCCTGGATATTGAAATCACCTATTTGAAAAAAAAATCAAGAGAAAATGATTTTTTTTTCTATTTATTTCTTCACATCAACTAAATTTTACTTTTTCTTTAAATTTCTAGCATTACAAATTCTGCTCTTAAATTGATAAAAAAATATCAAAACAATTTTTTTAAAATTTAAAAATTTACAAGAATAAACTTCAACAAGAGTTCTACATTTTATTAGTTTACATCATTTTGAAATTCAAAACATATACCACTTTTATGTGGTCTAATTTTATAAAAAAAAATTCATGTTGGTCAATTCCTTTATAAAGTGTGACATAGGTTTGTACTTTTACCCTGCAACCTTTAGCATGCATTATTCATACCATTATATGTTGTGCACCCCAAACAAGCTATAATATATGATAGCCTATTTAAATATATATATCTACATTATTTATAATATACATATATGTATATATATGACATAAATATTAATCAAAATATGTCAAATATATATATAACCATTAATGTATATGTATACATATATCTATATATTCTTCATTGTATTTTTATTATATATATACATACAAGTATTATCATCCTTTAATATGATGACTCATACATATATTAGTGTATTTATATATACTTATATTAAATATATTCATATATATGATGATCGATTCCTCTCACAGACAATACATATCTACATGTATATTTAATATACATATATTCGTACATGTATGTTTATTCAAAACCTTCAAGTAACTCAAAACTATCAAAGACATTGAATTTCAGATGTCTAGATGAATAAAAGGAATCATGAGCAATTAACTCAAACTTCCTATCAATTGAAAGGAACAACCACATGGTTTAACACATGTCATAATTAACTCATCACATAAAATATGACCAAAGATTTCTTACCCGATTCACAAAATAACTCAACTCAACTAGACCAACTAGGAAGTGAGTGTGCATATGCTCAATTAGGTTCATAAGGGTTACCATACCAAGTTCTTCTCCTAAGTGATACTCTCCCTCTCATACCTAAGGGCTTGACTCCAACCTACATCCAACTTAGTTCAACACAAAGGTAATTAGCTTTTCATATGAGATTCATTCGCTTCATAAATCATTTACATTATCAAAGCATTAAAGCAATTATTTATAATACACATTCATCATTTCATCTTCCATTAGTATATACAAAACATAATTATACCTTAAAAATTAATAACATCTCAATGCATATTTAAGTATTTCATTCACCTAGTAAGCATATTAAAGTCTCAATTTACACTTATTATCAGTTTTACTCATGAAGGTAAAGGTAACCTATTAACTGAGAGACAGGGTGTAACATGCTTCTAATAAATCTCTTCCTTCTCAATAATTTTGTGTAGATCACTTAAGAAAGTCTTTTCTTTATCGACCAAAATTGTCAGAGCTCCCAATTCCATATCCTTTTGAACTTTTCTATGTTGCTCCTTAAGGGATTTTTTTGAGAAAATATTTACCAAAAAAATTCTTGTTCCAACCTTTCATAATATATTTGATAGATTTTAGTTTGAAGGAAAGTCCAAACATAACTAAACCAAAAACCTTGATACTCCACTAATCCCAAAAGAGCTCTTTAAGAAGAGGGTGATGCAATCAAATCAATTCAAACTGAAAGGGATGCTTGGTCTTAGGAGGAGGGGTTTTCTAAATAGGAGTAGAGGAGTATGTTCAGATTTGATCCTTAGGGGAGAGGATAATGAGAGAGTGGAAGACATGTCCTAATTGGAGTAAACAAGGCAACAGTTAAGTCTGGCCTAAATAAGGTTATCTCCAACCCTTTTTGATAGACCAAGTGAAAGAGCATCCATCAAGCTCTAAGTCAAATAGACCACCTAGTAAAAGAAGTTATTAAAACCCAATATAATTTCACTCAAATCTATATTACCTAGCATCCTCTCAGATAGGAAGAGAGGAGTGTTCAATTTTCCAAAAACCATCCAATGATTGTGTAGGAAGGAGCTTCTACATCCCAATAGATTGGATTGAGTACTTCTTTTGAGAAAAACATTATTAAGCGCATAAACATTGGAAAGAATCCACTCATGTAGACATTAGATTTGGGAGAAACGAACATTTTGGAAGTTTCTATTCTTAGAAATCATAGAACTATTGAGGAAGGGTTTCCACATAATGATTAGATTACCAGAAGCCCCATCCACATCAACCACCTCATAAAGGGCATTGGGCAAAATGTATTTACTCAATTTATCAAAGTTAGCAATAGTCATCTTAGTTTCTTGAATAAGTAAAATGTCAAGCCTAAATTCTTTAATGAGATCCCTAACAATGTGCTTCTTATGAAGGCTATTGAGCCCTCAAATGTTCCATGAGAGGATTGTTTCAAGTATGGATGTATTCGATGGTGTTTTCATTGATGTCAACATAGTTCAAGATTGATTATAGATGGTATTTGTATAGATGAGATACTTTAGAAGTGATTAGAGTACATGGAGATATATTTATGAAGTTATAGTTATGTTTTTGCCAAGTGCTTTTGAGAAAATCTGAGAAATAATGAAAGCAATGTTGAAGTGTGTTCTAACTATTCTTCCGTATTGTGCTCCACATTTATCCTATGTTGATCCTATGCCTATGTGGTCCTATAAGTATGTTCATAAGCTTCAAGGGATCATATATCCTGAGTTTTAGCTTCTAGGTCGATGGAGAGTAGAAGATGTGTTCACCGGTGTGGGAACTGTTTTGACATAACTATTTGTTTATGGACTGGGAGAAATGTTTTGGATTTGCAATATTCTAATAATTGGTTTAAGATCTTTTGGATCTGGGAGATGACTCTTTCCGATGGTTTCTATATTTTGACAAATTTGATTATGGTTTGGTGCTCTAGAAGACCTGCTCTAGAGCTCTTGTGTTTTTGCTAGGTGGTCTGGGTGGACTGGTGAAGATTTCTCTATAAATGAAGTTTTTTTTATGTGGATGTACTTGAGGTGTTCATAGAGATGGTAAAATTTCTGGTGAAGCATGTTGAGTGATCCACATGAGATTATCTTGCTAGATATGTATGTAATTCAAAGATCATTGGTGTTTTCATTAGGTGTGGCTGACCTGGTGTTTACACGTTACATTAGGTTTTTGTATCAACTTAAGAATAACAAATTGAAGTAAAGGTGAAATTATTAAGTTTGTAATTTAAGTGATTTGATACAAGTGATTCACCCCCCCTCTTAGTTGTCTTGTGCATTTAAATAGTTCGTATCAAAGCTTCGGTTCCTTGGTGAAAAGCTTAACCTCTTGAGGTAGATCAAATGGCGCATAGGTTGCAGATTCCTATTTTTCATGGATTTGATTACAGTGACTGGAAAGAACATTGAGAAGTTTTCCGATTTCATTTAGTTTCAATACCTAGAAAGTTGTGGAGACAAATTATGTGATACCAACAGTTGGTCCTTCCTCTACTAATGAGATTGTATCTTTTGAAGAGAATGAAAGAGAAAGGTATGCTATCTTCAGTTCCCTATCTAAACTGAAAGAAAAAAGGTTATTTCTCTAGCTATTGCTCATGAAGTATGGACAAAATTGAAAGACATTTATGAAGGGAATGATAGAGTAAAGTTATTAAGGAAACTAACTACTAAGCGAAAATTTGAGAATTTGAGAATGGAAGATGGAGAAGACATTTCAAGCTATTCTCAAAGAGTTGAACTTATAGCAACTGAAATCAAGAATCAAGGTGGTACCATGACAAATGAAGATTAATTGAGAAGATCTTGATGATTTTACCAAAACATTATAGTGACAAAGTATCTTCTCTTGAAGAACAATATGATCCAAAGACATTTACTAAGGAGTATCTATTTGGTGTCTTGACTACATTTGAAATGAGAAAATTTACAAGAGACAATGAGAAGACTGAAACAACTTTTAAAGAAATGAAGATAAAAGATGATTTAGATGATGATGATTTAGAAGATTTGGAAGCGAATTTCACAAGGAGATTGAAGAAAGTTACTGGTAAATACAAAGGTAAGTTTCCCTTTAAGTTTTTCAGTTGTGGAAATATTGGTCATTATCCATCAAGATACCCTAGTAGAGCTACACAAAAGAAGAACAAGGATAGTAATAACAATCACAAAGATAAAAAGGATAGGAAGTTCAAGAAATTGTATTATGTCAAGAAAAATATAGGAATTTGTGATGATGAATCTGACTTTGAGGAAGATACAGATGAATGTTTGTTTTTAGCCCTAGAAAGTAAAGTTGTATCTACTAACCATGGAAGATGTGCAAAGGAATCTAGTCTAGAAAGCCAGAAGGATGAAACAGAAGACACTTTGGTAACTGATTTTCATGCTAGACGGGATGAAGACTTTTGGGTAATTGATAGCGGATGTTCAAATTATATGACTGGAGATAAGAGTAAGTTTACTAAACTTGAGAACTATGATTGAGGAATAGTTATGCTTGGAGATGAATCTAGTAATAAGATTGTTCGTAAAGGAACAATTAGCTTTGATAGAAAACATAATATTGAAAATGTTTATTATGTAAAGGGCTTAAGACATAATCTCTTAAGTGTTGGACAAATGTGCAGTAAAGGTTTTAATCTTGTGTTTCAAGATAACACTTTTGAGATAAGAAAAGGATCCAAAACTATGGTAGTAGCTGGAAGAAGAAATCATGGAAACATCTATCAACTTAAGGGTGGTGATGGTCAGTGTTTTTTTTCTTAGATTAATGAGCATTGGATTTGGCACCGAAGGATGGGACATGTGAATTATGAAAATCTGATCAAGATCAGATCTAGGGAATTTGTCGTAGATCTGCCTAGAATCATAAAGCCTTCAAATTTAATTTGCAGAAGTTACCAGATGGGAAAGCAAAAAAGAAACAATTTTAAAGGAAAGGATAGATCATCTACCAAAATGCTAGAATTAATCCATACAGAACTATGTGGTCCTACAAGAATAGGAAGCCTAAATGGTGATATGTACTTTATTCTCTTGATTGATGATTACTCTAAGATGACATGGGTTACATTTGTTAGAGAAAAGGCTCAAGCTCTTGATAGATTCAAAGAGTTTAAGGCAAGAGTAGAAAATGAGGAAAACCTAGAAATCAAATGCTTGAGGTCTGGTAGAGGTGGAGAATTTACATCTGGTGAGTTCAATGTATTATGTGAAGAGCATGACATAAAAAGCCATTATTTTTCCCCTAGAACCCCTAAATAGAATGGAGTTGTGGAAAGAAAGAACCAGACTATTGAAAAGGCTGCTAGAACTATGATGAAAGAAGAAAATGTTCCTGATGTGTATTAGAGAGAACTATCCAAACTATTTTTTACATTCTTAATAGAGTTCAGATCAGAGGTAACAACACTAAGACCCCTTATGAGTTGTGGACTGGTAAGACTCCTACTATGAAATACTTTAAGGTATTTTGAAGTAGATGTTACATTAGAAGAGATGATGAAAATCTTGGAAAGTTTGATGTTATATATCATGAATCAATTTTCCTTGGATATTCAAATAACAACAAGGCTTATAGATGTTTTAATAAGAGACTGGGGAAAATAATTGAAAGTTCTAATCTAAAGGTTTATGAAGCTATGTATAGACCAGTGGAAATAAATGAAGTTGAACCTAATGATCCTATCTGTGTGCAAATACGAGAAGAAGAAAAAGGATGAGAAAGAAAAAAATGATGAAAAGGAAGAGACTTTGGAACCTACACCTAAGACTCCTAAATATGTTAAGAGAAATCATCCAGAGCAACATGTAATTGTAGACAAAAGTGAAGGAGTGAAGGAAAGAAGCAAAGTGGTTGAGGTAAACTTATGTTTACTTTGGAAGATAGAACCTAAGACTATGAATGAAGCAAGTAATGATGAAAGCTAGGTTAGAGCAATGAAAGAGGAACTAAAATAAATAAAGAAGAATGAGACATGGGAACTATTCCCTAGACCTGCAAACAAGAAAGTAATTTGTTCAAAATGGGTATTCATAAACATGCTGAATTAAAATGGTGAAGTGGTAAGAAATAAAGCAAGACTTGTATGTAAAGAATATTTATAGGTTGAAGGAATATATTTTGAAGAAATCTTTACACTTGTAGCATGAGTGGAAGCCATTCAAATGCTCTTGGAATTTTCAGCTCATGAAGACTTCAAAGTATATCAAATGGATGTCAAGTATGCATTTCTGAATGGAGAATTGGAAGAAGTATATCTGGAGCAAACATAAGGTTTTCAACTGTCTAACAAACTGAACATGGTTTGTAAGTTAAAGAAGGAATTATATAGACTTAAACAAGCCCCTAGAGCTTGGTATGCAAGATTGGATAGATACTTGACAAAGAAAGAATTTAGCAAAGGGTCCGCAAACATCAATCTTTACTTCAAAGTTGAGAAAAAAAAGATACTGATAGTTGTGGTATATGTTGATGACATCATCTTTTGTGGAAATGAAGGTATGTGTAAGAAATTTGTTGAAGAGATGCAAAAATAATTTGAAATATCTATGATTGGGGAATTGAATTTCTCCCTTCGACTTCAAGTTAATTAAAATAACAAAGGGATATTCATTTCACAATCCATGTATGTTAAAGAATTGTTAAAAACATTTGGATTGGATGACTCCAAACTGGTTTGTACCCCAATAGTAACTAGATGTAAGCTGAGTAAGAATGATGAATCTACTAAATTTGATCAGAGCATGTACAGATCCATGATTGGTCGAATATTGTATCTTACTACTACTAGACCTAATATCATGCATGCAATATGTTTAGTTGAAAGATTTCAAGTAGAAACTAAGGAAACACATATAATAGATGTGAAGAGGATATTCAAATATCTTAAAGGAACTCTATATTATGGGCTATGGTTTCCAAAGGATTGTGATTTCACATTTAATGCCTACACTAATGGAGATTGGGTTGGTTGTATAGATGATTGAAAGAGTACAAGTGGTGGTGCATTCTTCCTTGGAGGAAGATTAGTTTCATGGTTGAGCAAGAAACACAATTTAGTTCCTTTATCCACTATAGAAGCAGAGTATATTGCAGCAGCATCCTGCTGTACACAAGTACTTTGGATGAATCAAACCTTGATCGATATAGGTGTGGTAAGTAATGAACATATCTCTATATTTTATGACAATACAAGTGCTATAAAAATTTCGAAGAATCCAGTGATGCATTCCAGAACAAAGAATATATCTATCAAGTATCACTTCTTGAGGAAGAAGGTATTGAATAATAAAGTTAGACTTAAATATGTACCTACCAAAGAACAAGTTGCAGAAATATTCACTAAGGCCCTTCTGAAGGATACTTTTGAGAATCTCAGAGGGAAGTTAGGGGATATTTCCCATCCTTCTTTGAACTAAGTGCCCATGGAGGTGCATCAATGTAGTTGATTCACATACTCTTTTGTTCTGGATTGATGATTGAGGTCTACTCCTGGGGGGGGGGGTAGAGAAGTGCATTGCTACAGTATGCAATGTGGGCGTATTTCTTAGGGGGAGTAAACAAAGCTTTATATGGAAAGAATTTCCTTTTCCATTGATGTCAAAGGGGGAGAGAGAATCATGTGAAATTTTTATGCTTGGTAGGTTGTTGCTTCTAAAAATCATGTATGTTGTCTTTGATAGATTTTCACATCATGTTTTTCCATCAATGACAAAGGGGGAGATTGTTGCAAGTCTGGATGTGTTTGATGGTGTTGTCATTAATGTTGTCATTGATGTCAACACAGTTTAGGATTGAGTATAGATTGTATTTATATAGATGAGATACTATAGAAGTGCTTAGAGTACATGGACCTATATTTATGAAGTTATAGTTGTATTTTGCCAAGTTCTTTTGAGAAAATTTGATAAATAATGAAAGAAGTGTTGAACTTTGTTCTGAGTGTGCTCCAGTATTGTACTCGGAATTTCTCCTATGTTGATCCTATACCTATGTGCATTTGTAAGTATGTTCATAAGCTTCAATGGATCATATATCCCAAGTTTTAGTTTATAGGTCGATGGAGAGTAGAAGATGTGTTCAACGGTGTCTGAACTAGTTTCACAGAACTATCTATTTGTGGACTAGGAGAAATGTTTTGGCTCCATAGTCACATAATAATTGGTTTTAGATCTTGCAGATCTAGGAGATGATTCTTTTAGATGGTTTGTTGGAGTGTGTTGAGTGATCCACATGAGATTATCTTGTTGGAGATTTGTGTACTTCAAAGATCATTGGTGTTTTCATTAGGTTTGGTTAACTTGGTGTTTGCATGTTACATTAGGTTTATGCATCGACTTAAGAAAGCTTGTGCTTGATCCAAGATGTTGTTTGGGTCCTAAATTAAATATGTAATTGGTACTCTCTCATTTTTATCCAGCACGAGAATGTTGAGTAGCTGAAGTAGTTTGAATTTGTAAATAAAATTATATAGTCGACCTTGGAGAATGTTTCTAAGGTTGAAGATGTTTTAAAAGAAAATCAAGTTGTGGAAAATTTCATATCCATCATCCATGAATCGAGCGAGTGAAGTGTGTGAACAAGTGTGAAAAGCAGATAGTGGAATAGTTAATATAGGTAATAGCTCTTTAAGGTGTTAGATTCTTGAAAGCAGTGAGCTGATGGAATGTACAATGTTTTAATCAAGTTTTGAATATGCAGAACCCTAGTGGTGGATCATCATTTATCTTTTTTATTCTTCTATAGGAAGTGAGACTCCTTTCTTGATAGTTAGTCCTTTGAAGGTAGTGAGCCCTTCAATCTGGGCAGTGAGACTTTTGTATCTAGGTAGTGAGCCCTCTAGCAGCGAGCCTTTGTATCTAGTATTGCATTACTTCTATATTGCGAGTTAATCCTCACCTTGGTTTTTCCCTCATTGGGTTTTCCACATAAATCTGGTGTCTCTGGTGCTTTCTTTCTATCATTTGCATTTCATGTTTACACTTAATAACACATTGAGGTTAAGGTGAAAAGATTAAGTTTCTAAGTAAAGTGATTTGATATAGCTTATTCACCCCCGCTCTTAGTTATCTTGTGCATTTCAACAAGGATCAACATTTCTTATTTTTTCTGGAGCCAACCTACTCCAAAGTCAGTTGGTTCCCATTAGCAATATCCCTTGTAGTATTTTTCTATCTAGTAGTTTTAGAAAATTACCTTGCAGGGTGATCCCACAATAATGGGTTACAGTTTTTGGCCAAACTTGACATTGAAATCAATATTTTTCACTAGATCTTCACTTTCTTACACCTATAGCAACTAAACCATTAAGAATTTCAAGATGAATCAAACTAGTGGTTTGTAAGATTTTGTTTGTAGATTCTAATTATATTTTCTTTAAAAAATTAAAAAATAAATTGTGAATCTTTTTATGTAATTTTTATTAACTTATTTTTTCTAATAAACAACATTTTTAAAAAGTGATGTTTACTTTGGATCACATAACGTTTTCTTATACAAAGGATTCAATTCTAATTTTTAGAATATAGATTTGTCACACCAATATATAGTACATGGATATTTTTTCATAATATTTGGTTACATAATTTTTTTTAATTAATTTTCAGAGTTAGAGTAATTATAATTTGGACAAACGTGTACTTCGTCCTGCATAACTTTTTTTGTATGCATTTGAATTAAATTATTCTTTTTTTGTTGGAATAAGGACATCAATACCTAGTGTACATGTATTTTTTAGAAAAAAAAATCCTCTATTTTCCTATTTTTTTGTATTTATGAAATAAAGAACTTGATATTCATTGAAAAACCTACATTCACAAGAATTAAAAAATAAACATAATAATCAAATTAAATATATTTAAAATTATACTTTTTGGGAAGCTTATAATAAGGGATACATACTTACAATACATAAATTTCAAATGAATTCATTTGATCACCCAAAAGGTAAATCAAGTGGTTTATTATTATCATTTTGATAGGTATAGAGGAGACTCCATTATAGGTATGATTTCAAATTAACGAGATTCTATCCAAGGGGATTTGATCTAAGAGGGTTTGATTAAATACTCTTTAGTTAAAATCATTTAAATGGAACCTTCAAAGTCTTAAATCATTATATTTTCCAAAAATATTGGAGTTTAGGAAAAATCAGGATGTCCTAGAATGTCTAACCCATTATTGTGGTACAACACCCTATCAGTTTTAAAACTATTCCAACCAACAATTGACTTCCTTAGACCCACTAGCCTAAACAAACCTAAAAAACCTTCCAAAACTAGGGTGGATGCCCCCATAGGTGAGGCCATTAGCACCACCAGATCAAGATTTGGAGGAGCCACATAAGGGATAACCAAGATCGGGGAAGACACCATAAGGGATAGAAACTTCGGTCTGACTTCATCAAGCATATGGTCAATGACTAACAAAGGGGAGTCAGTAGGGAAACACTATTCAATACTCCAAGATCAGGAGGGAAGTAGGGAGAGGGGATCTGATAGGGATAGGGTTGACTCCAAAGGGTTAAGGAACCATGGAGGAGGGTAGAACATGCAATAAGTGGGGTTTAGAGAAACCAAACTAACCGACTAGAGCACGGTTTAGAGAAGAAACCTTGGGACTAATGGGAAAGGCCAGCGTCAACACCAATTTGGGAGGAAAGGCCAAAGAGTTCCTCCTTTCAATTCAATGGGACTAGGGAGACACATTCTTGCCCTTTTCTAGGGGGCTGAGACCTTAGGCACTCTTTTACGACATACATTGCAGAGATGACCAAAAGAAGAGTAAAGTTGATAAAAGAGAGAAAATTTTCATATTCAATGCCTTGAGACCACTTACCAAGCTTGGACTTCAGAATGAAAAAGTACAAAAACACTTTATTGGGTTCAATACTCACATAGAGGTGATCAAATCCCAACCTGGACCATTCCTTATGTTGGTAAATCTTCCCCAAATTTTTGGCTTGATATTCCTTTTGGACTTGGCATTTTCTCTATGTAACTAGCCTTTACTGCCTTACCGCTAGTGATGCGGTAGTGTGGTGAGCGGTAGGTTGGTGGAGTTAAAGGCTACCTCCTTACCAAGGATCCATTGTCTAGTGGTGCAGGTAGTGCAGTGAGTGGCGCAGATGTGGCGAGATGGTGGGTGACGGTCTACCGCCTTACCCCGGGTGGTGAGAAGTCTCACCGCGGTGGCTGCTGTAAGCGGCTAGCGATTGGTGTTGACCGTTATCGCCCCACCGTAGGTGGTAAGAATGTTCACCATGGTGGTTGTGGTGAGACTGCTGGTGGTCTTCCAGAGTGATCACCGCCCTACCGCGGGGTGGCCTAGCAGCCTTTACGGTAGCATGGTGAGACCACTCATGGTCTGGCTGGTGATTACCTCCACACCATAGGAAGGCATGAAAGGTTCAATGGTAACGCGGTTGGTGGCTTGGCAGTTAGCGTAGGAAGTTACCAGCATATTGTGGGTGGTCAACCTGAGCTCGGCTATAGCACGGTTGGAGGCCGAGGTTGAGTCAATACAGGCTTACCGCCATACCACGGCTGGTGAAGACAAGCTCGACAGTGATGTGGTACAAGTTAGAGAGGGCCCAAAGCTCGGTTGACTAAGCTTGACTAAGGTGGACCAAATGTCAGAAAAAGTGAATGAATGGAGGGGCGACATGTGGCAAGAAGTTTAGATCTGATTGGTTGAAGCCTTAATTTTTGATTGTGATGGGCTACATTGTTAAATGGAGGTTGACGGACATGTCTGAAACAAGTTTTAATGTTGTGTAGCTTTATGCATCTATAGGAGCGGTGCACGTTATCAGAGATTGATGAATGCTTGCAGGTAGTATAATAAATTATCCTAATGACTGTTGAATGCTGGGATGGGTAGAACAGGTTGGCACACAGTAAGAGATTATATGTAATCTCATGTCCAGTTAGTTAGGATGATGAGTGAAGAGAGAGAGGTTGAGAGTGTTCGAGCGGTCTTTACCGTGAACACTTAGTCTCTCAGAGCTGAGATGATGTGAGCCTAATATGCCTAGAGACTCGCTTGGCCATGAGACTGGTTGAGAGAGTCATTTATGGACCTAAAGTGAATGTGCATAGTATGTCATGTGAAGACATTGTAACTGTGTGAAGATTTTGTATTTATGTTTCTTTCCTTCTCAAGATGGACAAGATGTAATCTCCTAAAGAGCATAGCTCCATGTTTGTATTATAACCATTTTTTGTTACTGAATAATACAAGTGAGCTAAGTGTTTTGGAGGGGGGTTTTTTACCTAAAAAGGTTTTCCCCATGTAAATTTGTGTGTCCATATGTTTGTCTTTCATGGTTGTCTGATTCTATATTCTGAATCTATGCTTGTGTTGAATCTGCTCTTATGTCAAGCATTTACTTTTCTCAGAGGATCAATGGGGGATTTATTGTGCATGTTTCTACTTTATGGCATAGTTGTTTGTGTCTTTGAAGTGATAAAAATGAAAATCATTAAGGCAATGTTGTCTTATATTTCCGTTCTATGATGACAGACCCTTCCCGTATCCCCAACACCTTAGTCACATATTATAAAGAGAGGAAGTTACCAAAAGAGTTAGCGACACCAACAATAATCTCCTCATCCCAAAACTCTAAATGAAGCCACGAGAGTTGAACCAAAGTCAAGAGATTAGCTGCCAAATGAGAAGAAGGATTAAAACATGGGTTTCATTTGCATAGAGCTAGACTCTACTTATCGAAGATGTAAGGAACCCCAGTTAAGGTCTTCAAGTAGACCTCTTGAAGAGTAAATTTGAAGCAAAAAAGGCCCTTAGAGAGAGCAAAAATGAAAAAGGAACCTTTAATATACCATCAAGACGATACCCATTTCTGAACAAATTCAATGTTAGGACACCTTCCTATAAACCTTTCGATAAGAGAATTTTCCATTTTTCTTAATGAATAATAAATATAAGGATCTTTTATTTTTATGGTGGCACCCTCATTAGAGTGTAGTATCTAGACCCCATCATCAATAGAGCTAGCCTTTTTGGTATCCAAAAAAAGAGCTTTCCAATTTGGTGTTAAAGGTACCCTTTGAGAAACAAAGTAAGGGATAGATATTGACCTACCAAGACCATGACTACCATTGGGAGACACATCCCACCGAACAAAATTGCTAGAATCATCTCACATGAGAGGACGAAAACCAGGAGATTCCTGTCGAACTCCATCATCTCACACACCAATCATTTTTAAACTTCCATACAATTATCATTAATTTTATTATTGGGTAAGTGCACAAAGATGGTTCCAAAAAAGGGGACTTAACTAGACACCCTTTTTCTGAAATCAGGAAATACCGACCTTGGACATGAAATTGAGGATAGTTACATTCAAAATTTTGAGATGGAACAAAAACAAGGATCGAAGTGCTCCGAGTCTACTTTCTAAAATACCAATTTATTCTTAAAATGGTTGAGATTAAGGGGTTCAAAAGAGGGACACACACAAATTGGTGTTGTTTTTATCAGAAAAACATAACATAACAACTCTTGTATGACCCTCATACGGTGAATTTCTTTTTTAGTATTTTTAAAATCACAATGGTCATAAATTAGCTAATAGTATGTAGTTGATGCATAATTTTTCTGATAATTTTTTAATGAATAGTTGATTTTTTACTAATTTTCGAAGTGGACATTTCTTGAAAAATAGAATTTTGGCCGTACTACCCCTACATATTTTGGAAACTAATTGAATTTTTGTTTTTGTTTTTTTTTTTAATTTGTAGAATGGAGTCTAGTTTCTAAAAATGTAATTTATTTGAAAAATCAATGAATGATTAATTTATAACGAAAAAAATACCAAACACTACTTTTTGGCAAAAAAAGACATACAAATAAAATAAATTATGGACGAAAGGCTTAACATTTTCAAAAAGTGAAAAAAATTACATCGTTGAATAATGAAGGGAGAACCCAACATTACCCATGTGTTCAATGTTTTCGATATTGAACCATGTGCAATCCTGACGGTGAGGACGAACTTGATTATGTGAAATATGGTAGATATTTTAAAAACACGTCTCTGGTCATTGGGACTGCTCTCCAAGCCTTTGGGTTGGTATTCCAAGGCAAATACTAAGTCTAAGGCTCAATAATTCCCAAAGAAATATATAATGCAAGTGCGCTATAACGTGCTCGCATTATATCTCATTTTTGACATGGTTTTTGCTTCTACGGGAAACATGTCAACTAAGACATAATGTGAGTGTGTTATAATGCGCTCACGTTATGTCTTCCTTTATGTGAAATTTCAATATATTGAATGTATTCTAATATATTTGTATGTTTGTATGTACATGTATGTTTGTATATCATGTATGTATGTACATATGCCTATATGTATCAATGAATATATATTGTATGTATGTATGTATGTATGTATGTAAGATTGTATCTACATATGTATGTATGTATGCTTGTATGGATGTAATATTATATGTACATATGTATTATGCTTGTATGTATGTATTTAAATGAAGGGATAATTTAGAGAGAGAGAGAGAGAGTTTGGAGAGATGGAGAGGGGTTGGAAGTTAGAGTTTAAGAGAGGGAGTGGGAGAGAAGGGGTTGGAGTGAGAGGGACTTAGCTAGGTAGGGTGGGAGGGCTAGAGGGAGGGAGAGATAGAGAGGGGGGTGGGAGAGAGAATTGAGAGAGAGGGAGAGAGAGACAAAGGGGGGAGAGAGAGAGACAGAGAGAAAGAGAGAGTTATGTAGGTATGGTGCCAAAGGGAGAGACTTGAGAGTGTAAGGGGGGTGAGAGGGAGAGACTTGAGAGATAGGTAGTGAGAGGGAGTGTGAGAGAGATGGAGTGTGAGAGAGAGGGAGTGGGAGAGAGAGGGAGTGTGAGTGAGAGACCTGAGAGAGGGAGAGGGTGTGGGAGGGAGTGACCTGATAGAGGTAGAGAAAGAGGGGGGTGGAGTGAGAGGGACTTATCTAGGTAGGGTTGTAGGGATAGATAGAGAGAGGGGAGAGAGACAGAGAGAGAGTTACCTAGGTAGGTTGCCAGAGGGATAGACTTGAGAGAGAGGGGGTGGGAGGGAGAAACATGAGAGAGAGGGAGAGAGAGGGAGTGGCAGAGAGTGGGATAGAGTGGGAGGGACATAAAGAGAGAGATGGAGAGGGTGGTAGGGATAGATTGAATGAGAGGTACGCAGAAAGAGGGAGACGGTAGATAGAGACAATTAGAGAGGGTACGAGGGAGGGAGGGAGGGAGAGGTGAGATGTATAGATAGAGAGAAAGTGATAGGGGTTGAGGGTATAGGGTTGATGTATTAGGTGGAGGGCCCCAGGCTGATGGCATTAGGCTTTAAGGCCTGAGGCTGAGGGTCAGGTCGCATGGTAGAGGCATTTGGCTGAGGAAGGTCAATGGTTTGGGGCCATGGCTTAGGGTTAAGGGCCTACTGGGGTGAGGCAGAGGGCTGAGGGCATAGGGTCGGAGGGCATATGGCTGGAAGGATTAGGTTCAGTGGTCCAATGTGTGTGAGGTATGTGGGGTAGAGGGTTTAAGGACTGAGGTTGAGGATTATGGCTGAGTGTTGAAAATTGGATGGCTGGAGGTGTAATTTGAGTAGGGTAAAGGGCAGAGAGTAGAGGGTTTAAGGGTTCAGGTTTAAGGGCTGAGGCTGAAGATCGGAGGGGTTTAAGGTATAGGTCGAGGGATTTGGGGTTGAAGGTCCATCATATAGGGTGTGAGGTTATAGGGGCTATGTGACATGGGCTGAGGATTTAGGATTAGGTAGAGATTTTCTTGGATTTCATGATGTAAGGGTCAGAGGATTAGGCAGAGTATTGGGTGAGGTGAGGGTAGAGGGGTAGAGGTAGAGGGCTTGGTGAGCTTAGGTTTAAGGGCTGAGGCTGCAGTCAAGGCTTCATGAGGGCTGGAATGTTTATGGCCAAGGCTGAGGTTTAAGGTCAAGAGGGTTGAGTGGGATTAGGCAGAGAGCTTTACTATGGGTTTAAGGGTTGTAGGGATTAGGTTGAGGGTAGAGGGTAGAGGATTTACGGGTTAGGGTTTAAGGGTTTAGGGTTGAGGGTTGAGGGATTAAGAGGTTATAGGGTAGAGGGTATAAGGGTTGATGGATTAGGGTTTAAGGGTTGAGAAATTAAGATGGTATAGGGGTTGATGGACTAGGGTTTAAGGGTTGAGAGTTGAGGGTTGAGGGATTAAGAGGTTATAGGGGTTGAGGGATTAGGGTTTAGGGGTTGAGGGTTGAGGGATTAAGAGGGTATAGGGGTTGAGGGATTAGGGTTTAATGGTTGAGGGTTGAAGGTTTAGGGATTAAGGGGGTATATGGGTAGAGGTATTAGGGTTGAAGTGTTGAAGGTTGAGCATTGAGGGTTGAGGTATTAAGAGGGTATAGGGGTTGAGGAATTAGGGTTTAAGGGTTGAGGGTTGAGCGTTGAGGGTCAAGGGATTAAGAGGGTATAGGGGTTGAGGGATTAGGGTCTAAGGGTAGAGGGTATAGGGGTTGAGGGTTGAGGGATGAGGGATTAAGAGTGTATAGGGGTTGAGGGATTAGGGTTTAAGGGTTCAAGGTTTAAGGTTTAGGGATTAAGAGGGTATAGGGGTAGAGGGATAAGGGTTGAAGGGTTGAGGGTTGAGCATTGAGGGATAAAGAGGGTATAGGGGTTGAGGGTTGAGGGATTAATAGGATATAGGGGTTGAGGGATTAAGGTTTAAGGGTTGAGGGTTGAGGGTTGAGGGATAAAGAGGGTATAGGGGTTGAGGGATTAG
>CM021109.1:208367793-208534624 GCA_007115665.2 Sequoiadendron giganteum | reverse complement strand
CTCTCCCTATTTCTCTCCCACTCCCTCTCTTACCCTATATCTCTCTTTATCTCCCACTCTCTCTTTCTCCCATTCTCTCCCTGTCTCCCTCCCACTCTATCTTTATCCCGCTCTCTTCTTCTCACACTCTCCCACTCTCTCTTTCTCCCACTCTCCCCCTCTCTCACTCCCTATCTATCTCCATCTCTCCCACTATATTTTGCTAACCCTCTCCCTCCCTCCCTCCCTTCCTCTCCCTCTTTCTCTCCCACTCTCTCTCTCTCTCACACACACAGAGACACACCTCTATCTCCTCTACTATAAGGGTGTAGGGGAGAGATATATAATTAGGATAAAGGCTATATAGAACCATATTTCATATAACATGCTCGCGTTATAATGTGGGCGCATTGTTTACTCCACTAAAAGCGGTAAAAAAACTCTATATACCAGTGATGTCAAGGCCCACAGTTTGCATATTCCCCTAGTTATGCACATGCTCCAAAAAAAAGTATCTTTTTTGCTGAAGTTGTGAAGTGTGCAAGCATCTTTTTCACATTCCATCACCTTTTCCATGATCTTTCTACCACCTTTGCATGAAATAACAAAGTGTCCATGTCGAAAGAAATATAATATCAATTGAATTTTGGAGGGGAACAAGCTTTTGAAAAAGTCAAATTATTGTGGAGTTTGAAGAAAGAAGAAGATAAGGCTACATAATTGGGTTGAACTCCTCCATTTGAAAGTCTGGTTTTTAGGTATGTGAAGTCTTTACACATTTTTTTTTTATCATTATAACCTTACGTTGTCAATGCACATTTTAAATTACACAATTATATACACTTGCCAATTATCATTTTAATATTGATGTAGAACATCTATCAGGATCCACAAATCATCAAGAGTACTTCTGACCCTAACTTCAATTGAAGAAGATCAACGAACAAACTCAATCATCTTTTCATCAAAACATTAGAACTTGGTTTCAACTCTGTGTCAAACTCAAAAAATAGATTAACCATCATAAAATTGACTGTAACATAGCATAAAGTTGATTAGAAACTTAGAATCATTCAATTTTTTCATGATTCACTAATTCAAGAACTCAATGTTGCAACTTACATGGAAAAATAACAACAAATCATGGAAAGTAACTACCAAACTTTATCCATACATCCAAGAAACTATAATCAACATGTTATTGATTGAAATAAACCAAATACACATTCCAAATATCTCACAAAAATTCATCCTTTGAGCATGCTTCCCCTTGCAGTATTCAAAACCTGTGGTGTAGGGGCACCTACAACCATGTTTCAAAATCTACTTTGGTGAAAATATTTCTTAAGGTATTTGGGTGAGTTCAAGAGTTTTTAGATTCTTTGTCATAGCTTTATTGAAACTAAGGTCTAAATAGACCAATCTTTCATATATTTAGGGATTTTGTGAGTTTGGTGATCAAATGTGCAAGTATGCACTCTTGCTTCAAAAAATTGTCAATTTTTCCATATAATCTTTGAAGGAAACTTATTCAAATTATAAATGGAAGTGAAAGAAAAGAGTCTAGAAGTTGTATTAGGGATGAAATAAAGGTGTTTCAGTGGTCTTAGGTGTCTTGGACAAAAAAGTTGCATAATGTTGCCTATTTAGCAAAAGTTGTCAATGTTTGTAATTTTTAAGAAAAATGAAATTCTTGGTGTGAAATTGATATTATTCCATAAAGGATTGTTCCTAATTTCACTTGGCTCCATTTGAAGAGGTTTTCATTGAACTTTGTGCTTGGAATTCATAAATTTCTAGCAATCGGTTCTTGGACAGTCAAGGGTTTGAGGGCAGTTTAATGTCTTAGATGGCATCCCACCTATTGTTCTCTTTCTGACTCAGTGGGTTGACCATGTAGGATGTAGTTATGATTTTATTAGGAGTAGAGAAGAACAAATTTAAATTTTCCTGATGAATGATGTTGGTTTAAGGGGAAATATCCCATTTTCTCATAGAAAACAATGGTGTAGACCTAAGAAAGATGGGTGAAGCATTTCTAGAGGGAATATGAGGGTTCCTTAAGCTTGGGGGGACCTATATAGAGGTTTATAGGTATTTGATTTGAATTGGGAAGTTGTGGAATGTAGAGTTTCAGTAAGGAGGCCTAAAAACCCTTGTTTCTTAGGTTCTAGAGAGGGTTTTGTAACTTGTTGATGGAATGAGTACTGAGGGTCCGCTAACCTTGATAATTTTTAGTTTTGAAACCTAATACAATACTATTTTCAGTTATGGAGGCCTGGTGGTGGGTTCTTGAGGGGGTCCCTTTGTAAAATTGGCTAATTTGGGCCCTAAAACAGTGAAATTTGTCATTTTGATTCATATACTCAAATTAGCATTAAGAGTACCCAATTCCTTAAGGACCTTAAAAACACCTTGAAAATATTGAAAATAAATTATTACAATCAACTAGGTTCCTCAAAACATCAACCAATGATTATGTCATTCACAAGTTGTCTTAGATCTTCCATAATGGCACCATTGTTTACAAACACAAACTATAATTATTAAGGCACAACTAAACCATTATTTGATTAAGAAATATTTGTTTGAGTTAGTACAAAAAAAATGAATCCTTTCAGAAGTCTACCCTTACACACAAACTTAGTTCCTTTGTTAGCTGTCCACATTACTAGTAGCCAAGTATCTGCAAACTATCACATGTATCTCCCAAACCATGCACACACTTTAGATTGTGATACTCATTTTGGACACCCATTTCCCTCATAAAAAACATATTACAAGATGGATATTAATTCCTTCAGAAAAAATGCTTGTAAACTAGTTTTTTCAGTCTGAGAATAAGCCTAACTAACCCTTAGTGCAAATAGGGGTTATTGGTTTTTCTACCCCCAACACCAAACCCTCATAAAAATTACATAAAATACCTTTCATTTGACCTTACCAAGATTATAAGTCCATTATAAGTTCATTTCAAAACACATTTCCATAAACCCTAAGCTCTAAGCTTCACAATTCCTTGTTTTACCAGTCTGAACATAGTTTTACAGTCAAGAAAAATTATTTTCTTCACACATTAGTCCTCACCGTATGATTGGTAACCTTTGAAATATGAAATTACATGCCAAAAGGATTTTGTACACCAAAATTGATTTCACTAAGTATAATGGGAGAAATACAATTTCTCAAGTTCATTGTTTACCCTAATAGAGGGTTTGACAGTTTTAGAGAAAAATTACAATATCTCACTCAAACGTTCAGAAAAATGCATGAAAAAAATTGTATGTGGGAGGTGATTGACTATGGAAAAACTTAAAAACATCCAACCAAGCATTCATGTCCGTAAAAATTCCTACAAGAGCCTGAAATAGTGAAATTATGAAGAAAATACAGAAAAACAGTGTGTTTATTCTTTCAAAATCAGATATTCAATCACCCACAACTTTCTAAACATACATGAGGCCTTATAAAGGCATTAAATACATGTCTTATCAACTTCCAAGTGCCTCCAAGTGAGAATGGGCCCATATGACCTTTCACCTTCCCTATTTCACACTTTTTGTAACTTTTCACAATTTTGTATTTGTGCAACATTTGCAAATAGTGACAAATTTACAAAATACACATAAGACGTAAACATTAAACCTCCTAATGATTCCCATACATGGAAAATGTCTTTAATGACCCTCTTACAACATGGAGATACCCAAAATTGAATCAAATTTCAAAATGGAAGTATAGATTGTCAAGATGCTCCTACACCACAAACTTATCAAACACTCACAATGCCATTTTGAGCCTATCTTGCAATCATGGCATGCCACATTACCACTTTTCTTTAAGGAATTCTTGATTGAAAAAAAACATGTCACATTTGTCTATGTTAGATTAAATTTTGTACTGGATGATTGTAAGTATTATTTAAATTAAGCCTTGAATGACATATTTTTCAATTAACTTGAATGGATACATTTTTTAGGAACTACTATTTGTCTCATTACCATGGTACAGATAAAATTATCCGCCATGCCGAATAAAAAGACAAAGAGGAAACCAATAGATGAAGATAACAAAACCTTCAAAGAAAAGGAGAGAGTTCGAGTGGTGACATATCGTGAAAAGAAAAAAATGGAAACGATTGATGAAAACAAGCCAATTACAGAGCAACCTCAACCATCAAAAATAGAATGAGAATTGGCAACACAACAGGCATGAATGTGAAAGCATCATCATAAGACAGATTCAGATACCGTAGTTGGAGACACACCCTCTACGACAAGTGAATATGAAGGGACAACATTAAGCACAAGCGAATATGGAGGGACACCATATAGCACAAGTGAATATGGACAGACATTATCTACTGCAAGTGAATATGGAGGGACACCATCTACCACAAGTGAATATTGGTTGACACCATCCAACACATCTCAAGTTGAGAGTACATCATCACTTAGATTTGATGAAGAAGGTATGCCATCATCCCCATGTGAACCTCAAGGTATGTCTTCTTCTCCATCCTCGATCGAAGTTACGCAATCTAGCCCACCTCAATTAAATATTGATGAAATTCCTAATGTTGAGATGTATGTACCTAGGAGAAAACCACCTAGAATTTTGCATAGAAAGCCAAAGTATTTGATTAATATAGATGATGATATTTTGCAGCACATGGAAGGTAAGATTTCAACACGCACTTGTAGAAGATATGTTGATAAGATTTGGGAACAATTATTTAAAAGGCTAAATGAGACTGCAAGATGTCAACTATTTGTTGAAATGATGCGAGGTGTAAAGTATAGGAAAATCATGAAGACTCTTGGGTTGAGAACATCGAATGCATCGAGTGAAAACACTATTGTGAATAATCTAATGGATGCTTATGAGAGTGTGGGTAAGACCTGATGCTCAAAGGATAGTAATGTCACTTGACGTTTTATTAAATCGACTTTGGTAAGCTGTCAAACAAATATATCTCATCTAATTAGAAATATTAGTGAACAAACGATAATTAGTAGAAAAACTTTATCAAGAGCCATTCAAAGGTGGCAAAGAATTGAGGGAAATGATTCAAATGAATTATGGGCATTCTCAGGGAGACTTTCACAAAAAGATAAAGAAGTTGTCAAAGCCTTGAGAACAATAATTGAAGAGTATTGGAAGAATAACACAAGGCCATCTCCGAATCAAAGGGATGTGGTAAGAAGGAGAATTGGTAGTCGAAATCGTAACCCACATCCAAAGCATTTTTTGGATATGACTCAAACCCAGTTTTCTGCAAAAATTTGGAAATGATTATCCTCAAATTAGTATTTCTTAAAGATTTTTTTAAATTCTTAAACCTTTTTATGTCAAGATAAATCACACATGCACTACTTGTTGTTGTAGACTACATATCGAATTTTCTAACCATTATGATGTTTATTGTTCTATATGTTTAGATTTGCATACTAATGATGTTTTGTATGATTGTGGCATAGAAGCCCCACCAAAATCTTCAAGAGAGTTCTTATCAAAAAATTTATGTGAAATAGAGAATGGCCAAATATTCTACATGACAACATGCTTGGATGGTTCATGTGAGTTTTCCGGTGGCATCTAGCATATGCTAGTATGTCAACATATGGAAAGCACAAATGAGGTGGGACACAAATTAGTAGATTTCGGGAAGTATAAAACAGTGGCATATGCTACAAAAGATGGGTCTCAAGTAAAAAGGTGTGATTTGGTTATTGAGAAGATTCTAGTGTACCAGTTCATGTCGACATTTCATTGTGAAACCGACGTTCCTATCTGTTAGTGCCTTCCATCTATTTTTATTTCATTTCCATTTTGGATGCTCTTTCTTTTTCTCTTTTACTTTGTGTATTTGTAATTAAACTACAAAAAATTGATTGATCTCTCATTGCAGAAAATGCTGATTTATGAGCCATCAAAGAGAATCTTAGCAAAAAAAGCAATGCAACATCCTTATTTTGAAGATATTGACAAATCTCAATTTTTATTTCAAGCCATTATAAAAGAGTGTGTGAAGCTTAGTGAGGGAATCTCAAATTACTCAATTGAAGTTAACCTCATAATGAGCACCTATGATGTAGACATTTAAAGAGAATCTTGAATGTATGAGTGACATTGTAAAAGATCTATGAGAACGAAGTACCTAAGGCATTGTAATGAGATTTACTCAAATATTGTAATTTTGGAGTTCATGTTTGGTGCAATAGCACCTTGTTCTATAAATGCCTTCAATAGGAAAATTTGCAAAATTTGAATTTTGAAATGTAAACAATGTGAAAAAGGTCATGTGAAGGTCATATGTAATGTATTCAAAGTCTCAAAAGAGGTCATTAGGTGATTAGAGAAGTGATATAAATCATGTAAGGTCAAATTAGGATGTTTTAGGTGTGTGTGTGTTTATTTGTGTAGGGGAATTCAAGAACCAAAGGTGGAGTTGCTGCTAAAGGGTTTTATGATGAATTTTCAAGTGAAAAAAGTGGCTCCAAATGGTGTTTTGAGGAAATCTTCTCAAATGACTTCACAAACAAATGACTGGTCTAGATAACTATTATTGAGTTACAACACATACTTCAAAATCAACAGTGACTATCTTCGAACATGTGCATGAAAAATGACCTTCATTGTCCTCATTAGGCTAACTAGGCCCAATTTACAAAGGAACATACCCTTAAAAATTCAAGAACCCCCTTATCTTGTTGGGGCAGAAATTATCATGTATCCAAACCCCTAGATCCACAATTTGTCTCAAGAAAAACTCACTCCACCATGCCAAACCAAAACCCTTATTTTATGATAGTATAAGGAGGATTTATTGAAAGGTATGGTTCCACACCTTACCAAAACATGCCACTACCTCAAAACTTCTTAAAATAACCTACACAAACTCAAAAGATAATCACCCAACCTCTACATGCAATATTTTATCAAACCCTAGGGTGAAACCTCATTTTTCATGCCCTTTTCCATCAAAATCTATAGGGGCAACAACACAAACCCCATAAAAAATATTCCCTTTCACTTAAAAAATTCTTGTCTAATCCAAGAAGATTGCATTGGGACCCTCTACAAAAACCTCTCTTGGTTTTGGCTATCTCGGAGTGGTATTGTCGTGGCGGCGGATTTTCATTTGATAAAAAAAGTGTCAAATTCAAGCTATGCAGAGTTGTAAAGTGGTGAAAATTTCTCTCTACAACTCGTGTGACCAAAATAACTGCTCCAACGCATCTGAATAGGTATATTTATGGTAGAAATGGTCTTGTTTCGGACCGAAACACGCGGAATCACTTTGAGCTACGTTCCACCAAATCGATCCCTTAAGGGTCCAAAGTGCAAAATTTCAGCAAAATTTAGCATGCTATTACTCAGATACCTTGATGCTTAGAAACTTCTCATTTGATCCTACAGAATCACGTTGGGCCCCTCTAAGAAAACCTCTCTCAGTTTTGGCTATCTCAGAGTGGTTTTCCTGTGCCGGCAGATTTTCACTTGATGGTAAAAGCATCAAATGCAAGCAGTGCAAAGTTGCAAAGTGGTGCAACTTTCATTTTGCAACTTGTGTGACCAAGCAGATTATTCAAACACATCTGAATAGGTATGTTTACACTAGGCATGGTCCTCTTTTGCATAGAAACACGTGGAATCGCTCTGAACTATGTTCCACCAGATCGCCCTTAAGGGTCCAATGTGCAAAATGGCTGCAAACTTCAACATGTTATTACTCAGATACCATGATACTTAGAAACTTATCATTTGATCCTATAGGATCATGTTGGGCCCTTTTAAAAAAATATCTCTCTATTTTGGATATCTCGGAGTGGTTTTCCCGTGGCGATGAATTTTCACTTGATGGAAAAAGTGTCAAATTCAAGTTGTGCAAAGTTGCAAAGTGGTGCAACTTTCCCTCTGCAACTCGTGTGACCAAACTAACTGCTCCAACGCATCCAAATAGGTATGTTTATGGTATGCATGGTCTTGTTTCACACCAAAACACGCGGAATTGCTCTGAGCTATGTTCCACCAGATCGATCCCTCAACGGTCCAAAGTGCAAAATGGATGAAAAACTCATCATGCTATTACTTGGATACCATGATGCTTAGAAACTTCTTTTCTGATCCTACAGGATTGTGTTGGGCCCCTCTAAAAAACCCTCTCTTAGTTTTGTCTATCTTAGAGTTGTTTTCCCATGGCGGCAGATTTTCAGTTGATGGAAAAAGCATCAAATGGAAGCAGTGCAAAGTGGTGCAACTTTCATTCTGCAGCTTGTGTGACCAAACGGACTATTCCAACATGTCTGAATAGGTATTTTTACACTAGGCATGGTGCTCTTTCACACCGAAAAATGTGGAATCACTCTAAGCTATGTTCCATCAGATCGATCCCTTAAGGGTCCAAAGTGTAAAATGGCTGCAAACATAAGCATGCTATTACTTGGATACCATGACACTTATAAAATTCTCATCTACTCCTACAGGATTGTATTGGGCCCCTCTAGAAAAACCTCTCTCAGTTTTGGCTATGTTGGAGTGGTTTTCTCGTGGCGAAGGATTTTCACTTGATGGAAAAAGTGTCAAATTCAAGTTGCGCAAAGTTGCAAAGTGGTGCAACTTTCGCTCTGCAACTTGTGCGACCAAACTAACTGCTTCAACGCATCTAAATAGGTATTTTTATGGTAGGCATGGTCTTGTTTCAAACTGAAACACGCGGAATCACTACAAGCTACGTTCCACCAGATTGATCCCTTAAGGGTCCAAAGTGCAAAATGGCTACAAACTTCAACATGTTATTACTTGTATATGGTGATGCTTAGAAACTTTTCATCTAATCCTATAGGATTTCGTTGGGACTTTCTACAAAAATCTCTCTCAGTTTTGGCTATCTCGGAGTGGCTTTCCTGTGGCGGTGGATTTTCACTTGATGGAAAAAGCATCAAATGCAAGCAGTGCAAAGTTGTAAAGTGGCACAACTTTCATTCTGCAACTTGCGTGACCAAGTGGATTGTTCCAACACGTCCGAATAGGTATTTTTACGCTAGGAATGGTCCTATTTTTCACTGAAACATGTGGAATCGCTCCAAGCTGTGTTCCACCGAATCGATCCCTTAAGGGTCTAAAGTGCAAAATGGCTGCAAATTTCAACATGCTATTACTTGGATACCGTGATTCTTAGAAACTTCTTGTCCTATCCTATAAGATCACGTTGGGACCCTCTACGAAAACCTCTCCAACGTGTCCCAATAGGTACGTTTACACTATGAATGGTTCTCTTTCGCACCCAAACATGTGGAATTGATCTGAATTGCGGTCAATCGGTTTAATCCCTTATGATGGCATGTAAAACACTAAAAAAGAGAAATATACAAACAAAGGTTGAGAAGTCCAAGTATTCCACACAAAAAGAGGATGATCATTGGTGCAAAGCACCTTGTTCCTCCATTTGATGAAGAACGTCCAGTTCAGTGGTTTTAGTGATTATCTGATGGTGAATATGTTGGTCAATAGGTTGTTGTGGGTATTTTGAGCATGCTTTGCCTTGAATAAGGTGAATTAAGACCATTAGGTATATTTTAGGGTGACTTTTGGGTCTAGTGATAAAAAATGTGAAAATTTCAATTTTGCACTAGTATTTGTCTTTGTAGCCTTTGAAGGAAAATTTGTGAATTTGTATATGATTGTGAAAGAATGGAGTTTTTTCAATGTAATAAGGCTATTTGTAAGACATGTGTGTGGGTTTAGAGGTCATTAGATGTACTCATTAGGTTGTAGGAGTCTAAAGTTTCTTAAAGTAACAAATTTGAAATGCAACGATTACCTGTTTTGAAAGTTGGTTTTTAGTTGGTTGAGGGTGTGGATCAGTTAGAGAAGGTTGTAAAACACTATGTAAAGCCTTGAGAGGCTCGAATGGAGGTTGTTGATGAACTTTTGGAGAAGATCTAATAAGAATTATTCACACTGTTCTCTATTTTTTAAATTTTTGATACAAACTTGTTGATCTCGTACTTGGTACGACCTCCAGACTCCTATACGGTCGCAAGTCTAACATGGATTGAAAGAGGGCTGAGTTGGATTACTTTTGGCGGTGGTTTGGTGCAAAACCATAAATTAATAGGAGAGTTCTTATCGTTGATTCAAGTGAATGTTGGAGTCTTAGTGGGCATATTTCTTTGTTAAATAGACCTATTCAGGGGTCTAGGACAACATTGAGTCCATTTCTTATTTGTATTATAAATTATAACTTTCTTTCTCCTGAGTCTATTTCGTATACAAGAAATAATACTACAAAAATTTGACATATAAATCTTTTGATAGTGATGCATCAAGAAATATTCAAATCTTTTTATGAATCATTTCATGGAATGCCAATTGTAAACGTGTTTTTTCCTTTTAGATAAAGTTGATTAGCATCAATCAATTAATATTCAATACAAACCATGAAGGACAACAATGATCAATGCTAGGGCTAACCAATTAATAATTATACACGTGAATAAGTCAAGCATGTACATGTCAATAAGGGAATCACAAGTACTCAAAAACACGTAAGCCTCAAAAATTATACACACAAACACATAGTATACACAAATTATTACAAAGTATATGCGCAAATACAAGGTATATGTAGGAAAAAACGTAAGCCACAAAGTATACATTTGAATGCACGTAAGTCACAAAGTGTACACATAAGTTGTAAAGTATACACTTGAATACACGTAGCTCATATCTATTGAACCATCAATTTGGAATGCAAATATGGATAGGCATCGATAAAATATATTTGTATTAACCAAATAGCCTTGTAGGAATACATCAATATATGTCGATATAAGTATGAAATATATGTACAAAATAGTCATATACGCTTACGAGAATCCCATATAGGCATACAATGTCAAATATGTCCAGTAAAAAATATGTGCAAAACCACCATGTAGGCATACAACAAAGGGCTCTGAAATCAAAAGGCATTGCTCTCCATGCCCTAGAAATAAAATCTTTCCATTTCCTTTTCAATCGGATAGCGATAGGTCTCTCACTCATTTCTGTTGTGCTCGAGGAGTGCTCCTGCTGCTCCTCCTAGGGTTTAGTTCATGGTGAAGTTTTAACTGTTACAATAAAAAGTAAAGACATGAATATATAGAAATTACATTATAAAAAATGATATATTTAACAAAATAATCACTTATCGCCATCTCATGATCTCTCTCCATGAGGGAAATATTCTCACACCCATGCTTAGGCATTCTCAAGCCCTGTATAAACCATACAAATAGAAATTAAACTACGTGAATCAATAATGGTTTGATTTTTCACTAACTAACATCTATAACAAAAAATGTAAATTGAAATTTACTAATTTGCCTCATACCTCTCCTATCAGAGCCATCAAGGATTGTATAGTAGATTTCACACCAATATCCATTGCCCTCGTCACATTCAGAGGTGTTTCATCTTGCAACAACTGGAAATAAAACAATAAATTATTCAATGTAATCAACGATGTGCATATGAACTACACAAATCTATTAAGTACTTGATTCATTAGTTAAACTCTTTATTCTATTACCTCCATGTAGGTTTGAGTAAATCCACCGCCGCTGGAGAGTGTTCCATCAAAACCTCAAATATTAGTCTGTTCAACATCCAAAATGGCATATTAAATTACCATTCGTAAAATAATGCTAATAACATGCAATAAATTTATAATTGTTTACTAGTTACATACCCTAGTGATAGGTGTACTGTAGAAATAAGTTGGTGGGGGGGTGGTGTATCCAGTCTCAACACTACGACCCTACAATTTTATTAAAACCATAAAACATTTTTAGTTAATCTTGCATTTCAAAATTGAAATTTAATGAACATGCACTAACTTTTACCTGACTATCAATGCCATATGCCTAATGTAAAATGTCAGTTTCCCTCTCCATCTCCATAGTTGCAGATGGATCCTATATACCGGTCAATTGAGTGTTGATGGGATCATATGAACAAGTAGCCCCACAAGATTGACACACATGTGCTCGAAGGCCACCACTCGAAGACTCCCCTGGATGGCATTGTAGAATAGGGCTAGTATGATGGATGACACTCTAGGTAGAAGTGTTGATCGCCTGCAATGTATCTATGTCAGCACTTTCCTTCGTGATGGAAGGCATAATAACATTCTCATGAGGTGGCCTAGAGAGAGCTTGTCTACTTTGCCACGTAGGATCCAATTGTGCACTAGGTCTATCCTGAGCTGACCCCCCACCTCTGCCTTGGAAATACCTCATATCAAAATAATTTGGGTCAATATGAACTCACTATATAGTTTTCTATGGAAATATTGTGGGACATCGCAATTGTTGCACGGTGGGTAATCAAAGACCATGTACCATCTATCATAAAATTGGTCCGTAATCTCTTGGTGGTGGCACCAATGGATAGGAAACCTCTTCGCATTGAGGGTAAGATTTTGATTTGTGTATGGGTCGGTGAATAATGAGCACAAATCACCTTTTGTAACTTTTAAATCCTTTACATCTTTGTATGATAGTTTATATGCATAATAATCCCTAGCCGCATGCCTCTTATCTTGCCATCGAGTTATTTGTTTGCTAATTGAATCTACATTTTTTAACATATCTTTCAATGAATTTGCTAGGGTCATTCTTTCTGCGGTTGAACCATTTGGATCACTCAACCTACTGATCAAATCCTCAATTTTATTTTTGTTGTTCTCAATTTTACTCATTAAATTTTGTTGACTACTAGGAGGGGGTTGAGTGATTGGTTGAGGAGGTTGTTGTTGTGGTTGATTTTGATCTTGAGGATTTGGTTGGTTTTCCTATTGAGGATCTTGAGGGTTTGTAGGTTGATTTGCATCTCCTAAAAATTCAAACAAATATATATCAAATTCAACCTAAAACTAACAAATTCAACCTAAGACTAACTAATTCAAAACAAAAACCACAAAATCCTTACCTCTCACACCTCCTCCTCCTTGTGGCACCATCGTTGTGAAGAAATAACAGTTGTTGGTGAAGAAATTTGTTTAATTGTTCCTCCTAGAATGCGAGTGTGAAAATATAGGAGTTTTAACCATGGCTGCAAGAAAAAACCAGTCGAAATACAAATGACAAATTTTTGCTTCTTTTTTTGCTTTTAACAATCAATAACGCGAGCACGTTATAATGCGCTCACCTTATGGATTTTCAAAAAAAAAAATTGAAGGTTGTCCACGAAATGGCTACCCATCTCCATGCACCCACCATATTGTTGATTTTTAAAATATTTTATAAATTTCCATATAAATATAATTTTTTACAATTATTTCTAATTAATCGATCATATTTTTTAAATGGTAATTTAGAAACTATTCATAGAAAATAATAATTAAAATAATTACATCCTATAATAACTTGTGGCAATGGAAAAAGTATTTGTTTACTTTTCCTTGCTTGCTTGGGCCCTCGTTAAATTATGCTTAACATTTCCTTGATTTTGTGTTGTAATTGTTTTAACACATTCACATTAGGTCCTGGGCCCTTGTGAACTAGGTGGACCTAATTGTTCCTTATTCAAGGTTTTGTAAAGTGTTGCACCACACTTTCACACTAATCTATGGTTTTCATAATTAATTGGGCTTCTTTATTCCTTATTTGTTCTTATTTTACAACCACAAGCCTTAATTAATGCATCTTTTTGAGGATAATCTTGACATAAACTAACATCCAATCATAATTCAATTGTTTTTAGATTTTGTTTCCTATAATTAGTGATCTAAGACTCATACGCCACCTTGGGTGTATGAGTCCCACCTAGGTTTCAAGGCCTTGATCTTGATTTTACATCATTCTAAGCATTTTTTTGAAAATGTTTCACATAGTTAGGCCTAATGGGACTCATATGCCACTTTTGGCGTATGAGTCTTGTGTGGCCCAAAATCAAATTTAATTCAAATTATTTGTCAAATTTTATTCTCCTAAATCTTATGTCGACTTGTAGTGTAATTTCAGAAAATTTAGCATAAACAAGTAGAAATGCAAGGTTATTTCACTCATTTTCACCTAATACTTTCAAGAGAGAATTCCTAATAGCAATTTTATGATTACAAGAGCACTCAAAAGCATTTCAAAGGCATTCAATGGAAGAATTATTCATCATTTGTTGGAGCAATTCAAGATCCATTATCATGCCAAGTTTATCAGGTATCGGGCATGTTGTTGAGCTAGTGTTGTGATGTAGCATTCAAGATCCAAGATTAAGCATTGTTTTATAGTTATTTCAAGATCTAGATCTACATTCTTCATGCCCACTTCATGTTTGATTGCAAATTTACAAGACATCATTCAAGGTATCATTGTTCATGTTATGTGTTTCATGTTTCGTGTTTCATTTCCTTATTTCATTATCTTGTCCTTTGGATTAATTACCTAAAAGGAGTTTGACCCAAGGAAAACCCCTATTTCCTAACAAAACAACACTTTTCTCTCTCCTTGTGTGATTATAGGTTTATAGGTTGAAGAAAAAGTGGATTCGAAGCCCTCAAAAGTGCCAAAATGACAAAGTTGCAAAAGTTGTCAAACTTGTCATGAAAAGTTGTCAAGACTCATGGAAACTAAGATCTAGGGGAAAATATCCATCCAATTTGCATGAAATCAATGCAAAAGTGCTTATTTGACCCATCTTCAGGGCCTTGCAAAGTTTTAGTTCAAGATTCTGCTCCTCGGACACTTCACGACAAAATGGGACACTTCACAACAGTTTTGACATATGAGTCCCAGTTAGGGTTTCAGGGAACAATTTCTAGGTTTTGTTCCTCTCAGTCTACAACTCTAGATTCCAAATTTTAAGCTCTTTAGGACCCACCTAGGACCCATATGCCACAAATGGCATATGATTTCCAATGAGAATTGAGAGTTGGGATTTCAAGGTTTTGGAGCTTCTTTTGATCACATCTTTCCTCCAGGTGCACCTCTGGTCATTCTTAGTTTTTCATTATGTATTTCAGTTTCATTCTCTAGGTCATCTAGTTAGATTTTTCATTTCATTTGCATATCTTTTTTTTTCAATCCCTAGCTTGGTGGTGAACCCTCTTATTATCTTCAATCAAACCCTAGGATGCCTTATTGCAAGATCTATTTTCCCCTTCCTATCTTCAGATTGAGATCTCTAAGGTTTCCTTGAGTGTAACAAGTGTGAAATAGGAACCCTACCCTTGTGCTCCGTTCCTCAAAGGTGGGGCATACTATTTCCATTGCTACATAACCTACAACCTTTTGAATAGGAAATAATTTCATTATAAAATAACTGTAATAAATATAATGAACAAAAATATATAAGAAAATAATATAAAATAAAATAGATTCAAAATGTATATAGGAAAACAATATAAAATTAAACCTGCAAAGTATAACTTAATTTTTCACTAATTATTAACTTTAGTATTAATCTTTTTTTAGCAAAAAATAAGAGTAAAAAAGACTATAATAGGGGAGAGGGGTTAGTAGTTGTGCAAGCTCCAACTGTTGTGATAGCACGTGTGCTTATAATATTAAGTCTTTCCACATATTTATACTATATTTTGTAAATGATTAGTTCATGTAAATAAATAAAAAAATCAAATTTTGGTCAAGATGGAACCATACTTGAGCACATGGGAACTATGAATGTTATATACAAATTATGAATGCATTCATTAAAAAGTGAAATAAATATATTTTTTGTTTCAAATAAAATAATACAGATATCCATTATAAGTGTGACATTTATGAAATATGATGCTCAGTTTAAACAAATATTTTTGTCATCTTAAAAATGTTACTTATGTGTACAACTATTGAGTTGTAATATATATGCATTGGAGTGTTCCATATTAATAGTTTTTCTGACCACAAATATAAAAGGTGAGCATAATAAATACCTTGTATTTTCTCATGAAATCTGAATTGTCAAAAAAATATTAGTGTTCAACTATTGGTTCAATTTTTTTGATATAAGTTGTATGATAAGTTAGATATAAGTTGCATGCTAAATAATAATGTGTTGTTTTTATAATAATAATTTGGTGTTTGTGTTAAACTATTGATCCATTTGTGTTATGTTAGAGATAACAAAACAATATGGTTACCAATAGATATTTGGTTCATTTAGATTGTATAAAAGTTATATTTTAAATAAAATTATAATGTTTTACTAATAAAAAATGATACATCTTTTTTCAACGATTAGGTGTACCATGATTAAGTTTCAATCGAACCTTAAAAAATTTGATTCTTGGACAATTCTCACTAGGCATACTCATATGGCAAGGTGCAATTTCTTCCAGAGAGAGAGGATATCAAGATGCAACAACAATTTAATGTGTTCAACCAGTACGAGCCCCAGAAAAAATCAAAGACATGCGTTAGGAATATACTCCAGAACTTTAGGATGATGGACCAAAATCATAATTTCTTTTAGTTAAATTTATATTAATGTTTAAAGACTTCATGGCTCAACTCGGGCCTCTATAATATTTATGTAATGGGCATTTAAGGACATAAAGTTTGTTTACAATCTATTACAGAATTTTTTAATGGCAATCTAAGCCATCTGAAATATAGGATTTAGTTAGAAGCTTTATATAAGTATGTAATCTATAGAAGAAAAAGACAACATAGAATAGTATCGTTATGCTGTCAACATATTTTCTGAATATATATGAATAAAGAAACTATTGCATATCAATCTCTAAGTTGTTGAAATTATGGATGGGAATTACTTTTAATGAAAGAGCTTTCAATTATACTGTGCATGTGACCTAAGAACCAATGTAGGAATTGCGAGCTGGCCACTCGAGGGAGGATAGATTAAATAGATGAGTACTTTCCTTTTTTTCATTTTTATTGCATGAATAATAATTATGAGTCTAGTTGTTTAAGTACTTTTTAGTTTTCTTTAGATAAATTATTTTCCAGTTAACTAGTTAAACAACCTTAGGTTAAAATTAATTTTAGTTGCTCCAAAAAGTTAGAAAATCTAAGAGAGTTAGTCAAGTCACCTTCTATTACAAACAACCTTGGACACTTCTTGATCGACATATTGAAGTTTTTTCTTCTAAAGTAATGGGACCTAACGAAAGCCTATCAGCGACTAGTAGAAAATCATTGCAGACACCAAAAATAGGTGCCTTCATAATCCAAATATTGGATCTAAGAGCTATGCCCAATCTATAAAACAACCTACATCATGAGAGGTGAAGATGACCAATTTCATAAGGATACAAGTGTATGTAGTGTGAGATAACATGGCAGTGACATTTGTTAGAGTACGGTAAACACTGAGAGGGGTGAATCAATGTTTCAATAACCAAATTCAAATTCAATTATTTTTTAAAACATAGAACTAATCATGAAAAGTTCAGTTTCAAGAGTGTACTCAAATGTGACAACCAATATCAAACCTTTAAACCACATGAAGAACTCAAAAAGGAATAACACAAATGAACCATAACATGGTATTTTCATGAGTGGAAAACCCTCATAGGGATAAAAAATCACTTGGGAAATCGCCTCTCTAGCATAATATATTCCATTGAATATAGAGCCTTAGTTGCTACTTTTTATAGCTCACTCACTACAAAAATTACTCACTGGCAAAGCCTCACTAGCTACAAGAATGCCTCACTGGCTTTTCAATGTTGCTATAGCCTCACTGGATTTTTAAGTTAGCAACTACCTCACTGGAAAATAAAACTGTCTCACTAGCAAAAAATGATCACAGTAAAATGATTCTAAAAATAAAAAGATAGAGCATAATCTTTGTTTCATTACAAAGCATTCCTTGACTTTCTCACTTTCATTTGAGACTTAAGATTTCATAAGTTTGTGTTTTTAAATAAAATTTTCACTTTTAAAGTGTTTCTAATTTCAAAATAGGTTCTACATTAAAGCATAATATAGCCACACTAATTACATTGTAGAGTAATTCACATATGTATCAAACCAACATAGTGACTATGTCACCTCCTTATATACATCATGATAACCTGTCCTCATGAATGAAAAATGACCATACAACAATATGGTTTCATAAATATTAACAATCCTAAATATTTTCATTGTAACCTTATCAACAATGTAAACCCTTGTATATGCAATGCCTTTAGAAACATGAATGTAAAATGAGAAAAACTTAACCAAGACCTTGCATTACACTCAAATCACAAACTAGGGTTTTAATATAAAAGAAGAACTTGATTCAAACTTCGCAAATGATAGATATCACTTGGTGAAGCTGAATACTGAAAACCACTTTTTCTAACCGTTGTACCATCACAAAAAAAATTGTTCCATGCACTAAGTCAACCATTGCTAGGTCAAAGCAAAGACTCAACCAAACCATAATAACTCAATCATAGTCACATCAAACCCATTAAATATCATGTTAACATCAAATTGCCTTAAAATAATATTAATGTATAAACCACTAAACTCTTGAAATATACTCATGCAAACAATGACCAAAGTGAAACCATGTCTTGTAGCTTCCGTTCCACCTATCTCTCCAAGCTTCATCGAGCCCTAACTCAACCTTCAAACAATATCTTATATTTTGCAAGATGATAATCATTTATGGAAAATGATAATAAAACAATGTGTCAGCATTTTCATCATAACCTTTTCACTTTGCAAAACAAGACACATATCATTGTGTCAGTCTTTAATATGATAACCTTTATTTGCATTAATGTAATAAACATCATGAAGTCCAATACAAATAACTAATGATTTGTGTCAACTAAAACATCAAGTGCATTGAGTGTTAAATCAAGGTCTATCTCAATATGAAATAATGTTGTCTCAATAGTTTATCAATGCTCACTCATAGTCACCCAAAATATAAAACCAATGATTTCTCATGCTTTTCACAAGTGTGTCAAGGTGAAAACTTGTCTTGAAATCAATGCCAAAACCACAATGTCAAAGGGTTCAACAAAATCCCCCTTTGGTATTGATGTCAAACTTGCCAAGTACCTGAAATAATAATCATGATAAGCACCAAAAATACCTAACTTGAATGTAAATATCATGAAATAAAAAAAAAATAATCACAACAATGAATCTAAAATAGTAAACTAATCATGTCAATAACACAACATATTGCACCAAGTAAACCAAGAATTGAGTGTAATGTACTTCTGGTAACCAAATGAACCAACACCAAGTGAATTTGTGCACCATAATCTAAAACAACAAATTGATCATGTTAATAACACAAAATATTGCACCAAGTAAACCAAGCATTGAATGTAATGAACCTTTGATAACCAAATGAACCTCTATGCTTAATGTAATATGGTCTTCTCCCCCTTTTGACAACAATACCAAAGGTCAAAGGGGTAGTAAATCAATAAATGGCCACTACAGAAGATAAAAAACTATGAAAGCAATATATAATAAACACAACCTATATAGAATAATTAAGCATCAAGAAACCAACTATCTGAACCTCTTAAACTATTGTCATAGTGAAAATCAAACACCATCAAATCAAAATAAATAAACTTTAAAACATAGCACAATTATAATGAAGCATAGTGACTTCCAGAGTATATAAGATTGATCATATATGCCAACCATGAAGATCACTGGCATATAAAATATCCATGATGAAAAAACATGAGAAGAACTATAGCATCGCATATACAGTGTGAAGTAAAACTATTTGAAGACATAAGTGGAATAGCAACATAATGAGTCACCAGGGGTGAATGATCTAATCTATGAAACTCCCCCTAAAACTATGAAACCATGCAACTGAGAATATCATATTCTCTCCCTTAGAGTAGTAGTGAAAGAAAAATGACAACAAGAGAGTGCATCTTTTCCAATTCTCAAGCAAAGAAAACATTATGAAACAAGGCACTGTACCGTGCTATCTTAAAGAAATGTTTTGCATTGTGCTTTGTACTTCAAGATGTTATTTGATAATATGAAAGTTGAGTCAACATTCTAAGGGAACCAAACAAGATTAACTCAAATAATGTATTAATAAAAACTTATCCACTGCATACATGTAGACCATGCATATATATTGTGCATAAATAATGTATGCACCAACACTGGTATAATCCTAGGCAGTGCATTTATATCACTATGTTGAATAGATAAATAAAATAAAATTCATTAAAACATCATTACCAAGAAGAATGCATGGTTATTAGGCTAGCATTGCAGAAAATATAATGAAGCATATCACAACGCTTATTACTCACAGTTCACTATCCAGAAGTAACTCAACTGCCAAACGATCACTTCACATATTACTATTGTCAAGGTACCAATGCCACCATTACTTCCCATATAAGAAATCAATAGCATATAGTATATAAAATAACTCTCAAGAACAGTATGAGTACCAAACAACTAAATTCTAAGTCACTATCCAAACTTGGAAACAAACCAATCCTTCACACTGACTAAACAAAGAATTCATTCTCAATATAATCATTACTATTATGAAATCATGATCCAAGTAGAAACACATGTACACAATCATTTGACATTCATATTGTATTCAAACTCTTCTAAGAACACTTGTTAAAGGACTAAGAGAAACCACCTTGAGAGTCTACTTGACAATGCTTATTACTTGTAAAAAAAATGTATTCACAACAATATCTTAAATCCAATTAAGGCATTTACAACATTGTCTTGTATAGTAGAGGAAGAAAACTAAAATACCAAGTTGTAAGGTCAAATGTTGAAATATCATAGTCCACTATTCCCAAAATCAAAAAACACTATCCAAACTCAAAAACACTCTGCACAAGATAAATGAAACTTCACTATCACTGTAGCAAAAAGGATGAGTTGATAGACTATCATGCAACATTATCATTGTACTTGATCACAACACTTACATAAGAAATCAAGTGATCATCATGCTAAACACCAATGTGAGTGAATAAAATAATGTCAAAATCATAAATGTCTAAGTCCATAAAGAAGTGCGCTAACCATACAACACTGTCTCAACTTGAAAGGATTATTAAGTTCTTATTTATCATTGTCCCTACACTATGTGTTTGCATGCTACTATTCAGGCTTGAAACACACTGTGCTAGTCTAAATAGTCACATTATCACTGTCCAAGGTATTCAAGGAACTCACCGTCCACATTAAGTACCAAGCATGAACCAACCAAACTCTGCCATCTTGACACTTGTATTTGACTTTGTAAACATTGCCACTACATACCAAATGCAAACCATTTTCAACAATTTTTCATTAAAGACAAATAACTCTTTGAATCTAACATAGGAAGACATGTTTCTATCATGAGATGCCAAACATTATTTGAGCTCCAATCTACTGACCTTGCATAACAATCCAAATTGTCACCATGTAAAACACCAGTGTGAATGCATAACAATACTACTGTGACATGAATAGACATCCCAAAAGTGACTAAGTTGATTGACAAGCTATAATTTCAAACTGTCATCTTCACAAGTGAGAATCATATCATTTTCAAGACTCTTATTGCAAAGACTGAACATAGACTACCACTAACTTCTCTACAATTGAAAGCATGGTATTACCAATGTTGTCAAGTCAGTCATGAAACTAGTACTGCATTGTCACAAAGGTCATCTCAAAGGAACTTATGAGCATTAAGAATCAACACAATAATAGGCCTTTCTCTTTCTCATGAAGAATATCACTATCACACCATCAAGAAAGATTATTCTAGCACAGATTATAAAGTATCAAAAAGATGAGTGTTGTCCGCCTAACAAAAACTATTGCATATAAAGTATACTACCAAATCAAGAGAGTAATGCAAGCAAACCATCAAACCATTTCCTATCAAGATCACTATAGTAGCACTAAGAAATAGTCATAGAACTATTGGTAGATACCTGAAACAAGAGTCTCACAAAGCAAATAAAATACATATCATTGTCAATATGATTCTGATTGATATTACACAGTGACAAGATTTACTCAAGAAAATACAATGCATACTACTGGCATGACACTGACATAGATAATATTATTTTAATTGATGAATGATGTAACATCACTATTAATGATTGTCCTCTCCTTTGAATCCCTTATCTCATATGATACTATCATGGAAAATAATGTTATCACTGTTAGTGAAGAAAACTACCACTCCATATTACATTATCAAGCAAGAGAACTTATGTCCAAGAGTATTATGCATCAAAAAGATGATTACTACCATGCAATGATGACTATTGTCAACTTGATCACATCACCACTGAATACTACTCTCAAAAATTGTAAAATGATCATAACCATCATAAATACAAAAAAAAATGAGTAGCATTGTCCCTATCTTCAAGCAAATAACAAACAAATAACATTCACAAGAACTTGAGTTGACATCAGGCACCATCAAAAGAGGAATTAAGATAATCATAAAGTCTGAAAACTAGTATTGTACAATGTACCAATACCTTGTTGCACACATGAAATGCCTTGAACCAAACAAGAATATCATTGTGCATTTGATATGGTGTAAACACATACCACTACTGCCCCTATAGTTCTCAATTTCATCATCAATAATCTATAGAAGAAATTCATTTACATAATAAACACAATCACCTTGTAACATAGAAACAGGTACCTTTCAACAACCACTGACACCGTCATGAAGAAGTATCAGCTTTATATTGACTTCAAAGATCAAATAAGGACTATCACCAACTTCTAAACCAAAAACCACCAATTTACTATAGAGACACAACCTCTTTATTGTTATCTAAGGGGTTTGAATAATACCTCTAATAGCATCTCCCCCTCAACTCAAGCTCCTATTAGCATTCACAAGCTTAGACTCATCATTTTACTAGTTTTTCTTTCTTCCCTAAACCTTCTGAATGATCATCTTCTTGGGATGTTTCCTTCTCCAAAATTTCATCTCTATTTTCTCAAACCTAGTTCTACAGTGCTTTGAAACATGACCATTGTTATGACATTTATAACATGTTACATTCATATTCTCAAAGAATGCATATTGACTCCTTTTAGACCTTCTTCTATGATAGCTATCTTTATGCCCATAACCATTACATAAATAACAATAACCAGGAAATGAATAACTATACCTCACTGATTGATCTTACCAAGTAAGTGTAGATCCTGTGAACCAGTTGGCTCTACTTCTTTGATGAGGGTGCAACCCGAGACACAAGAAAATCACACAGAAAAACCAGAGATTCTTATTATTTTCAAAATATGAAATTCTTACATGCAGAGGATCTCCAATCCTCGAGTTCTGCAATACATGCAAATTACAGAAAAGAAATTACAGAAATTCCTCTATTCGCAACATGCGATCTTCTTTCCCCAAAAACTACTCACAAAAATCATAAACTACCCCATAAATAGCCCAATTCTCCGTTTAGAGCCAAAAACAACATTCTAATTATGCACAAACTTCCGGAAGCCCTAACTCAAGATCTAATCGTCAGATCTTCAATGATAATACCTTTTTGGAAAGGTCTTGCGAAAATGAAGTGTCAAAAAGTGGGGCCTAAAAGCTAACCACTTTTGTTTTTCGCGAATTTTCGAGCCCATCCGGAGCCTTTAAGACCCTCAAAATTAGCTCCGAAGATTTTGTAGGGCAAAAAGCAGAAATTGAAACTTGAATAACTTTTGAATCGAGAATGGTCTTTGCCTAATTCTTTCACCAAAGTGTTTATTATTCTGTCCTAAAGCTTCCCTTAAATTTTTGTCTCCTCACGCCTTCAAAATCATACCTGCTAAAAATAGCAGTCAAGCAAAAAAAGCAGAAAAACAGTTCTGAAAGTTGGGAATTCTTCTTCGACGAAAAGGGTATCCAGAAATACAAAAACATCTACAAAAAAAAAAATCTAAATGAAAGTAAATATATTTTTGGGTGATGTAGGATTGCCCTTACACCACTGGATGCTCCTGCATCAGACACCCAGGGTAATTTGAAAAGTGACCTCGTCACTTCTCAGATGGTTGAGGAAAACCCAAACGGTCAACCTCTGCCTCAAACAACCAGGATGAATCTTCCACAGGCCTTCCTCTCCACTTCACCAGATATTCTTCATATTGCCTGTTTCTGGTACTTCTTCCCACACGGCTATCCAAGATTTCTTTGATCTCCTCCTTTTCTTAAGTGGGTGCTGGAATACCACACTGTTCCATTGCTAGTACTTCCTCTACGCCACCCTCATGATATTCTATCAAATCTACAATGTTGAACACAGGGGAAATGTTGAATCCATCCGGCAACTCTACCTCATAAGCATTCCCTGAATCATGCCTCTTCAAAATTTTACAGGGACCAAACTTCTTCATCTTCAATTTGTTATAGGTTCCTACTGGAAACCTTTCTTTCGTCAAGTGGACCATCACTTCATCACCAATCTAAAACTCTGTATACCTCCTCTTTTGATCTATCTTAGCCTTATACTGCATATTCATCTTGTTAATGTGTTCTTTTACCTTCTCATGCATATTCTTGATGTGTTCTACAAAGTCTTCAGCTTCAGCACTTGTCTTCTTCTCTTGGTCCATCTTCCTCAATTTTGGAGCAGTCCTAGGACTAGTTGCATACACAATCTGGAATGGTGATCTACCAGTGCTTCTATTGACAAAATTGTTGTAAGCGACTTTTGCCTGGGGTAAGATCAAATCCCATCCCTTTGGTTTATCTCCTACCAAGCATCTCAGTAGGTTACCCAAACTCCTATTCACAACTTCAGTCTGCCCATTAGTCTGGGGATGGTGTGCAGAACTAAACTTCAACTCTATTTTCAACTTCTTCCACAAGGTCCTCCAAAAGTATCCAACAAATTTTGTGTCACGATCTGAGACTATACTCTTTGGCAAACCATGTAACCTCACCACCTCTCGGAAAAACAAGTCAGCAATGTGGACTGCATCATGGGTCTTCTGGCATGGGATGAAATGTGCCATCTTTGAAAACCTGTCAACTACCACAAATACTGAATCATTCCCTCTCTGTGTCCTTGGCAAACCAAGAACAAAGTCCATACTTATATCCTCCCACGGCCTCTCTGGTACAGGTAAGGGCTGATACAACCCTATATTCCGACTCCCTCCTTTAGCCATTTGACATACCCTGCAACTTTGCACAAACTTCTTCACATCTTGTGACAACTAAGGCCAATAATAATGCTCACTGATAATGGAAATGGTCTTATCTGGACCAAAATGTCCTGCCATTCCTCCACTGTGTTTCTCTTTTATCAAGTTCTCCCTCATGGAACTCCTCGGAATACACAATTGACTCCCCTTAAACAACATGCCTTCTTGAATTATGAAATCCAGCCACTTTGTCCTATCAACTGTAATAGGTTCCTTGCAAGCTTTCCAAGCCTTTGCAAAATCAGGATCATTCGGATACAATGTCTTGAGTTCACTAAACCCAACCACCTCAATCTGCATTTCTATCAACAATGTATGCCTCCTACTTAAGGCATCTACAACCCTATTTGACTTCCCACTCCTATGTTTTAAAACAAATGTATAACTCTGCAAAAATTCTACCCATTTCATATGCCTCTGATTTAATTTTCCCTGACTACTCAGGTACTGCAATGCTTGATGATCAGTATACATAACAAATTCCTTCGGCAACAAATAATGCCTCCATTTCTTTAATGCTTGAACTATTGCATAAAATTCTTGGTCATATACAGAGTACTTTCTCTTTGCATCATTTAACTTTTCACTGAAATAGGCAATGGGCTTACCTTCCTGGCTTAACACTGCTCCAATGGCACAACCACTAGCATCACAATCCACCTCAAACACCTTATTGAAATCCGGGAGAGCCAAAACAGGTTGTTCTGTCACCTTCTGCTTCAATAGATCAAAACTCCTTGCTGCTCCAGTGCTCCACTTGAACTCTTTTCTATCCCCTCTCATTGTTTCAGTTAGGGGTGCACAAATACTACTGAAGTTTCTAATAAACTTTCTGTAAAAACTAGCCAAACCATGGAAAGATCTCACCTCAGTAGTAGTTCTTGGGGTAGGCCATTCCAGAATAGCCTTCACCTTCTCTGGGTCCATCTTGAGACCTTCTGTTGAGACAACAAACCCCAAGTACACTAACTCCTTCTTCACAAAACTACACTTCTTTAGATTAATCAGCAATTCCTCTTCTCTTAACTTCTCAAAAACTCTACCAATATGCATTATATGCTCATCCAGTGACTTACTGAATATCAAAATATCATCTAAATACACAATAAAAAGCTTCCTAGGAACTCTTTCAGTAGCTCATTCATGAGCCACATGAAAGTGCTCGGTGCATTGGTTAGACCAAAAGGCATGACTAACCACTTGTACAGGCCCTCTTTGGTCTTGAAGGCGGTCTTCCATTCATCTCCCTCTCAAATCTGGATTTGGTGATATCCACTGTTCATATTAATCTTTGTGAAGTATTGAGCTCCACTCAAACAGTCCATCAAGTCATCCATCCTTGGCAGGGGAAATCTATTCTTGATTGTTATCTTGTTTATGGCCCGAGAGTCTGTACACATCCTCCACTCCCCATCCTTCTTTGGTGCTAGTACTGCAGGTGCTACACATGGACTCAGACTCTCTCGAATCAAACCCTTTCTCAACAACTCCTCAACTTGTCTGTTCAACTCCTCATTTTTTGTAGGAGTCATTCTATGAGCTGCCTTATTTGGCAAACTGGCTCCTGGGATCAAGTCAATCTGATGACTGATCTTCCTCATTGGTGGTAAACCCTCAAGTACATTATCAGAAACAATATCCTAAAACTCATTCAATAACCCAGAAACTTCTACTGGAACCTTCTCACTACCCTCCTTATCCATTTTAGGAATCAATGCATAACACACACACTCATGTTTCATGCCTTCTAAAAATTTCCTTCCATCAACATAACAAATTCTAGCACTACTGCATACCTTTTCTTCAGCCTTCTTCAGGGGTTTCAACTTATGGCGGACTCCATCCTTCATCAAAGAATAAGTGTTTGCATGGCCATCATGTACAGCTCGCCTGTCAAACTGCCACGGCCTCCCCAACAACATGTGACATGCATCCATGGGGATGATATCACAGAGTACCTCATCACAATAGCTTCCGATCTTGAACTTCACCAGGCACTGCTCATTGACTAGAACTTTGTGGTCTTTTTGCAACCAGGCAATCCGATATGGATGTGGATGCCTTTCCCTCTTCAGCTTCAACTTTGTAACCATTTCTTCTGACACTAGATTATCAGTGCGCCCACCATCAATAATGACATCACAACATTTGTCTTCACACTTGCACCTTGTGCGAAACAAATTCTTCCTCTGTTCTGGCTCCTTCTCTTCAGTCACCAAGGCTCTTCTAACCACTAGGGCTTCTCCCCTTTCAGCATCATTTGAATGCTCAAATTGAGCCTCCTCATCTACATGCGCAACTCTTGCACGACCTTCTAGCCTTTTGTTTGTCCTTCCTTGGTATTGTGGACATTCATAGGCTCGATGCCCTTCTTCACCACATCGGAAACAAGTTCCTCTGAAACCACCTCTTCCAGGTCCTTGCCCAAATCTTCCTCGTCCTCTGCCTCTTTGATCACCACCATTCTGATCACGTGGGCGGTAGAAGTTATCATTCCTCTGGCTTCGACTGGTACCCACATCTTCATTTTTCTTCTCATCCTCATTTCGGCTTCCAAAAGATCTTCCGCTACCCCTTCCGCTTTGACCTCCTCATCCTTTTTGCTTGCTATCAAATCTCTTGTTCAGCTTCTCTTCAACTCTCAGCGAAAATTGGTAAGCATCCTCAATGGTGGCCATTCTGACCAGGCTTAACTCCTCTTGAATGCTCGGTCGTAACCCATTAAGATAACGGGCTACCTTCTCCTTGTTGGCCTCTGCATGTCCTGTTCTGATGATCATCTTGTGAAAATCTTCTGTGTATTCTTTCACAAATCTACTTCCTTGCTTCAACCCTCGCAATTTCTTCAATAGATCTAACGCATAGTCCATTGGCATGAACTGCTTCTTTAGTTTCTCCACCATGCAATCCTATCTGGTGATCTTTCCCTTTTCTCTCTTATTTCTTTCTAGCTGGACCTCTTTCCACCAGATATTCGTGTGGCCCTTCAGCTTCATTTTTGCAAACTTAACCCAATCTGGGTCCTCTACTTCTTCATGCTCGAAATACTCTTCCAACTCATTGATCCAATCAATCAACTCTTTCGGGTTTAGACTTCCAGAAAAACTGGGAACTTCTACTCTAGGTCTTTTTTCGATCTTTGAAATGGCCCTTATCAGCCGCATTTGATCTTGATCAATAGCTTCTTCTTCCTCTTCTACATCTGAATCTTCTACCTCTTCTTCATCCTCACTTTCTTCTCCCCTTCTCGGGTTTACCCCTCTTCTTAACCCTCTTTGTAATGCATTAATTTGTCTCTGGAGGGCTCTGAAACCCTTGGCTACTAATGGCTCTCTTCCACCACCATTTCTGGCACCTCCGACACCACCTCGCCTACCATGCACCACTCTTGGAGGCATCTTGAATATCTTGAACCCACAACCATAGACCTGATGTGAACTACCTCACGATCGGCGATCTGTCCACACGCTCAAGAAAACCTGCTCTGATACCACTTGATGAGGGTGCAACCCGAGACACAAGAAAATCACACAGAAAAACGAAAGATTCTTATTATTTTCAAAATATGAAATTCTTACATGCAGAGGATCTCCAATCCTCAAGTTCTACAATACATGCAAATTACAGAAAAGAAATTACAGAAATTCCCCTATTCGCAACATGTGATCTTCTTTCCCCAAAAACTACTCACAAAAATCAGAAACTACCCCATAAATAGCCCAATTCTTCGTTTGGAGCCAAAAACAACATTCTAATTATGCACAAACTTCCGGAAGCCCTAACTCAAGATCTAACCATCGGATCTTCAATGATAATACCTTTTAAGAAAGGTCTTGCAAAAATGAAGTGTCCAAAAATGGGGCCTAAATGCTAACCACTTTCGTTTTCCGCCAATTTTCGGGCCCATCCGGAGCCTTTAAGCCCCTCAAAATTAGCTCCGAAGATTTTGTAGGGCAAAAAGCAGAAACTAAAACTTGAATAACTTTTGAACCGGGAATGATCTTTGCCTAATTCTTTCACCAAAGTGTTTATTATTCTATCCTGAAGCTTCCCTTAAATTTCTGTCTCCTCACGCCTTCAAAATCATACCTGCTAAAAATAGCAGAAAAAGCAGAAAAGCAGTTCTGAAAGTTGGGAATTCTTCTTCAATGAAAAGGGTATCCAGAAATGCAAAAACATCTACAAAAAAAAAAAATCTAAATGAAAGTCAATATATTTTTGGGTGATGTAGGATTGCCCTTACACCACTGGATGCTCCTACATCATTCTTCTTCCTCTATTGATGTGCTTGAACTATCTACCATTAGTATTCTTAGGGGCAACAGAATGATAATTTAAATCTATCTTCATTCTTGGTGTTTTTATAACTTCAGAACTCCGTCCTTCTACAAAGTTCGAAACAATAACGTCCTTTTGATGTTTCTTCTTACTTAACATCTCATTCAACTTGTTGGTTCTCTGAACAAATTTCTGATTCTTTTCTAACTATTTTCTAACATTCTCAAGATCTTTCCTTAGAGAGGCTATTTTTCTTTCAAACTTTTGACATTCAACTATTTTTACTTCCAAACTAGACCTTGTGATATATGCTATCCTCTTGTTTTATTTAATCCCTAATTTCAGATTGACAATCAACTCATCTTTTACAATGTGTTCCTTTTGTACTAACGTACTTATTTTCGCTGGGGCATCCGAAAAATTAGAGTTTTTTTAATTTCGATGTCAGCGGCATCATTCTTTGAACCAATGCAACGAGTACATTGCTTCAAAGAGGGGCAAAATGTAGACATGCAAAAATAACAATCATGCATCAACACAAATCATCAACAACACACAACACATTTTCATGCAAGGTCATTCTCTTCACTTGAGAATCAATCTTTCTCTTCATCATTTACAATCTTCAATTTGAGCACTATCATTTTAGGGAACTTGAGATCACTTAGCATCTCATTGTCTATCATCCATCATTTGGCAATTTTTGCTTATCAAGGGATTGGGAAAGGGCTGCCTTCTACACAAAGGATAGCACCAATCCACTATGGGATAGGAAGGATTCATGTTTTTTGCATTGTTTTCGTTTGTATGGTTTAACATGATTCTACATATTTCATAGGGATGTTTAGGTTTGCTGATTTAAACTGACTTTTGTGCTAACAACATGAAATGGTTTAAGTCTATCTTGCAGATTTTCATGTCCTACAAATGGTGCTAGAAGGAGGGCATTATCTCTATCCCTGACCATGAGTTTTATCTTACAACATACGTTTTTAAATTTAATCTTTGACATTTTCCGTGAGCCATTCAAAAATATTGGGATGTTAATTCTTGATTCTAGGATATACAAAGTGATTTTGGGTGTTATATTAGGTACTCATTTAAATCATGTTGATTAATATTGTCTTGAGAGTAAATAATAGTTATCTACGATCCTATATTTTCTGTTTAAGACTTCGTGGAGCACAGCAACAAAACGCTTTTGTGCTTCAGGAGTACTGAGATCGACTGCCGTAGGGAATGTATAAGGAGATAAAAAATCCAAGTTTTGCCATTTCGCCATCTCTTGTAGTTGTCTCAATCGATACAATGTCAATGACATTGCATTTGGCTGATGAAAAATCCGTCTTCCATGGTCTCCCTTATCTGTCCACCTCTTTTTCTGCACTTGAAGCTGACAACTTCTATGACCACTGGTCTCACTAAAAAAAAAATCTGAGAAGAGAGAATCCCCATAGGAGCTACCAGTGTCTGGTCGATGTTGGACAGAAACATAAATCTAACCACCTGAGCTTGCACCGGATAATGCAACAAATCAACGCCTCTGTTCATGGATAATCAGAGGCTCATTGCTTTTTATGATCCATTTTCCTGCGCCTTTGATCTCTGTCTATTGCCTATTAATCCATCTTCCTTTATGCATAGGGGAGAATTTTGAAACTTGGAACCTGACAAACATTTTGATATAAACTGCACAGTCGAAATCAATTTCAAACTCTAATTAGACGTTTTTGGTCTGTTGCTTTTAATTTAGTTACTACTTCACATATAAATTCTGTGGAGGGAGTGCTTTTCTTGCTTTCCAAAGATTGCTTGCTTACTGCTTTAAAGTTTCTTTCAAACAATCACAAGTGGGTTGGCGGTTGAGTATTCTGACAGTCCTAAAATCTTTAAAGTTAATGTTTGAGTTGATAGTGATACATACCTACCAGCTGTAGCATCTATTTATGAGTGTCGTTGCTTTTCATAATGAAATCTTTGTTGACAATTGTATCAAATAAATCATCCATTTATGTCAGTGAATGGCAGGATGAGCATATAGGAGGATACGCAATCTTTTTTATTTTTGAGTTTTGCAGTAGTCTGACAATCCAAGCCGCAAACCATGAATGTTGGAGCTGTGTATATACTTTATGGATATAGATTTGCATAGTCAACACTAAGCGCTGTGTTTTGGATATCGATTTGATATAGATTTGATATAGGTGTGTTTGTATTTCTTATATGATTTCTGTCAAAAAAGTTTGTGGGCCATGTTTCCCCATACTTTGGCATCCTGTCGTGTATTATTGCAAAGGAGTGTCCAAGCTGTTTGGTGCGTGAGGTGTGCCTAGACGCAGATTTAAAAAGCTATTCACAAACTTCAATTGCCCCCTATTCTTCTTGTCATGGGTATCACCTGCTGGCAGACTTCACAAATGAAAAGACACGTGTTAATTTAGCTTCCTGAAAGAACGTAGATGGAAATTTGATCACCTGTTCTAAAATGGACACCAATGATAGGTCTTCCATTGCCTTTAGAATCATTTGTGATAAGAAAGGATTTAAACATATGATTAATGCATCGACCCAACAACTATCTATAAGAATGGAGACACTATTAGCGTAATAGTTCCTTGCATGTCTTTTAATATCAACTGTTGTCTTGACAGTGATGTAAATTATTGGTGTTAATTGCGTCAGTTTGAAACTTTTCTTTCAACGCATTTGTTAGCTGTCCTCACACCTGCCAATGATGATAGCTTGCAAGTTTATTAAAAAATCCACTCGGCCATCTTTTCTTATTAGAATAGTGATGGGAAAAACTGATTGGGAAGATTGCTTGGAGTGGTACGAATGAGGAGAGAGTATAGACTTAGAAGGCTCAGGGCTCAAACAATAAGGGTGTACTTTCTGTGACTTTATGACTTAAGGATGCGATAGATGCAAGCAAGCTTTATTATGAACTGAATTTAAACTTTTCCTATCCAATTCTTGAAGAAATCAAGCATAATACCTATATCATCAAGAATTCCCAAAGAATACTTTTTTGTTTACTTGATTATTGATTTCTTTGTAAATGGATTCATCATGTTTGATTCTTTGACATATCAAAAAAATCTTATTTCTAATAACTTTGTGCTATATATAGGGGAAGCGTTGGATTTGATTGTCGAAATTGAACAAAGGTTAAAGGTTGAAACATCAAGGTTGACATCAAGATTGAAGTTGAAGGTTGAAACAAAAGTGAAGGTGAAAAGAGTGGAATTGAAGATTTTTGAAAACAAAACTTGGAAAATAGCATTTTTTAATGCTTGATTTAACAATCTTAGAGCTTCCATTTACTACCCTTTTTTTTGTTTTTAGCTAACTCACTTTTCAATTTGGGCTTAAAATCAATCAATGACTTGATCTTTTCAAAGTTGGTTAAAATTGAACCTTAGAAATTTACTAGATTTCAATTTGGGATTAAAATTGAACAAGGCAACCTTCACACTTGGATTTTGGTGCTTAAAATGAATTCATCACTGCTTTTTGGACTTAAAATGAACAACTGTTTGTCATGCTTTGTAATCTTTTTCACAAAGTAATATCATTGAAAAGACGTATGCACTTCTCTCGCACCTCACGGCGATCTTGAGAATCAAAAGTTTTTTTCATGATATTAAGTTGTCAAAAATATTGCCTCCACACTTCAATTTGGGCATTTTAAAATTGAACAAAACATGCGAGTGTGAGCCCGATATATTGCGGAGGTTCTCCCCTTTGTTTTTCAACAAGGGTTGTGTGAACGATGGGATATATTAGCTCGCTATTGTTTATCTTAGAGGGCCTGCCTTGTGGGAAAAAGTAATCACCCAAGGGAACGACCCAACCGGGAACACGCTAAAGCCAAGCGACTTCCAACCGGTATATAAGTGTGGATTCTTGAGGAAAGTTCAAGAATCACGAGGATTATTCCGACGAGATGGACAGCAATGGACTCTCGCCGACGTTGGATAATCCCCCATGAACGGAATGCCCGAATTAGAACCCCTTGTTTAGAAATTGGCCAAAACCTTGTCTATCTTGTTGGTGCAAGAGGTCATGTCCTCTGAAGCCGCCCCACGCATACATGCGGTTTTGTTGTAGAAATGGAAAGTATGCCATGGGAGATTCATGGGTACTAATGCTTGGCTGACCTGAATAAGTGAGTGTCGTGGAGGGGAGCCAGTGTGGTCAAGCATTTAGCCATTCGCACAAGATATGCGCAGCTGGATTTATCCAAGTGGGAACCCAACAAGATATTGCCTCATCATCCTAGGGTTGTAAAAAGTGCTTGGAATCAAAATCACATTGCTTGATCTTGAAAACATTTGAAAACAAACATACACAAAAACCTTGAAATTTCAAACACCTTGTGGGGAAAAAATACCTATTGACGAACTTGCCCACTCTTGCTTTCCCTAGGAATCACATTCCTAGAGGTTTCTAAGTGTGCAAATTCTACCATCATTTGTTTCCAATAAGGATAAACATAAGGAACTTTTGCCCTATTTTCCTCGATTTCCACACAAAGGACCTTGTGGAATGAGAAAGAGAATGGGACACTAGACATATAGTTTGAAAACCTAAGCAAGAAAGTGTCTTGGATAAAAAGAACCTAATTTAACCAAGATAAAGAGACAAATTTGATTACACATGTGTTTTCTAACATGATCAAAATCCCAAAATCGAAGTTCAAAAAGCTTAGTGTGAAAGCTAGTGAGGAGCGTCTTGAGATCCTGAATTGTTTGAAAGGTTTACTTTCCTCTCATAGGAAATATAGCATGTTCTTCAACACCGAGGTCTTGTAAGCATAAGTGTTATTCTAGGTCAAGTCTAGGATCAAATTCAGTCACTTTCATCCATCTCTCAATCATTAAATCAGTCAAAAGTCACCTCACCAACAACTCTTGGAAACTTTGTAAACATCTTTTATGCTAAAATTTTAGGCGAAATCAAAACCAATTTTTTTGACTTAACACATCTATTCAAACCATCATCCTATACACAAGTTCTCTCTTGGATAATACAACTTCCTAGGGTTTACGAGTTCATCTTGTTTGGCTTAACACACCTAGCCAAATTATCAAATAATCACCTCGTTTGACTTGACACACTTAGTCAAACTACCATTTTGTAGGAGTTCACTCTTGGATAACACAACTTCCTAGAGTTTTACGATTACATTCATCACTCTTGTTTGACTTAACACATCTAGTCAAACTATCAATCCAACCACGATCAATCAAAGTCCTAAAAGTTTAGCATTTCCTTCAAAGTTTCTTTAAGAGTTCCATTCATCCATATCACTCATCTTTCATTTATCTCATTCTCATCATCGCTTTGATCCTTCATTTATCCTAGTTCTTTACTTCTTTGAACCTAAGGTTTAGACCGATCTAAAGGATTAGAGGTTCATCTCTTACATTCTTGAAAATTGATCTTCATTTTATGGTTCAAACTCGATCTCAACACAAGAGGGACATGGAATATAAACTTGATCCATCCATCATGAGCAATTCGATTCAACCAAACTATCCAAGCCTTGCAATACCATTTGATTTCCAAAGCTTGTACAATGCATACATGGGAGCATTATCTCATACAAACATCAATGGTACAACAAATATGAGCATACCCAATCCAAATTTTGGAACACCTTTCCCAATGATAGATTTAAAACCAAGTCCAAATCTAAAAATCTATCAACCAAACACTCAATGCATGATTTTTCCAAACAACATTATCCCACCAAATCCATTCATACCAAGTGCAACTTTACCAAACATGACCATTTCAAATCCACACTTGGTAAACTTTGGGGTTGACATGTTTGCAAATCCCCCTAATGTTGTTCAAAATCCTAGCAATATATTGGCAACTCCATATGTTGATTCAAGTAAAGGTAACACCATGCAAAATCAAAGTTACCTAAATCAAGGCAATATGATTCCCAACCACAACAATGTTCAATTTCAATCTATCATTCCAAATCAAAACATCATACCAAATCATCCCATTTTTCCATCGATATCACAACAACAGATGGAAACCATCCAAGCAACCCCAACAATCAACACCATTCCCATACCACCACCACCGCCACCACCGCCAAAGCACAACATGACCAATTCATTCTCCATCATGTTGCAAGAAGCTTCTCGCAAAAAGGCACTCCAAGCCCAACAAGCTACACAGCTAGTTACTCAGCAAGCACAAGCGACTCAAGTAGCCCAACAAGCGCAAGCACAAGCAGAATTCTACGCACTATTGAAAGCAATCCAAGAAGAAGTAGCACAACAAAGAGCCCGACAAAAAGCTTTGTTGGCACAAACACAACATGACGAACAACAAGCATTGTTGGCTCAGCAGAAAACGCAGGCCTTACTCCCACAACAAAGCTTGCAACAGATTCCCACCGCAATTGTTGAAAACAAAAATCAAGATCAATCTATCAATAAGCACTTTGAAGATGTTTCAACCTTGACCAATGATCAAATCATCACACACCAAGAGTCACTTCTCAATCACGATCAAAACTCACTAACGATACCCAACAATGATCCAATCCAGGAAACATTAACATCATTTGATCCTATGTTTGAGAACATTGACAATCCCTCCACCAAAATTGTTGAAAACAATGATCAAAATCAATCCATCAATGAGCACATTGAAGATATGTCTACCCCATCCATTGATCAGATCGTCGTTCATCAAGAGCCACTTTTTAGTGATCTATTTCAAGATGTGTTACAATTATTTGATCCCATTGACATAATCTACGATCCATCGACCAATGATCATATCGAAAAAGTTTCCACACCGCCTTATGAGTCAGAGGAAATATGTCAAGAACATATTCCAAAGCATGATCAAAATCTATCACCAAGGTCTAGCAATGTTCCTTCCCAAGACATATTGACATCCTTTGACCTCATGGTTACAAATATTGAAGGAATCCCTAGCTCAACATTTGATCCAAATCCACTAAAAGCTCAAGAGAATATTGAGCCACTTCCCAATGACGATGTCCAAGAACCCCTTATAGACAATCCATCCTTTGAAATTGACCCATGTCAAGAACTTGATCGAAAGCATGGCGAAAGCAATTCCAGAATTAGTCAAAATCAAGAATTTGTATCTTCGAGATACTACAATGATCTAATGGGCACTCTTTTATCTATACAAGATGCCGCAAATGATGACCATATCTGCATAGCACATACTCTTCCATCTACCCATGAGATGCTTTCTTTGGATGGACCTGTAGATGATCTTCATTCAAAAGAAGAGTCTCATACTCTTCAAATCATTACCAATGAACAAGAGTCTCCTACTCTTAACATTTTTACACATGATCAAGATGTAGAAAAATGTAGAGACATATCAGAAATGGGTCATGAAGAAGGTTTCTACAAAAGTTGTGAATCAGAAAAATCATTTGAAAGCATATCAAGAATAAATCATGAGGAAGACTTTTACAATGACAGTGAAGCATCAACACTTCTTGAAGAAGCACTACAATCTGATATGTCACAAGATCAAGTTGAAGATATCAATCAGGAATTTATCCCACATGTGGAGGATCCCATCACTTATAAAGTTGGATCACTCACCTTTCTTAGAGCAAGCTATCTCGTCAATAAAGAAGCTGACACATTTGAAGGTCCACCACAAAGCAAAGAAGGAGCAACACCTTGTTTCCAAGGTAAATCATATCCTATTGCAAATAAACTTTTTCAGTAGATGAATTATCAAGGCAGAGGATTAGGCCTACATGAAGAGGGTATCTTAGAACCAGTGCAGACTTTTGGAAATCCTAAACGTCAAGGCCTTGGTTACTCAACAATCAAGGGATCTCAACATATCAGTAATATTTCCACAAAATTGGGGGCGACTTCGCCTTAAGCAAACATCAACATAGGGAGCACGAAGAATCCTTATGATGAAACCAATGCCAATACTACAACCCACCATATCACAAATCTTCATCCACCGATCACCCCATCCACGAATTGGGACCAACATCAAAAGAAAGACTGGAATCAAAGCATGAAGAACGTTATCAAAGAAAAAGAAGCTAAGAAGCATATTGGACAAATCAAGTACATATGGATACCAAAAAATACAAAGAAAGATTATCCCTATCAAACTCCATCAGTCAAAGAAACTATGGGGAAAATAAAAATGGGGCAAGTATCCATCAAAGATTTCCACAAAAGAAAAAGCAGGTTTCTCAAGCAACGTACAAAGTGTATCAAGCAGTTGGTCCAAATTCCATGCACACTTCCATATCCACCCATTATTGCTCATCTTCCCAAGTTTGGAGAGTCAAAGGTTCCAAACCATCGACCAATCCATCTATTACTCCTAAACACACTCCATCCACGCCTCCACGCATGATATCCAATTCTCACATTGACCATGTATTGGCGGCGACCCTTCATCATAAGGATTCAGAAGGCACCCTATCACGATGGGCGCACAAAGACAGAGTTAACTCCAGTATCAGTAAAGCAGAACAAATTTCTCAAAAGTTGCATTCAAGTGCACGTATCTTGGCAAGACAACTTCTACAAGCAGGATACCGATGGCACGTTATGATAGAAGCATCAACATCAGCACCAACAGGTGGTTTAGCATCAGCTTAAAATCTCTCAGAAAATACAAAAACAATCAGAAAAAGTCCTGAAAAAATGGTCACCTTGATGAAAACCTGGCAAACAGGTGTCTTGATGACAACAAAAAAATAAAAAAATACAAAAATCCAAAAAAATCAGAAAAAGGATTGAAAACAATAAAAGAAAAAAATCATCCTCCAGCGAAAACCACTTCAGTGACGCTTTGGACAAGTACCATGATGAAAACCTGGCAAACAGGCGTCATGTGTAGAATCAAGCATCTATGTGCGCCAGTTCACAAGAAAGCATCTTATCACATCCATAATGAAGCCAACATTCCATCCATATCATCCGCTCATCCATGAACTGTTTATCCAATCCATTTTCCATCTGCATCCATACTCCAAGTTATCTTGATCTTGGAAAATTTTGGTGCACACTTTACAGTTGCTTATGGTAGACATCTTGACATGGGTCATTTTCATTGATCCCATCCTACCCAACGCTATCTGAGACTTGAAGCATTATCTGAATGAGCGTTCCTCTATTTGAACAACTTATCTTATCGTAAGATAATTCATATCCAAGAATCCAAGAATCCACCCATGGCCATTCAAACATTGCTAGACACTGGGGGTAGATATTTACATCTTGCTTCGAGAATAAATCTTCATCTATATCTTCCCACTTATGTGGTGATCCGAGCATTGGAAAATGTGAAATCAAATTGATCGAAGAATTTGCAAACCAGAAAGAATCCAAATCACTAGCCCATGGCATATTTTGACAGGAAGACATTCCTTATCATGCTCTATCTTTCATCAAACATCAATCCAAACAATTCATATCAGTTGCATCTAATGTGTACTTCAATGTCACATCAAATCATCAAAGCTATTTTGTTCCAAATCAAGCTTCATCATTGATCAATCGAATCCAATCAATCATCACCTTGTTTGACTTAACACACTTAGTCAAACTATCATCTTGTGCACGATTTTACTCTAGGATAACACAACTTCCTTGGGTTTACAAGTTCATTATCATCACTCTGTTTGGCTTAACACACTTAGCCAAATTATCAAATCATCACCTTGTTTGGCTTAACACACCTAGCCAAATTGTCCTCTTTGTACGAGTTTACTCTGGGATAATACAACTTCCTGGAATTTACGAGTGCATTATCACTTTTGTTTGACTTAACACACTTAGTCAAACTATCAATCCATCAGTCCGATTGATCAACATTAAGCTTGGTTTTCAACAAAATCTTGAAACAGAGCACTGATATCATCACATATCCGAATTGTCAAAATCATGCGAAAATTCAAAAACATTCAAAAAACTCATTCAAAAACCAAAAACATCCAAATCATCAAAAATCCAAAAACATGTCAAAATATCAGAAAATCTTCAAAAAATTCATCATTTAGTCTTGTCAGTCTTTCACCTTGTCGAACTACGTCGTCTCTGAGCTTGAACGTAGGCAAGGTTGATCTTTGATCATCCCCCGAGACAATTTGCATCCGTCACATTGGCATCCGTCTGCCCATCCTTTAGGCGTCCATCGCAATGGCATTCGTTTGCTTATCTTTTTTTACATTTAGGTCATTCTTTATGCGTCTGTCGCATTGGCAATCCGTTTGCCCATTCATTTATGCGTCTGTCGCATTGGCAATCCATTTGCCCATTCATTTATGTGTCTGTCGCATTGGCATCCGTTTGCCCATCTAGTTAGACGTCTGTCGCATTGGCATTCATTTGCTTATCTTTTTTACCTTTAGGTCATTCTTTATGCGTCCGTCGCATTGGCATCCATTTTCCCATCTATCTCATCCGCAGTCAAGTCAATTGACACAAAATCCAAAAACATTCATAAAGTCTTGAAAATACCAAAAACATTCATAAAGTCTTGAAAATACCAAAAACATTCATAAATCTTGAAAATACCAAAAACAGCCTCAAAACATTTGAAAAAACCAAAATGGTGCATCCATTTCATCTCGCTTTCACCCGTGATTGTCATCACTCATAATAAATCATCGTCGCTTTCACCCTTTGGTGAGTTAGTCAGAACAAGTTTAGCAGGTTCTAAAGTGAACACCTAATCATCAAAGTCTCGAAGGTCTAAGTCAATAAGTCAGCAAGTTGGTCAACTCAGAGTATCAATAGCTTATCACGCAATCAATCTCACCAAAACCCTGATCAATACATGTCCTAGGATGAAGCTTTCCTGCGATGGACATAAGCATTAGGTGCCCCATAGTAGTTTAGCCTTGGCTAACGATACGAAGAACATTAGCTTGTTTGTTTACTTTATTTTGGTCCTTTTGACTTATCTTATTTTGCGCTCATTCCAAGGACCTCTCGATGATGCCTAAACAAAATAGGTTTAGAGAGAAAGGAATGGGGCAATGATCATTATCTTTTTGTTTGCTGTGCTTGTTGGATGTTCTTGTAAAATAACTTGGTGAATACTTGCTTTGTTGGGTCCGTCCTAGCAGGGTTTCCGTATGTCAAGTGTGAACAAGAGCACTCCTATCTGATTGTCGAGTCAGAGTCCATCACACTAGGCGCAATGCCATCCTGGTTCTTAATACCTTGATGCATCGCCCCTATGTGTGTTATCAAACATAAAGAAAGTTATGCTCTTTATCTCCCATTCCTGGATAAGCAATACATCATCATCTTTCATCATCATCTCTAATAAAGTTGGCTTGTTGAACTTCTGCATCTTCTTGGATTCAAGGGTTGATCCCTCTCATTCTTCTATCCTCTCTTGTTCTTCTATCCTCTTTCATGCTAACAATGCATCCATCTTGCATCTGCACTCTCATCCTGCATAATCATGTCATATCATTATAGAACAACATCATCCATCTCATCCATCTCACATGCATTGCATAATCATTCAATATGTTTAAGATAATATAGATTTGTTATTCTAAGCATCTTCCGAACATCTCATTTTCATCATCATTATCATATAGATCATATAGTCTCACAATCCATACATCCATTTTGAACCTCTTTGTCGCGAGATCCACCTCAAATTGAATCTTTTCGCTCGATCTCTCGAGGGGGCAATGTACTAACGTACTTATTTTCGCTGGGGCATCCGAAAAATCAGAAATTTTTTAATTTCGATGTCAGCGGCATCATTCTTTGAACCAATGCAACGAGTACATTGCTTCAAAGAGGGGCAAAATGTAGACATGCAAAAATAACAATCATGCATCAACACAAATCATCAACAACACACAACACATTTTCATGCAAGGTCATTCTCTTCACTTGAGAATCAATCTTTCTCTTCATCATTTACAATCTTCAATTTGAGCACTATCATTTTAGGCAACTTGAGATCACTTAGCATCTCATTGTCTATCATCCATCATTTGGCAATTTTTGCTTATCAAGGGATTGGGAAAGGGCTGCCTTCTACACAAAGGATAGCACCAATCCACTATGGGATAGGAAGGATTCATGTTTTTTGCATTGTTTTCGTTTGTATGGTTTAACATGATTCTACATATTTCATAGGGATGTTTAGGTTTGCTGATTTAAACTGACTTTTGTGCTAACAACATGAAATGGTTTAAGTCTATCTTGCAGATTTTCATGTCCTACACCTTTAACAGATAATTTTCTTCTAGTTGTGTTCTTAGAGACAACAATTCAACCTTTATCTTTTTACAATCTTCTACTTTGGTTTGCAGCTTCATGCAAGTTGCTTCTTCAACTTTTCTAGCATCTTTAGATCCCGATTCTCCTTTCTAAGTTTCTCAATCTCGTTAAGAGAATAAATAAGTTCACCTTCAAAATCAATTTCACAATCATCTTCAACATACTCTTGTTCAAAAACACTCACTAAGTGATATCTTTCTTTTTCTACACTCTTCACTACAAGATCATCTTTTGTACTAGGTTTAAATAGTGTCTATTGTTCAACATTCTACTCAATATTTCTTTTCTTTTTTTTATGTTTCTTTTACTTTTTTGCATAACAAGTACTCCACTACCAAGAACCCCTAAGATGGTTAGAATTTGTGCAAGGGTATGGCTCTGATACCACTTGTTGGAGTATGGGGTGATCCCACAATACTAATTTATCATTTTTGGTCAAACTGGACATTGAACTAATTTTTTTAAACTAAATCTTCACTTTCGGGCTCCTATAGCAGCTAAACCGTGAGGAATTTGAAGATGATGCAAACTAGTGATTTGTGATGTTTTGTCTATAGATTCTAAATATTTTCTTTTTAAAATTTTTGGAATCAGATTACACATCTTTTTCATCTCATTCGAAAACTAGCTTTTTTTTTAAAATGACATTTTTAAGGAGTGACGTTCACCATATGGGTATGTGCAGGATCATCATGGAAAAAATAGGCCCTTAAGTAGTAATAAATTCGGAAAAATTAGAGTTAGACAACTTAACGTAAAAAATTGAATAAGTTATCTATATTATTTCAAAAATATGTAAGAATAGAATATGTAGAAAATTTAATGTAGTTTCTAAACTACTAGGTTTATTTAAAAAATAAAAAAATCAATTTGGTGAAAATTTAAAATTTCAATGTAGTAGTACTTAAATTTCTGAGAAAAAATAAGAAGTATGTGTCTGTCTAACCACCCTAACCACAATAAAATGATAATAGCTTTTTATAATATTTTAGATATAAGTAGAGGACTCATGTCCCAATGTGATGCATATTTTTTTGTAATTGTTTTCCAAGTAAATAATTAATTATGAATTTTTTATTACAAAATTTAAAAAATATAAAAACTCGTATGTCTGACCACCTTAACTTGGTTGAAAATTCATGAAATGCAATTTTTTTTTTTTAATCCTATAGTATGTGAAGCATAGAATGTGATGCATGTTTCAGATTCAAAAAATGTGATACCATTTGAAAGCTATAGATGTTTTTCAATAAGCCTATCAATCAGGACTTTAGTCGTAATTCAAATAGAAAATGAATAATAATTATTTATTAAATCCAAATTAAAGTATAATTTATATGGGTGGTAAGCTAAGAATCTCCTTTAAAAACCCTTTTCATTTCATCAATTTTGGGTAAAAAAAAGGTTGTCAGCCACATGGATCATCATATCACTTACATATCACCACTTTTTGGCCCATCATGATCTTGCACATACCCATATACAACATAATTTTTTTTGTATGAAGGATAAAATTCTTTTTTTTTTTAATTTAGATTTGTAACTACTATATCTAGCACTTCAACTATGATATCTAATTTAGAATTGTAACTATGATAACATTATAATTTTTTGGCTCTTTTGCTTTCACTAATTTAACTCTGCATCCTAAACCCGCTTACATTGTTATTACTAAATTTGGCCTAGCGACCATTCTACCTAGTTTTTTGTGCAAAGACAACGTGGTGAATAAACCTTTCTCTTCCATCATATCTTGCTTACCTAGTCGCAATCACTTTAAGATCCACATTTATGATATTGATAAACTTATGATAGGCGATTTTCCTTTTCATGCGTGTGATCTGCACACTACCTTGATTAACCAAAAAAAAATTATTCACCCAAATATCCATTATGTGAAGCAATCCTATTTCTTAGCCGGTATCTCTAACATTTTACTTTTACACGTTCTCTGGTTTTTTATTGTGCAAGTTAATATCATGGGTGGCGATCATATGCAGACTAAGCCTAATAACTGTGGTGAATTCCACAAAAAAAAATTGGTTTGGCACATCTATGTCAAGGGTGGTTTAGCTCCCCTAATGGAGAATATCGTCATTCATGACCCTAACCTGTCCGGTCAATTTGCCAATTCCTGGAAGGATAGAGAGTGACATAGGGTGGTATATCTTTTGACGTTAGCAAAGAGGTGATTGCACAGGCTACTAGGATGAAGTGCATGGGGAAAAAGTATCTGAAGCACACTAAGACTCAAGATAATTATAGCATGAACACATTCTTTGTGGGGAGTGAGGAGCTGGTCTACAACTAGTTGGGCTTCAAATGCGAGGCCCTTTCATAGCCCTAGGACCAAGTCAGTTTGGCCCTCATGAAATATGTGATGCTCGAAGGTAGATTTAAAACCTACTTTTTCTACCACTTCCCTTTGTTGAATCATCTTAGGCAAAAAGTTTTGTTAAGTTTTCCATTTTTTCTGCTTATGGATTTGGAAAATTCGGTGGAAAAATGTAAGGAAACTGCTAGCCTTAACCCGAACGACATCCCTCCTCTACCTCTCCACCAAGGGATTACTATGAGGATTTATCATTTACACCTTGCTTTATGTCCTCCTAAGCCTATTCTTCTTGTTCGTGTGGAGGAAGTTGAACCCCTCGATGTTGCTAACATCTCCCTTGCTGAATCTAAAAGCCCCACTCGAAAACCCCATTTGGGTACTGCTGATAGTCCCAAACCTAAATATGCTTTTAAAAAACTCAAAGGTAGAGTGGGAAATGCATAGACGAGCACCATGACCAGTTTGTGTGACCTCAAGGCCACTCTAGCCAAAACTGTGTACAAAGCCACTCTAAAGAAAAAGGGCAAAGATGAAAGGAAAGGCTTAATGGAGCCTATGGCGAAAGAGGGAAAAGGTAAAAATGTGATGGGGAAAGATTCCAAAGGTGACATGGTCATGGAGGCAATGATTATTACTGATGGAGAGACAACTATTTGGAGGTCCAAGAGATTGGGAAAAAATTTTAAAAAAAAGATAGGTTGTTGTGGACTCAGAGGAAGAGTAGACAGAGAGTAAAGAGTATGAGGAGGAGATGTCTGAGGAGGAATAGGAGGAAAATGTGAAAGGTCCCCACACCATCCCTGACAGCAACAACAAGCCAAAAGAGAACTTGGCCTCTCAGTCTTCACACCTATTGGATGTTGATCATGTTGAGGACCTGAAGGTCACTAATGATGGAGAGGAGCTTTGTGTGCTAAAAGAAAAAATGGACAAGCTCGATAAGAGATTCAGAGGCCTGACTCGCTTCACTATGAATTTGGTCCATTTCATTACCAATACTCTATCTGTAGTTATTAAAGATGAGATGGGAGGTAAGAATATTGAGGAGAACCAAGAGTGGGTCGGGGACGATGTCGTGGACTTCCTGTCTAAAAATAAAGATAATTCTAGTTAGCTAATGTTAGGTCTATGTTTTGGTATTTTTGTTGTTTGTTCATGGACAGTGTACTGTTTTTTAGCTGTTTCTATTTTTTGGTCAACTTTTTTATAAAAACTTGTACTTGATCTTTTTCTAGCATTTTCATTTGGTTTCATAATGTTTTATTAAATATTTTTTCCTTAATCAAGTTTCAAAGTCAAACCAATTACAATTGAAAAATAGGTGGACTGTATACAACATAACTTTTTCTATATTTATCGAAATTCAATTTATTTTTTATTGGATCAAGGACATCAATACCCACCCTGAACATATTTTTTAAAATTTTATTTTGATAATATGCTATTTGTCCACATGTGCAGAACAACGAGCTTGATTTTCGATGAAAAACCTATGTTTATTCAAACTAAAAAAACACATACATAATAAAACCAAAATATATTAAAATTATATTTGTTGGATAGCTCATTCTGAGGACTACCATGATCATTTTAAATACATTTTAAATGAATTCAGTTGATCCCCCAAAAGCTAAATCAAAAGTGTTTTTTTATCATTTTGATAGGTGTAAACGAGACTCCATTGTATATATGGTTTAAAACTAGTGGGGTTCTATCCAAGGGGGTTTGATATAAGGTGGTTTGATCAAACCCTATTCAATTGAAATCCTTAAAATGAAACTTTTTAAAGCTTAAAACATTATATTTTCTAAAAATATGTGATTTTAGTAAAAATCAAAATCTCCCAGAAATTATAAACCAACTTTTTGGGATCACCCTATGGGAAACACTAAGATGGGGAGGGGGTGAATCAGTGTTTCAATTTAACCAAATTCAAATTCAATTATTTTTCAAAACACATAACTAATCATGAAAATTTTAGTTTCAAGAGTTTACTCAAATGTGACAGCCAATATTAGATCTTTAAACCACATGAAGAACTCAAAAAGGAATAATAGAAAAGAAACATAATAGCATTTTCAAGATTGGAAAACCCTCATAGGGATAAAAAGCCACTTGAGAAAATGCTTCCTTGGCTTAATAAATTCCCACTGATTACAAAGCCTCATTGGCTACTTTTTATGCCTCACTGGCTACAAAAATGCCTCATTGGAAAAACCTCACTAGTTACAAGAATGCCTCAATGGCTTTTTAATGTTGCTACAACCTCACTAGATTTTTAAGTTAACAACTGGCTCACTGGAAAATACAACTCCCTCATTGGAAAAATATTTTCACATCAAAATGATTCTGAAAATAAAAAAGACAGAGTATAATCTCTAGTTGATTACAAAGCATTCCTTGATTGTCTCACTTTCATTTGAGACTCAAGAATTCATAAGTCTATGTTTTCAACTACAAGCTACACTTTTAAAGTGCTTCTAATTTCAAAATAGGTTTTGCATTAAAGCATAATATTGAAACACTAATGATATTGCAAAGTAATTCACATATGCATCAAACCAACATAGTGACTATGTCTCCTCCTTATATACATCATGATAACCTATCCTCATGAATTGAAAACAACCATACAACAATATGGTTTCATAATTGTCAACCAACCTAAATATTTTCTTTGTAACCTTATCAACAATGTCAAACCTTGTATATGCAATTCCTTTAGAAATCCATATGAAAAATGAGAAAAACTCAATTGAGACCTTGCATTTCACGTAAATCACAAACTAGGGTTTTAATATAAAAGAACCTGATTCAAACTTTGCAAAGGATAGATATCACCCGGTGAAGTCGAATGTTGAAGACCACATTTTATAATCACTCTACCATCACAAAAACAAACTATTACATACCCTAAGTCAAACACTACTAGGTCGAAGCAAAGGCTCAACTGAACCACAGTAACCCGAGCATAGTCACATCAAACCCCTTAATAATCATGTTAACATCAAATCACCTTGCAACAATATTAATGTATAAACAACTAAACTCTTCAAATATACTTGTGCAAACAATGACCAAAGTGAAACCATGTCTTGCAACTGCCATTCCACCTATTTCTCCAAGCTTCATCGAGCCCTAACTTAGCCTTCTAACAATATCTTGTATTTGCAAGATGATAATCATTTAGGTCAAATGATAATACAATAATGTGCTAGAATTTTCATCATACCTTTTCACTTTGTAAAACAAGACACATATCATTGTGTCGGTCTTTAATATCACAACCTTTATTTTCATGAATGTAATAAACATCATGATGCCAAATGCAAATAACCAACGCTTTGTGTCAGCTAAAACATCAAGTGCATCGAGTGTTAAATCAAGGTCTATATCCATATATGAACTAATGTTGTCTTAATAGTTTATCAATGTTAATTCATAGTCACCCAAAATATCAAACCAATGATGTCTCATGCTTTTCAAAAGTGTGTTAGGGTGACAACCTATCTTGACATCAATGCCAAAACCACAATTTCAAAGGGGTCAACAACATTATTAACCATAATACAATGCTCTGAGGAGTTACCAATGCCCATATAATATGAATTACACCAAAAATGGAGTGGGAGATTCAAGAGGAAAATATGTGCTAGTTACAACATAAGGATCACTATTGAGGTTGTTATACTCAAGGGATAAATATATGCCTTTACAAGACATACAAAAGTACTTATGAGTTGGTTTTATGTTATAATCATTTTCTGAACCCTACTTAAGGAAGTTAGAAACACTATATCAATTAGACCAATATATGAAAATATAGTCCCATTAATAATATTGCTAATAATACTCTTGATCTTCTAAGTTATTTTACCTTATGGTGTCACCCCACATTCTTATGATAATCCATGTAATAGACTGGATAGTTTAATCATACTCATCATTTAGTCTAATCCTGACATTAATGATCATTAGTAAGGTATCAAGAGTTGCTACAAGGATTTATCTCATAACCCGATCTCAACCACATTTCAAATTAACAATAATCGTCTTTCATTTGGTATACAATTAAAGTGAGGTTCATTATAGCTATAATAATAAATTCATTATCAAAGTTCTTGTATCTAAAAGATTTATAGATATCATACAACCATATAAAATATTTACCATGGCATCAATGGATTATCAAAAATACCAATATTCAACATTAAAAATATGTTTAATAATGTATGGTCTCAGTGCTACTAAACAAAGTCACCCTTGCAATTATTATGCAACCAAGTGTCAAGGGTTATATTTATTATATACAATTCTTGGTTCATATTATAAGGTTATCTTGTTGGTAAATATCTGATCTAGAACTCGTTTTCATCTTATTTATTTTAAAGTTCAAGCATAAAGTATCTAAATACTTAACCCTTGATTATATTGATTTCTTAGTTAATAAATATTCCAAATCACCCTATAAGTTCATTTCCATGACACAAAGGTTAGGATGATTAGTTAACAAGAAATTATGTTTGTTTGCACAAATCATACTTATCACTAAACCAAGATGCTATGTCATAGTGAAAATGTAAGCATGAGTGATAACCTTGAACTAAACCATAGTGTGCTAGATAAATATTTAAATCAACATTTATTTATTGTGAGTTTAATGAATCTTGTAATTCAATACCTTCTTAAGCATACTTGTGGTCTACAAAAATTTTATTTGAGCACCTTCAGTTTACATACTCTTTCCTTGAAGGGGTAATACCTCTCTTGTTGAAAATGTTATAACTTCAAGCTCACCGATAATCTACCCCAACATTAGAGAGTATAGTCATAAGGAACTAGTAAGTATACAATAGTGATTGTTTATTATCTGCATAGCATTTAACTTTGTAGTTAAAGATAACCAACAGTGAACCAATGTTTGAAACATGTTATATCACTAAAAAATTTGACAAATAGCCTCATTGCAATAATATTACCTTGTAGATGGCCTAACGAGTAGACTTAGATTAAGAATTTAAAACCAAAACATATTCTTCATAACCTGGTCTAACCTCTTGTTCGTAAGGTTTTTACCATACTGTTAAGGGATTGGTTTGAAAACTATGAGTGCAAGTGAAGGCCAACTTGTTTGGTTAATTTAAGGGCTAAACCTTTTTCTTTTCAATTGAGTGCTAATGTCATAATTACCTTTCATACTTACTTTTATCAATTAATACCTTTATTAATGAAGCAATCTGCTCCTTTCCTTCTATCAGTGGTAGAGTTCATATATTTATTAGAGTTATAAAATCTCATTTCATGATGGTAAAAATAATAGTAACATTTCTTGGTTATTGGACTCAACATTTTTGGGAAACTTACAACTACTATAAATCTACTCTCCATGCAATTAGAAATTAGTGTAACGCGGTGCTGCCACAATAATGGGTTACACTTTTTGGGACATCCTAATTTTTGCTGAAATCAAATATTTTTAAAAAATATAATGATTTAAGCCTTAAAAAGTTTCCATTTTAAGGGTTTTAATTGAAGAGGGTTTGATCAAACCCACTTATATCAAACCCCTTGGATAGAAAGCCGCCGCTAGTTTTGAACCATACCTATAATGGAGTCTCCCCTACACCTATCAAAATGTTGATAAAAAACCACTTTTGATTTACCTTTTAGGGGATCAAATTAATTTATTTTAAATTTTTTTTTCTGTAAACATGTAGTCCTTATTATAAGCTTCCCAAAAATTATAATTTTAAATATATTTAATTTTATTATTATATTTATTTTTTATTTCTTTTGAATATAGATTTTTCAATGAACATCAAGATCTTTATTTCACACATACGAAAAATAGGAAAAGGGAGAAAAAAAATTCTTAAAAATGAATGTACACTAGCTATTGATGTCCTTATTCCAACAAAAAAAGAATAAGTTAATTCAAATGAATACAAAAAAAATTATGTAGCTGAAAGTATAATATATCCAAATTATAATTACTCTGAATTAGAAAATTAATTAAAACATATATATGAAACAAAAAATTATGAGAAAATATCCATCCACTAGATAATGGTGTGAAAACAATGTATTTAAAAAATTAGAATTTTATGCTTTCTATAAAAAAAGTTATGCAGCTGAAAGTAAGCATTAGTTTTTGAAAATGATGTTTAGTAAAAAAAATAAGTTAATAAAAACTACATTAAATAGTTCACAATTTATTTTTAAAATATAATTATATTCTCAACACAAAATATCACAAATCACTAGTTTGCTTCATCTTCAAATTCTTAATGATTTAGCTTCTATAGGCGTACGAAAGTGAAGATATGGTGAAAAATGTTGATTTCAATGTCAAGTTTGGCCAAAAAGTGTAACCCATTATTGTGGGATCACCCAATGCTAAAACAAACATTCATGTTATGATGAGATTATTAAGAAAAGTCCTTTGTGGATTTCAACTGGTTTTGGTTTCAAGGCTTATTGGATAAAATCAAACAAATTGTAAGATGTTCTTAGACCTACGTACAATTCTGAAATTCTTTACAACTACTTTTCATAATATAATTAGAAGAAAATAAAACCCTTAGGCACTGAAGGTAGGGAAATTACAGCTAATTATTATATATGAAAATTTAAATAGCTATTGCTAAGAAAAAACCCCAATGAGCAACACCTAACTTGACAAGGAGATGTTCTACTTGTAAAAATGTCATCAATATGTCATTTCCAACACTTCATTGCTTTGCAATCCTCCCTAAACTCTGGTTAACTTAATTCCAATGTGTTTCTTTGTCTTCCCCTGTGCGGTTTCTCCCTCCTTATCCAAAGTGACTCCCTCTTTTCATTCCTCCATTTCTCCTTCATCTAAAGTCCCCTCTTTCTCCATCTGCATTTTGTATGTGCCTCCTTTTCCTTCTACCCTTTTCGCTCCCATTTTCCTTCAAAATCAGAGGTTGAATGAGTAGATAGGGGGTCGTGGGGGTTTAAAAAATTTCCCAGATGCCTTTTTTTTTCTCACATTCTACCATTTGGACGACTCAGGCAATGGGGCACCATGCCTTACAATCTGTTGGCCATACTCAAGTCCACGCCCATTTATTTCAACTTGTCTCTTGTTGTTGAATGGAGGAAATCACCTCCATAAATGCTTCTTTGTTGTCTTCTCCCAATCCTTTTTCTTGCCTTGAAAGGAATTTATAAATTACTTCTTTTATTTATTTATTCTTTTCATAGCCTTGATCGACATGAATGTGACAAAAGATTTGGACAAAATGCATATTTTTTATAAGTTTCAATCAGGTGTTCTATTATGCCACTAAGTACTTAATCTATAGGAGAATAGTGTTGTGTTTGAGAGGGATGTTATATTTTGATATAAATGTTAATTTAAACTTAATTTATTTTTATTTTTTAATAACATAAGTAAGTATGTTCACATGTTTTTTGTTTTTTTTTGTTAATTGACATATGAGTATTTGACAATTTTATTTATTGAATGAACAGGAGTACAATATGACGATACTTTTTATTTTTTAATATTAGTTCTTATTTTAAAATTTTCTCTAATCTCATTTACATATAGCTAAGAAAACATATACAATTAAATTTTGCTATACTTTCCACACATTGATGTGTAATTTTTCATGTTATATAGATTTAATGTAATTTATACACTATACAAATGAAAATATATAAAAGTTAAATAGTGACAACTTCTTTTTTATTTGTAATCCTATGTTAAAAATTGTAAGATTGTCAACATTATCAAGAACAAACACAAAATACAACAATGTGCTCCATGTTCAAATATTTTAAAGGTAATGACTAATGGTTTTTAGAGGGATTAATAAAGAACAAATAGAATGAGTGGATGTGGTTTATAGTTGTAGAAGAAATTTCTTTTTATCTATAGTTATTTAAAGAAATGAAAAAATATTAAATTTTTATATAGACCACTTTTAGAATCTAAAGTAGTACATGTTGAGAAATTTTTTTAATATATCATGATGAATTTTATTATATCAAGATCATAATTTTTTATTTGTGTGTCAATTATACAAATTCATTTCATATCAATAAAATAATTATTATTTGAATTCATATGGTCAATCATCTTGACCACCCAAAACATAGAAAAATAGAAAAAAAGTAACAACAAACAAAAATTAAAAAAGCTAAAGAATGAAATTGTAATATAAACACTATGTATTAAAACCAATTTTCAAAAAATATGTTGATGCCCTTAGAAATTAACTTGGCTTTGAATATTCTTTTAATGCTATTTTAAAACCAAAAAGAAAGGAAATAAGAATGTGGGCAAACCTCTATTCCTAATCGCTTACTATTAAAAGAATATATTAAAATTTTAGTTTCTTTTTTATGTCAATGCACATGAATATAATCAAGATAGCCGTATAGAACCACATCAGTATAGGTTTCAGGGAATTGCTTAATTGTGTTGGAATTTCGTCCAACTCGCATGGACTCGTCACAGTCGTTATTAGCAGCGGATGTCATTATTTCCTGCACCCCCACGTCCTCTTCTTTTCTAGCTCACGGTTCTACAGAGACCACCGGGCTACCTCGGCCACCTCCTGTCCTCTCTGTGGTCTCACGAGTGTTGCTTTCTCTGCCTACCATTTTTCCGCAGTCTTGCCCTTCACAGTCGTCAGTTTCACGGTGGTAGTTACCTATGCTCATCTCGCCACCGCAGCTATGCCGCCAATCTCCTTCAGGTGCACGGTTAACTGCCTGGCATCCCTTTCCTCACCACCGCAGTCTTCTGTTTAACCATGCATGGTATCGCGCTAACTATTAACGCCTCCATCTTCATCCGTCTTTGCCGTCACCACATCAACCGTGGTCTATCTCTTAACCTCTATGGTTTTGCAGTGGACCTCTTTCTGCTCTATGAGTTTTTCAACCGCGGCCACCGTGCCCTCTCGATTTTCGTCGGTGGTTGTGCGGTTGTCTTCGTCCGTTGACTTTTTGCTTTACTCTATGCGATTGGTAGTGGAATCCACGTCTGCATAATAGGATGTATTGATTGGTTTTTTTGCTTTGTATAAGAATGAATTTTAAACTGTTTTGATCTGTATAAGGACTGTTTTTGCTGGCATACGTTTATTGCCATTATCTGTTCTATTTTATGCCTTGGCCATATATTTTTTTTATATATGGATGGTCATACTTTGTAATGAGTTAGAGTGAAGAAGATTGCTATGAACAGAGAGGAGGATGATGAAGAGAAAGAGATAGACAGAGAGAGAGAAGAGAGGACCGAGAAGAGAAAAGGTGACAGAGGAAAATGCTCCCAAGAGCAGAGAGTTAAAATAGTTAGTTTCTGAAGATGAAAATATGAAGAGCCGAAGCTCTATGTTGTAGAAATGTAATTTTTGAGAGTGAATAGAATAAAAAATCTAGGTTTGAGCATATTGTTTCAGTTTCATAGTTTAAGCATTTTTATTTGACTGTATGTTTGTGCATGACTCCTCTTTCTTGTACTGTTAGTTTAATGTTATCTTTTCCCACAAAGTGGTATCAACGCATAGTTGGTCAGTTTGACTGGGAGTAGAAATGTGTGGTAAATTTGTGTGAGGAAATCAATATCTAGTTTGAGAAAGCCATAGAATGTCTAGGACTGGTGTGTGTGCAAAAATATGAGAAATTTACCTAGGTATTAGAGATTTAGTGAAGAGGGTTGATGAGGAAATAAGTTTTTAGAAGAAAATGCAGACACAAGTGCTTTGTTTGTAAGGAAAACTGTTTGTGTTAGGATTAGTTGTCAAGGAGATTTAGGTGTGTTTAAAGCCTGAGAAGAATGCTTGAAATTTTGAATGTTTAAAAAAAATTGAAGCTAGTTTAGCTGAGAGGGAGATTTAGAGTGTTTGAATCCTGGGAAGTGTTTTCTCTAACTAGTTTGTTGAAAGAAGTAAACAGGAGGCTGTGTGCATCAGGAGAAAGAAGAAAATATTTGAAAATAGTTAAAGAACAGCTAGAAGTGCTGCATTTTAAAACAGAGAGAAGAGATTACTGTCATAAGAGAAGTTTGGGAAAAACCCACAAGAAGAAAAAGAAGCTATGAAGAAGCCCACAAGCAGAAGAAGGAACAAAACATCAGTTGTTTGAACAAACAAAGAGTTGCAGACCTAGCTGCTGAATTTCAATCACGAGATTAAGAGGTAAGTTAAAATTTCCTTTACAAATGGGGAAAGTAGGGAAAAGAGTCAAGAAAGAGAATGAAAATCTTTCATCTGCAAAAGATGTTTTAGAGGAAGAGTTAATATTGCTTAGAGATGAATTGGGTAGTGTTAAAAAGAACAATGGGAGTTATTTTGAGAAAATAAAAGAGCAGTCTAAAGAGAAATATTTGTTGTTAGAAGAAATTGATGATTTGGAAAAAGAACTAAGAAGGGTTAAGGCTAGAAATGTAGAGCTAGAAGATAGGCTGAAGTCCTTTGAAGAGATTAAGAAGAGAAATGGGGATGAAGAAGAAAGAATGAAGTTGTTTGATGAAATTAAGTAAAATAATGAAGAATTTGAACTAAGAGCAAAACAGTTTGAAGAAATGGAGAAAAAGAATGAAGATTTAGGAAAACTCTTGAAAAGGGTAGAAGAGAAAAATTGTTTACTGTTAAAAGAAATCACAGATTTGAAAGAAGAAAATGATAGACTAAGAGCATGTAATAAATCTATGGAAACAAAACTTTCTGTATGTGATGTCTCATGTGATACAACAGATTTATGTATTTCATTTGAAAAATCTGTTTCTATTGAAAATACTGATGATAGAAAATGTTTAGATGCACATGTGGATGAATATGCAAATATGGCTAAATGTGATAAAATGTTAGAATCTTCAAAAGATGAGGTTTGCTGTGAAGAGAATACATCATTGAAAATCATGAAAAGAATGGGTTACACAGGACAAGGTCTTGGTAAACATGAACAAGGAAGAACAGAACCTATTGAGGTTGTAATGAGGCCAAAGAATGAAGGTCTCAGATATGATTCAGGAAAAGGAAATGCTGCTATAAGTGCAGGTAAGTTTGTTAAAGAAATGAAGTGTAATGAGTGTTCACACTGTCATAGAAGAGGTCACATCAAGGAGAAGTGTTGGGATTTACATCCTTGCACGATTTGTGGTTCAAAAAATCACTGTGAGAGAATGTGTAGAAATAATATGTCAAAAATTGAATATGGTTCAAAAGTTATGAAGATGGACTGTGGATGGATTGATGATTCAGGTTGGCAGAAGCTAACTGGTATGTTCAAGAGATTGTACAAGTGTACACATGTGAAGGTCAATAAATTTTTTGAGAAGAATGAAGGTTCACATAGAATGAAAAATGTTTGGAGAGAAAAGAAGTTGCAGTCTGATGATCCACTTGCAAAAAGTGAAAATGAAAAACCTAGTTTTATGTTTTGAAAAGATATGAAGATGTTGAAACTGCAGGGTAAGATTTTACTTTGATTGCTTTTTGAAAAATGAGGAAAACTGCTGATATAACAGAACAAGAAGTGCAAGGGAAGTCACAAGAACTTCTAAGCTTGAATGAAGGATTTGTATGTGTAAGGTGAAATAAGGAATCAGAAAAGTAGCTGAGGCTACCACTGCAAAAAAAAATTTTTAAAAAAAGTTTGGAACAGCAGCAGCTGTCTAGGAAGCATGTAAATAATTTTGTTGTTTGAGTGTTATGAGATTTTAAAGATGTTTTCAAATACAATCACATGAAGCTGTCAAGGATGCATGTATATATTTTTTTAGTTGTTTGAGTGTAGTGGAGAGAAGACATAATATGAATAAAAAAAATAGAGGTTACAGCCGCAGCTATTATTGCTCATCAAGAATTGAGTTGAAAAGACAGTCAAAGAATATGGACAAAGTTATATCAAAGTTGTGTTTATGAATGAGAAAGTGAAATGAGAAGGAAGAAGACAAGATTCAAAAATCTGAAGAAGAGGTTTAAAAAAATTAGTAACAGAGTATGGATGGCAGCAGCCACTATGAAAAGTTTTTTTTAAGAAGGTTGATGTTTTTGAATGAACTATTGGAACAAGAGTTTGGATAAAGAGGGAGAAACAATATAATGATTTGCAGAAGCATTCTGTGAGCATGAAAGAAATTGAGATAGAAATATGATTGGATTCCCTAGCACTAGAAAAGTGCCACTATGGGAAGTGATGATTAAAAGGATCTACAACCAATTTGTGGTAAATTGAAACCACTCCATTAAATGTTTGAAGTTTCTGCAATCAGTTTGTGGTAATCTGAAACCACCTCATTTGAAAGTTTTTTTTCAGTTAGTTAGTGGTAATCTGAAACCACCACATTTGAAGGATGAATTTGAAATAGTTAAGGAAAGTGCAAAAAAGATGACAGATCTCCCCAGCACCAACAACGTGCCACTATGGGAAAAATTAAAAATCAATTAGTCAAAATCAAGATACAGAAAGGATTGAGAAAATTCTTGTAAGTTTCTGGTAATCTGAAACCACCACATTGAGAGAATGAAATGGAAGGACTCCCAAGCACCTATAGTGTGTCTCCATGGGAAGAGTTGAGTGAAATCAGAGTGGCAAAAAAATGATGTAACTGCACAAGCAGTGGCAATCAGAAGAAGGATGAGATGAGGGAAAAGAACGATAATAAGAATGAGAAAATTGGTGAGAAGACAAATAGCTAGTTTATGGTAAACTGAAATCATCTCTATTTGATAGAAGATAACAGGCAGATTGCGAAAGATGAAAAATAATGAAGAGGCTGCAGACCTCGGAGAAGAACAAAGATATTGAAGCATAGAGCATGCAAGTGAGAAGACTAATGACAAAGTTGAGAATACAGATGAGAAAGTTGAAGAATACAATTGACAGAAAGAAGAAGTCAGTGTAGAGATACAGATAAGGAAATCCAGCTGTAGTTGTTGAACAAAATCGATGAAGCCAATCAAAGATGGTGTGAGTTGCACTGAAGGGGGCGTGTTGGAATTTTGTCCAACTCACATGGACTCGTCACAGTCGTTATCAGTAGTGGATGTCATTATTTCCCGCATCCCCGCATCCTCTTCTTTTCTGGCTCACGGTTCTATAGAGATCACCAGGCTACCTCGGCCACCTCCTATCCTCTCTGCGGTCTCATAGGCGTCGCTTTCTCTACCTACCATTTTTTCGCGGTCTTGCCCTTCACAGTCATCGGTGTCACGGTGGCAGTTACCTATGCTCATCTCGCCACCGTAGCTATGCCGACAGTCTCCTCCGGGTGCACGGTTAACCACCTGGCATCCCTTTCCTCACCACCGCAGTCTTCTGTTTAACCATGCGCGGTATCGCGCTAACTGTTAATGCCTCCATCTTCTTCCGTCTCTGCCGTCACCTCATCAACCGCGGTCTATCTCTTAACCTCTACGGTTTTGCGGTGGACCTCTTTCTGCTCTGTGAGTTTGTCAACCGCGGCCACCGTGCCCTCTCAATTTCCGTCGGTGGTTGCGCGGTTGTCTTCGTCCATTGACTTTTTGCTTTACTCTGTGCGATTGGTAGTGGAATCCACATCTGCATAATAGGACGTATTGATTGGTTTCTGTGCTCTGTATAAGGACGAATTTTAAACCATTTTGATCTGTATAAGGACTGTTTTTGTTGGCATACGTTTATTGCCATTATCTGTTCTATTTTATGCCTTGGCCGTATATTTTTTTATATATGGACAGTCATACTTTGTAATGAGTTAGAGTGAAGAAGATTGCTGTGAACAGAGAGGAGGATGATGAAGAGAAAGAGATAGACAGAGAGAGAGAAGAGAGGACTGAAAAGAGAAAGGTGACAGAGGAAAATGCTCCCAAGAGCAGAGAGTTAAAATAGTTAGTTTCTGAAGATGAAAATATGAAGAGCCGAAGCTCTGTGTTGTAGAAATGTAATTTCTGAGAATGAATAAAATAAAAAATCTGGGTTTGAGCATATTGTTTCAGTTTCATAGTTTAAGCATTTTTATTTGACTGTATGTCTGTGCATGACTCCTCTTTCTTGTACTATTAGTTTAATGTTATCTTTTCCCACAAATTGTACATCATTAGAACCACATCAATGTAGGTTTGAATTTTTGTAGCAAAATTAACAGCAGAGATGTTTATGTTTTGTGGTTTTATTCTTCTAAGTTGTTAAAGTTTATATTAGAAGATTGGTTATAAATATAATCATAATTAGTGAAACACTGATGTGTATTTCTTGAATCACCGATGAAAGGAAAAAGCACCACAACCGTCACTGCTTCTGCTACATTGTTCTTATTGATGGACTGTGGAAAACTAATACCAATTACACATTGTATGTTATTTTAATTTCTTACATTTTGAATCTGCCATCTTCAATTTATTCCCCATCTCTAAAAAGAGTTTGATCCACCACAGAAGAAGTATCAACACACCCTATTTTGAATAAAAAAGTACTACAAGTGGAATATTTTCTATCCCCTGCAATTATAAAGCCATTAATAGTTCCTTATTCATATTTCCATTTTTCTCACACATGGTGAATCTCCTTGCTCCTTGACTGAGCTCTTCTGAATTTTGCAATCTCATGATTGCAGATATTCCCTGTCTTGTATGCCATTCGGTCTTCAGACCTTCACTACATTGAGAAGACAGCTTGTGCCCAAGCCCTTCACAAACATCAACATAGTTAAGTTGACAGTCAAAATGGTGGAGACAGGGAAAATTTCCTTTTAAAGCTTCCAAGATTTCTAATTTGGAATTCAACAAGGATACAGGATAGTTTGTTTTAATTTTATTTATAAATTGACAATAAATGTGAATTTGAATTATTCTGTTAGGTGGATATCTGGTGTGAGGCCCCATTTATTCTCAAAACAATTTTCAACCAGAAATAAACATGCCTCCTTAAATTTTAGCTTTTATTTACAACAAGAGGGAAGAGTCTGCTCAATGTTGTCAACTAAATTACATGGTTCTGGTACCGGCACTGGTACCTCTTGTTCTTAGCTGTCATAATAAAAACTAAGTTAAAAGAATGCTAGCCCTGGTACAATAGTCATAATAAAAAATTAAAAAATTAAAAAACACAATAAATATTATAAATAAACACACAACTAACTAATCTGCTGCTAGTCTTATAGAAAAAGATTTTCTATTTTAGCAGATGTAGCCCTGTTTTGACATTTTGCCATATGGAGGATTCCCCATATTTCTGTAGAGAAGTTCCATCTATGAGTTATGTACCTCAGGTAGATTACTTTTTTCCAATTTTCTAGCCTTGCTCTTGAAGCCTCCAAGCCAGTTTCATTGCCAATGTCTAATTAAACATGTTTGGATCCTTAACATTGAGACTTCCTGTTGGTTATTTTGTCACATCGTTTTTGTGGATATTTAAATTTCACGGATAGCACTCTTCACATAAACTTCCTTTTGATACTGGTTAATGTCTAATTCTAGGTTTGCCTGTAGTTTCTCTTTCTATAGTTCTGTTTTTACCTACTAATGTCAACCACTTAGCTACTTTGGAACTTAATTCAAGTTGTCAAGGCAAACCATTCTGCTCTACTTTGTCTTCCTCAATGAGAAGCCTAAGTATTTGGCAGCCATTTACGCTTCTCTTCCTTGAGAGAAGTATTGAAGAAGTTAAGAGCTTTTCTTCGATAGTTGATTAATTTGTTGTCCCAAAGCCTCTCAAAAGATGGTGAGGAACGATTTCTATTGTCACACTTAACATTGGATTATTGTGATGAATCGGAAAACATTGGATTAGTGTGGAGAATAAAATTATGTCATCCACAAATTCAAGGTTGGAGTACCTATCTTATTGAAGGATGGCCAATGATTTGTGAATTTCATTTGCTTCGTTGAGTTTTGATGGCAGGTGATTTCAATCTTCTGCAAGGAAGATGAACAGGTAAGGGGTAGTGATAGGAGAGTTATACAGCTCTGTATCCATTATATGAAGTGCGACCAATTGCTACTGGCTAATTAACATTGCTTAAGACAGAATTTTTGTATGATCAATTGCTAATGCATACCTAGTTTTAAATGCAAACCTGATATCTTCTAGGTTGTTAATTAGTATTTAATCTCTTGAGCAGAAATTTTGTCCCAAAGCTGCTTATACTCTAACTGGGCCTGTGAGATTATCTCATGCAGTAAGAGTTGGAAAATTCCAAAATGATTGAAAATAATTTTGAATATTGTCTTACATAGATAAATGAGTTGGAAAGCTTTGAACATGTTAGTACCCACCTGCCTGGGACTTGGAACCAAATTAGGGGTATTGAAAACCTTGACATCTTTTTTATTTTCCTTGGTTCTTTCACTGCCCTGAGCAAATCATCTAGAATAATTGGCTAGAATTTTTAATTAAGTAATAGAAACCCATCAAATCCAGGAGCTACTCTTGCCAATGACAACACTACTCTAAGTAGTAGAAAGTTTGTGAACAGATCTTCGGTCTTGTGGTTTAATTTGCAGTAGTTGCCTTCATCACTGGTGCACAGTAGATTGGTTTGTTATTGGATGATGTGTATAAGAAGCTATCTTATTATTAGTAATTTAGGAGAAAATAGCTTTCAAGCCCCTAGGTTGAGTGTGTTGGATATCGGTGTTTCAGGGGATGGACAGAACATGGGTAATGTATCCCTTCTTAACTGTTTAACTGTTTAACTCGAGATAATCTTAGAAATTTGAATATCTACTTGTTCCATTTCTTCTTGTGCAAAACAAAAAATCTCTCATGTGCTTCCATCATGATCTACTCAATAGTCCCAAAGGTCAATCTTGTTCATTTGTAAATAACAATGCAAGTTCTCTTTCTAAGCATAAGGACTGTTTTCTACGAGTAAAACCCAGTCATATGTTGCCTAAGTTACTATTTGCAACAATCAAAAAATTGTAGTTTGAATTCTGCTCAGAAGCTGAATTGAACCCTTCATTGTGGGGTTTCAACAACCACAATTTGATGTTCTTACAAATTTTCCATAAGCAATCTTGAAGAATGAGATGGTAGCAAAAACACTAATTAATTAAATTACAAGCTCTCCAAAAGTGACAATTCAAATGCATCAAGCAAGTATAAACATGGAAGAAATATATAGAAAGTAATTGAAATTTGGTAATGGACAAGAAGAAACCCATCTGAGGAATAATACAAACTTGGCGATGGAGCTCTAACTGTTTCCATGCCCATTCTTATTGTTAAGCATATCTAAATGTGGTAGTTTGCTTTAGCTTCTTACGAACAGGAAACTATTCGCTTGAGTTTTCTACCACTGCAAATTCTTACTTTTCTTCTGCAACGGTCGATGTTAAAGTTTTATTTGTTACTTGTTGACATTTAGGATGAGGTAGATCCAGAAGAACTTCTCTCGTCTTGACAACACCACTGTTTTGACCCCATTCATTCACCTCTGTAGATGGCTTGATCTCAACAACATGTGCAATTTGACCCATTGAGGCTCCATTTAAGATCTCTACCATGGTTGCTGGAGTTTTCGGTGCTCGTACATGTAAATATGAGTCATTATAGAAAACACCAAATAATTGTTATACAAGTTTGCTTTGTGTGAAGGGAGGATCTGAGATTGTCTGCGATACCCTGTTACTGTCACACAACAAACCCTCTTGTTGGTATGCAGCAGGAATACTTTGGGCATGCGTTTTGGGTATACAAAAGTGAGATTGTTGAGCTTTTAGCATTTATAGGATTGTTGCTGCCAGCAACCAGTGTATATTCCTGCACAAGAATTTACCCATGAAAGAGCTCTAAACCTCCATTGTGTTGACCCTTATCACATGCTGGTTAGTTTTAGAAACTTTTCTGTAACTTACACTCAAATTTCTCAATGATTTTCCCAACCTTTCTTAAGTTGCAAAGTAAACCAACATCACATTTTGAGATTTTATGCCTGTACATTGTAACGGTACACCTAATTATAATGAGGGTATTGCTTCTGTCATGCTCTTATAAGGCTTTTGGGTTCCCTGATTGCAGTGAGGGCATTACTTCGGTCATGCTCTTATTAGATATTGGTTCCTGTGAGGCATTATAAGCCTACAAAGATTTGTCAAATCCATAGTGATTTCCCACATGTGGGCTGTGTTTCCTTATTTTCATTCAAGAAGATTTTGGGATATCTCAGCTGAATATCTTTGAAATTAGCGGAAGTATATTCACTCCATATTTGTATGTATGTGAATCTAAAAGGATCATTCAATTTGCTAAAAATATGAAGTCAGCAATCATATGTTCTTGAAATTCCAATTCTTTAATGCACATTGATTTTTTTAGTGCAAAGGGCTGCTCTATTCAGTATATATAGAAAACTTTATGAAAATTTAACATTTTATGCTAACTTTGCAACCATTGCCCTAATTAATACAATCAGGATTGCTACAATGTTTTATTATATGAAATAGGGATTATCTTTTTCTCATCTGTTTGGATTTTTTTTTATCTGTTTAAATGCATAAAAAATAATATCTACAAACTCAAAGCATATTCTATTGTGATTTTGAAAATATAATTCTTAAATTGATATGGGTTTTATTTATTTTGATTATTTTCTATTGTGATTGTGATTCAGAATTATAAATTAATTCAAGAATTTATTTATTCTGATTACTAATAATCATGTTTATATTCATATAGTAAAGTTGCAAGCATATTAATCATGTTTATATCAATATATTGATGTCATATAGATGTAATGGAAGTGTATACCCTTAATTTTGTGTAGGCATCAGATCTGGCAACTGCTGCATATTTTGCTTTGAAATTAAAGTTGGATTTATTTTTATATATTTTATTGTATATATGTTTCTACAGTAACTTATCCTTTGCTTACAATATCTTCTGTGCAAATATGTTTCTATTATTTATTTATTTTTAAAATCTGTGATATCATAAAACACAGATATTACTTTTATAGCATATTGTAGAAAAATTAGCTGCTGTAAAAAAAATGGAGGAAGGCCAAAAGAATTCAGTCTTATTTTGTCTTATATCTACATGGGATATGTGATTGAAATTTAGTATCCATCATTCACAATATTCTACGTAATTGTAGTTGTGCGCTTGTTTATAAATGTTCTGTGAATTTGCCCCTAGCACTAGAAATGAACATTCTAAGCAGTACATATAATTTTAGGATGCTTGGATTTAAAACCTATTTGATATGAGGAAAAATAATTGTTTTCTTTTTTATAGTTTGTAGGAATGAAACCTAACGAGGCCATGATCACTATAATGCATTTGTCATTTGATTACATGTTTTTTAATATACTTTTAGTTTTAGTTGGGGAGGAGCTTTTGTTACAGTTTAATATACTTTTTGGTTTTGATTGTAGGTGGGGAGGAGCTTCGGTCAATTGTATGAAAATGAAAAAGGTGAAAATAAGGAGAAAGCTAAGAGAACAGAGGTTCTTTTCCAAACCATGAGTGAGGTTGATGTGTTGGATGATGGATATAAATGGAGAAAATACAGCCAAAATATTGTTAAGAACACTCACCATCCCAGGTTTTTCTCTTTCCCAATATACACATTTTCTCTCAATGAAACATATGACAAAATTAAACAATAGGATGCCTACTTTGCCTATAAATCTAAATTATAGTGAATGTAGGAAGAGAATGAAATTTTATGTAAATATCAAAATTTTGTCTTTTGAAGTAAATTACAACTTCAATATAAGAAAGTTTCAATTTTTATTTGTTTGTTCGATGTTTTTATGGAATACACAAAAAAATTACAAAATATAGTGATATTAAGCTAGATGTATAAGATTTTTTAATTTTAATTATATTGTATATTTTTTCAATCATATTTTCTCTTCTATTGTCCATCATTGAATGTAATTTAAAACGTCAATTGAATAATTACACAATTAAAATATTCTCTCCTTCTCCCCCTCTTACCTTTCTTTCTTTATATCAGTTTATCTGGCTCTTTCCTTCCCTTAGTGTTTTCTATTTTAGTTTCTCTCTATCTAGATATATATATATATATACTTTTGTTCTTTTGATGATTTTTGTTCTTTCCTTTTGTTTTTACTTTCCCTCTTCTTAATTTCATAATTATTTTTCCCTATTTTTCAGATTTATCAAAATTTATTTTATTTTATTTTATGTTTATATGGATTTTTCTTATATTTTTTCTCTTTTTCTCTCCTAGTGTATTTCTCACTCGCATTTGTCTTTATACCTCTCTTTCTCTTTTGGCATATCTTTTTTCCATTTAATTTAATTTTATTCTAGTTATCTATCATTATCTAAATATCTTTATTTCTTTTTAATGTTTCTCTACATTACTATTTCTATTTCTTTGTTTCCTCTTTCCATCTATTTTTCTCTTTCTATATGGGTTAGACCTTGGACCTTAGAATTTAAATTTTTGACCTATAGACCTCGATCTACACCCTAGCCTCATGGTTGTGGGCCCTAGATTGAAAAACATTTGTCCTATAGCCTAAACACTTATATCCTAGATTCTTAAGTTTTGAAACCTAAACCTTAGAGGCTATGTCTTGTACTTGTGGACTCTAGACCAAGAAATATTACTATTTACCCTTTACCTAAACTTGTGGATGAACCCTAGTGCTTACACTATGCTACTAGATATTTGACCTCAGACAATAGAACATGGGCATTAGATCCCAAGAACCTAGGCCTTAAACCTTAGACCTTAGAGCTTCAAACTTCAATATTGAACCTTGGATTATTAGATGATTAAAGCTTGGATCCAAGACCATGTATACTAGACTATGGACCTAGAATTTAAATGCTAGACTATACAAATTAATCTTACCTTAAATTTGAGAAATCAAACATTGTATCCTAGATGTTTACCTTAAAACTTGGGGCCTAGACCTTGGTCCCTATCCCTAGATTATAGATCATGAACCCTTAACCAAGAAACCTATACTATTTATTGTGAACTTTTAGAGCTTAGATTTTGGATCACTAGCACCTTATCATTATGTGCCCTCAATAAGAAACATATACCCTATACCATAAATCATTGGACCATTGAAATTTGACCCCATCCTTAGAGCCTTAACTTTAGACACTCAGATGTGGATACTATACCCTTTGGACCAAGGTCATAAGAACATGACCCTCAAACCGTAGACTATGTGCCATTATATTGTGTCCCTTGATTCTTAACCTTGGAATCCAAGACTTTTTGAACATTACACATTGATTACTTGATCTTGGGCCCTATAATTTGGACTATAGAATGAAAGCATCGACCCTATAGATTGAATCTTTGAACCAAAAATCGTTTCTAGACACATTATCCTAAAGCCTTTTACCTTTGAAGTTAGATCCTAAACCTAGAACCTTAACTTTAGATCCATGAACACTATATGTTATAGCTTGGATTCATCGACTGTGGAATTTAGATAAAAAACTATTACTAAATATTGTGATCCCTTAGACTCTAGACTTTAGATAATTGGACCTCACACCTTAGACCAAGAAACCTTTCCCTATGCCTTTGACCATGGACCCTATGATCTCTTCAAAGGTAAAACCAACATGACACCTCTTCATGATCTCTTCAAAGGTAAAACCAACATGACACCTCTTCATGATCTCTTCAAAGGTAAAACCAACATGACACCTCTTCTTGATCCCCACATGCTAGAATGTAAAACTAAGGTAAGGTGGGTTGGGTTGTGGGATACCTTCGAGTCAATAGAAAAAAAAAAAAAGTCCATACCTTTTTAGTGTCAAAATGTAAGACCCCTTACAAGTTGTTGTACACATCCCCAAGGGACTTGTCTCGCCCTAGCATGACACCCCTTCTCAAGCCCAACTTGGCATAATGTAAGACCAAGGCAAGGTGGGTTGGGTGTTAGGCCAGGTTGCAAGGATACCCCCAAGTCAACAAAAAAAAAGAAGAAAAATAAAATCCATAATTTTTTATCATCATAATGTAGGATCCCGTGTAGACTATTGTGTACATCCCAAAAGACTAGTCTCACCCCAACATACCACCCCTTCTTCGCCCCAACTTGGCATAATGTAAGAAAAAGGTAAGGCGAGTTGGGCTTTGGGTTGGGTTGTGGGGATACCCTTGAGTCAACAAAAAAAATTAGAAGAAAGAGAAATCAATACTTTTTTATCATCCTAATGTATGACCCCTTGCGAATTATTATATATCCCCAAGGGACTAGTCTTGCCCTAGCATGACACCCCTTCCTCACCCCAACTTGGAAAAATATAAGACCAAGGTAAGGTTGGTTGGGTGTTGGGATAGGTTGCGAGGATACCCCTAAGTCAACAAAAAAAAGAAAAATGAGAAGGCCATACCTTTTCATCATCATAATGTAAGATTCCTTATAGGTTGTTAATTACATCTCAAGGGACCTCAGAGGACTAGTCTCATGACCTCAGAGGACTAGTCTCATCCCAATGTGACACCTCTTCCTGACCCCAACTTGGTAGAATGTAAGACCAAGGTAAGGTGGTTTGGGCGTTTGGTTGGGTTGGGAGGATACACTTGAGTCAACAAAAAAAACAAGAAAGAGAATTCCATACCTTTTTATCGTGACCAAAATGTAAGACCCCTTGTGAATTGTATACATTCCTAGGAGACTAGTCTCACCCCAACATGAAACCCCTTCCTGATCTCAACTTGGCAGAATGTAAGACCAAGGTAAGATGGGTTGAGTGTTGGGTTGGGAGGATACCCCTGAGTCAACAAAAAAAATAAGAAAGAGAAGTCCAAACCTTTTTATTGTGACCAAAATACAATACCCCTTGTGAGTTGTATGCATCCCTAAGGGACTAGTCTTACCCTAGCATGAAACCCCTTCCTAACCACAACTTGGCAGAATGTAAGACATCCCCAAGGGACCCTAGAATTTAAATGCTAGATTATAGAAATTAATCTTACCATAAATTTGAGAAATCAAACATTGTATGCTAGATGTTTACCGTAAAAATTGGAGCCTAGACCTTGGTCCCTATCCCTAGATCATAGATCATGAACCCTTAACCAAGAAACTTATACCATTTATTGTGAACTCTTACAACTTAGATTTTGGATCACTAGGACCTTAGCATTATGTTCCCTCAACAAGAAAAGATATACCCTATACCATAAATCATTGGACCATTGACATTTGACCCCATCCTTAGAGCCTTAACTTTAGACACTAGGATTTGGACACTATACCCTTTAGACCTAGGTCATAAGAACTTGACCCTCAAACCGTAGAGTATGTGCCATTATATTGTGTCCCTTGATTTTTAACCTTGGAATCCAAGACTTCTTCAATATTACACATTGAATACTTGATCTTGGGCCCTATAATTTGGACTATCAAATGACTGCATGGACCCTATAGATTGAATCTTTGAACCAAAACTCGTTTCCAGACACATTATCCTAAAGCCTTTTACCTTTGAAGTTAGATCCTAAACCTAGAACCTTAACTTTGGATCCATGAACACTATATGTTATAGCTTGGATTCATCAACCATGGATTTTAGATAAAAAAACTATTACTGAATATTGTGATCCCTTAGACTCTAGATTTTAGATAATTGGACCTCACACCTTAGACCAAGAAACCTTTTCCCTATGCCTTTGACCATGGACCCTATGATCTCTTCAAAGGTAAAACCAACATGACACCTCTTTATGATCTCTTCAAAGGTAAAACCAACATGACACCTCTTCCTGATCCCCACATGCTAGAATGTAAAACCAAGGTAAGGTGGGTTGGGTTGCAGATACCTCCAAGTCAATAGAAAAAAAAGAAAGAAAGAAAAGTCCATACCTTTTTATTGTCAAAATGTAAGACCCCTTACAAGTTGTTGTACACATCCCCAAGGGACTTGTCTCACCCCATCATGACACCCCTTCTCAACCCCAACTTGGCAGAATGTAAGACCAAGGTAAAGTGGGTTGGGTGTTAGGCTAGGTTGCAAGGATACCCCCAAGTCAACAAAAAAAAAAAAATCCATAATTTTTTATTGTCATAATGTAAGATCCCGTGTAGACTATTGTATACATCCCAAAAGACTAGTCTCACCCCACTGTAACTCCCCTTCTTGGCTCCAACTTGGCAGAATGTAAGACAAAGGTAAGGCAAGTTGAGCATTGGGTTGGGTTATGGGGATACCCTTGAGTCAACAAAAAAAATTAGAAGAAAGAGAAATCAATACTTTTTTATCATTAGAATGTATGACCCCTTGCAAGTTATTATATATATCCCCAAGGGACTAGTCTTGCCCTAGCACGACACCCCCCTCCTCACCCGAACTTGGCAAAATATAAGACCAATGTAAGGTTGGTTGGGTGTTGGGATAGGTTGCGAGGATACCCCTAAGTCAACAAAAAAAATAAAAATGAGAAGTCCATACCTTTTCATCATCATAATGCAAGATTCCTTATAGGTTGTTAATTACATCTCATGAGACCTCAAAGGACTAGTCCCATCCCAATGTGATAGCTCTTCCTGACTCCAACTTGGAAAAATGTAAGACCAAGGTAAGGTGGTTTCGGTGTTTGGTTGGGTTGGGAGGATACCCCTAAGTCAACAAAAAAAATAAGAAAGAGAAGTCCATACCTTTTTATCGTGACGAAAATGTAAGACCCCTTGTGAATTGTATACATTCCCAGGAGACTAGTCTCACCCCAACATGAAACCCCTTTTTGATCTCAACTTGGGAGAATGTAAGACCAAGGTAAGATGTGTTGAGTGTTGGGTTGGGTTGGGAGGTTACCCCCGAGTCAACAAAAAAATAATAAAGAGAAGTCCAAACCTTTTTATTGTGATAAAAATGCAAGACCCCTTGTGAGTTGTATGCATCCCCAAGGGACTAGTCTCACCCTAGCATGAAACCCCTTCCAAACCACAACTTGGCAAAATGTAAGTCATCCCCAAAGGACCCTAGAATTTAAATGTTAGATCATAGAAATTAATCTTAGATCATAGAAATTAATCTTACCTTAAATTTGAGAAATCAAACATTGTATGCTAGATGTTTACCTTAAAACTTGGAGCCTAGACCTTAATCCCTATCCCTAGATTATAGATCATGAACCCTTAACCAAAAATCCTATACCATTTATTGTGAACTCTTACAACTTAGATTTTGGATCACTAAGACCTTATCATTATGTGCCCTCAACAAGAAACATATACCCTATACCATAAATCATTGGACCATTGACATTTGACCCCATCCTTAGAACCTTAACTTTAGACACTAGGATGTGGACACTATACCCTTTCAACCTAGGTCATAAGAACTTGACCCTCAAACTATATATTATGTGCACTTATATTGTGTCCCTTGAGTCTTAACCTTGGAATCCAAGACTTCTTCAATATTACACATTGACTACTTGATCTTGGGCCCTAGAATTTGGAATATAGAATGAAAACATGGACCCTATAGATTGAATCTTTGAACCAACCCTTGTTTCTAGACACATTATCCTGAAGCCTTTTACCTTTGAAGTTAGATCCTAAGCCTAGCACCTTAACTTTGGACCCATGAACACTATATGTTATAGCTTGGATTCATCAACCATGCACTTTAGATCAAAAAAATATTACTGAATATTGTGACCCCTTAGACTCTAGATTTTAGATAATTGAACCTCACATCTTAGACCAAGAAACCTTTGCCCTATGCCTTTGACCATGGACTCTATGATCTCTTCAAAGGTAAAACCAACATGACACCTCTTCACGATCTCTTCAAAAGTAAAACAAACATGAAACCAATTCTCGATCCCAACATGATAAAATGTAAGACAAAGGTAAGGTGGGTTGGGTTGTGGGATACCTCTGAGTCAATAGAAAAAATAAGGAGAAAGAAAATTCCATACCTTTTTATTGTTAGAATGTAAGACCCCTTACAAGTTGTTGTACACATCTCCAAGGGACTTGTCTTGCCCCAACATGACACCCCTTCTCGACTTGAGCTTGGAAAAATGTAAGACCAAGGTAAGGTAGGTTAGGTGTTAGGCTAGGTTGCAAAGATACCCTTGAGTCAACAAAAAAAGAAAGAAAGAGAAATCCATATTTTTTTATCATCATAATTTAAGATCTTTTGTAGGATATTGTATACATTCCAGAAGACTAGTCTCACCCCAATGTAACACCCTTTCCTGACCCCAACTTGGTAGAATGTAAGACCAAGGTAAGGCAAGTTGGGCATTGGATTGGGTTGTGGGGCTACCCTTGAGTCAACAAAAAAAATAAGAAGAGAAGTCAATACCTTTTTATCATCGGAATGTATGACCCTTTGCGAGTTGTTATATATATCCCCAAGGGACTAGTCTCTCCCTAGCATGACACCCTTCCTCACCCCAACTTAGCAAAATGTAAAACCAAGGTAAGGTCAATTGGGTGTTGGGATAGGTTGCGAGGATACCCCTAAGTCAACAAAAGGAAGAAAAAATAGAAGTCCATACCTTTTCATTATCATAATGTAAGATTCCTTGTAGGTTGTTAATTACATCTTAGAGGACTTAGGGGACCTCAAGGGACTAGTCTCGCCTCAACGTGGCACCTCTTCCTGACTCCAACTTGGCAAAATGTAAGACCAAGGTAACGTGGGTTGGGTGTTCGGTTAGGTTGGGAGGATACCTCTGAGTCATCAAAAAAAATAAGAAAGAGAATTCCATACCTTTTTATCATGACCAAAATGTAAGACCCCTTGTGAATTGTATATATCTCCAAAGGACTAGTCTCACCCTAGCATGAAACTTCTTTCTGACCACAACTTGGCAGAATGTAAGACCAAGGTAAGGTGGGTTGGGCATTGGGTTGGGTTGGAAGGATACCCTTGAGTCAACAGAAAAACTATGAAAGAGAAGTCCATACCTTTTTATTGTGACCAAAATGTAAGACCCCTTATGAATTGTATACATCCCCAAAGGACTAATCTCACCCCAGCATGAAACCCATTCCTAACCACAACTTGGCAGAATGTAAGACATCCCCAAGGGACCCTAGAATTTAAATGCTAGATTATAGAAATTAATCTTACCATAAATTTGAGAAATCAAACATTGTATGCTAGATGTTTACCGTAAAACTTGGAGCCTAGACCTTGGTCCCTATCCCTAGATCATAGATCATGAACCCTTAACCAAGAAACTTCTACCATTTATTGTGAACTCTTACAACTTAGATTTTGGATCACTAGGACCTTAGCATTATGTTCCCTCAACAAGAAAAGATATACCCTATACCATAAATCATTGGACCATTGACATTTGACCCCATCCTTAGAGCCTTAACTTTAGACACTAGGATTTGGACACTATACCCTTTAGACCTAGGTCATAAGAACTTGACCCTCAAACCGTAGAGTATGTGCCATTATATTGTGTCCCTTGATTTTTAACCTTGGAATCCAAGAATTCTTCAATATTACACATTGAATACTTGATCTTGGGCCCTATAATTTGGACTATAAAATGACTGCATGGACCCTATAGATTGAATCTTTGAACCAAACCTTGTTTCTAGACACATTATTTTGATGCCTTTTACCTTTGAAGTTAGATCTTAAACCTAGAACCTTAACTTTGGACCCATGAGCACTATATGTTATAGCTTGGATTCATCAACCATGCACTTTAGATCAAGAAACTATTATTGAATATTGTGATCCCTTAGAATCTATATTTTAGATAATTGGACCTCACACCTTACACCAAGAAACCTTTGCCCTATGCCTTTGACCATGGACCTTACGATCTCTTCAAAGGTAAAACCAACATGACACCCATTCCCGATCCCAACATGATAGAATGTAAGACCAAGGTAAGGCAGGTTGGGTGTTAGGATAGGTTGCAAGGATACCCCCGAGTCAACAAAAAAAGAAAGAAAGACAAATCTATAATTTTTTTATCATAATGTAAGTTCCCTTGTAGGCTATTGTATACATCCCAAGAGACTACTCTCAGCCCAACGTAACACCCCTTCCTGACCCCAACTTAGTAAAATGTAAGACAAAGGTAAGGCAAGTTGGGCATTGGGTTGGGTTGTGGGGATACCCTTGAGTCAACAAAAAAAATAAGAATAAAGAGAATTCGATACCTTTTTATCATCATAATGTATGACCCCTTGTGATTTGTTATATATATCCCTAAGGGACTAGTCTCGCCCTAGCATGATACCCCTTCCTCACCCCAACTTGGAAAAATGTAAGACCAAGGTAAGGTTGGTTGGGTGTTGGGATAGGTTGTGAGGATACCCCTAAAGTCAACAAAAAGAATAAAAATGAGAAGTCCATACCTTTTCATCATGATAATGTAAGATTCCTTGTAGGTTGTTAATTACATCTCAGGGGACTAGTCATGCCCCAACGTGACACCTCTTTCTCACCCCACCTTGGTAGAATGTAAGACCAAGGTAAGGTGGGTTGGGCGTTTGGTTGGGTTGGGAGGATACCCCTGAGTCAACAGAAAAAAAAAGAAAGAGAAGTTCATACCTTTTTATCGTGACCGAAATGTAAGACCCCTTGTGAATTGTATACATCCCCGAGGGACTAGTCTCACCCTAGCATGAAACCCCTCTCTTGACCCTAACTTGGCAGACTGTAAAACCAAGGTAAGGTGGGTTGGGAGGATACGCCTAAGTCAACAGAAAAAATAAGAAAGAGAAGTCCATACCTTTTTATCGTGGCCAAAATGTAAGACCCCTTGTGAGTTGTATACATCCCCAAGGGACTAGTCTCACCCTAGCATGGAACCCCTTCCTAACCCCAACTTGGCAGAATGTAAGACTAAGATAAAGTAAGTTGGGCCTTGGGTTAGGTTGCGAGGATACTCCCGAGTCAACAAAATGAAGAAAAAATATCCCTCGTAGGTTGTTATAAACATCCCTAGGGGACTAATCTCGCCCCAGTGTGACACCCTTTCCTCACCCCAACTTGGAAAAATGTAAGACCAAGGTAAGGTGGATTGGGCATTGGACTAGATTACGGGGCTATCCTTGAGTCAATAGAAAAAATAAGAAAAAAGAGAAGTCCATACCTTTTTATCTTCAAAATGTAAGACCCTTTATGAGTTTGTACATTCCCTTATATACATCTCCAAGTGATTATTCTCGCCCTAGCATGACACCCTTTCCTTGACCTCAACTTGGTAGAATGTAAGACCAAGGTAAGATTGGTTGGGCATTGGGCTAGGTTACGAGGATACCTTTAAGTCAACCAAAAAAAATGAGAAGTCCATACCTTTTTATCATCATAATGTGAGATCCCCTTGTAGATTGTTATATACATCCCTAGGGGACTAGTCTTGCCCCAGTGTGACACATCTTCCCGACTCTAACTTAGCATAATGTAAGACCAAGGTAAGGTAGGTTAGGCATTGGGTTGGGTCGCAGGGATACCCCTGAGTCAACATATAGGAAAAAGATAACTACATACCTTTTTATCATCTTTGAAAGGGGTTTTAATTGAAAGATTTTGATTAATTGAAGACCAATTTACAAAAAAATCATAATGTGGTTTTAGTGTACCTATCAATTAATACACCAACAATCCATTCGTATTAAGTACCATAGCATCCTTCTCCTCTGCCCTTTGAATCAAAGGTTCCTTAGAAGAATTTTTATCCTCCATGATATTTGCATATAACACTATTACAAAGGGGAAGAGAGGTGTATTATGGAATCAACCCAGAACTAATGAGGGATGGAAAAGATTGAACCAAAATAGGTAAAAAAAAAAATCTGTCATAGGATTGAAATCTAGGAACTATGGCTTCACCAATCAAAATTATTTCTTTATTTTCTCTCCCCATACGCCTTTCTATTATTTATCAATTATCCCACAGAGCTGGTTTATAATTTCTGGGATATTCTGATTTTTGCTGAAATCACATATTTTTAGAAAATATAATGATTTAAGCCTTAAAAAGTTTCATTTTAAGGATTCCAATTGTAGAGGGTTTGATCAAACCACCTTAGATCAAACCCTCTTAGATAGAACCCCGCTAGTTTTAAACCATACCTACAACGAAGTCTCCTTTACACCTATCAAAATGTCGATAAAAATTCACTTTTGATTTACCTTTTGGGGGATCAAATGAATTCATTTAAAATTTATTTGAAATGATCATGGTAGTCCTTGGAAAAAATTATCCAACGAATATAATTTTAATATGTTTCGGTTTTATTATGTATGTATTTTTTTTGTTTTATTAAACATAGGTTTTTCATGAAAAAATAACCTCTTTGTTCTGCACATGTGGAAAAATAGCAGATTATCAAAATAAAATTTATTTCACATTTTCACATTTTTTATATTTTTCTATGTTTATTTCTCTTTATTCTCTTTTGCTCACTCACTCTCTATTTTTTTTGTTCTTTCCATTTATCTTTTATATTTCTTTTTTTTCATTTATTTATTTTATTCCCTCATAAAGGTGACCTTGGTTCATGAAATGCTAAACCAAATCACCATTTCCATATTAGTTAAGGATTTGATTGAAAGGTTGGAGATTGAGGAAAACAAATTATTTTATGTGCATTATATACACCATGTAAGCCTCCTTGTCCTTTAATTTTTTTAACCCTAAAGGCCATGTAAGCCTCCTCTTTAAATTTTAGAATCCTCCTCTTTTCTTTTAGATTTACTTGTATTCTTAATTTTTTTCTTTTATAAAAGTCATACATTTCTAATTATATTAGAGGATCTTCTTTTCTTTATATTTGATTTTTTTCATAGAATGATAACTCTAGAATAGTGATAATAAATAAAAGAAGTTAACGTGGAATCTAAACTACTCTATTAACAGCTGGTGAGTAATTCACATTTCCTTATTAAATCATTATATGCATAGAATTGGTTGCATAAAAAGGTACTGGAAATTGATCAATTCATTCCTGTAAGAGAACCGAGCTTCAGTGATAGAGATAAATAAATATTTACTCTTTATGAATGTACACAAAATCATGTATTCAATTTAAACATCATCAACCACCTTATACAGCCAATTAAATTTTCCTTCACTCTGGTCTCTTACCCACCGACATTATCCCCAAAAGAGGCGAGGTTGCATTAAACACTTATCCTCTTTTTGATGAATCGCTGGTATAGCGATGAAGAGAAGTTTATTTCAAAGAGAATGGTAGGGTAGTTTAATTAACATTGTGATAAGACTGTTCAATTATAAATAGCTGGATTTAGAAGTTGATTCAATGACAGTCTCGTCCTATTTATGGGGAAGAAAATGTAGAACCCACATTGATAGGGCTTTAAAAAAAAACACAAATGGGAGAAGTATGTTGAATACGATTTTATCGTTGAATTCATGCATCGTCCACCGTATAAGATACATCAACCTCGCTCTAAAGTTTTGTCATGGAGAAGTGGGGCACAATCCAAGAACTTCAGTGACATTACCACGGTCATCCAGAACCACCCACTCAATGTTTCTTAAACTCTGAGGAGATTAGGAGTTAACCATGACGTCAAATAATCATCCTATTGTCGAGTCCTATAAGGTTACCCTTGAGTAAAAGTTAGCACCTCTACTTCTTCTTTCCTTTATTCTTATTTTGCTGCATATTTTTTTCTTATTTATGCTCAGTATCTCGGTTACTAAGTTTAATCATAATTTATCTATGTAAATATCTATCTACCATGCATTCTATCAGAGGAAGAACTGAGGTGCTCATTTTGATCTTGTATTAGCGTCTATTGATTATTATGGCTCCCCTTACATTTTTTACCCTTGAAGTTTAGAATGTTAGCTATAATTTACTTCTACACTAGCTACTTGGTAATGATGTTTATTATTATCTAGCAAGGCAAACTTTTGAAGTGGTCTGGGGTCACGCCTAGCTGCAGGTCCCTAAATAGTTGTCCTCAAGAAATACTAGAAACCATAGATTGCAAGTATTCAATTGTTTTTTGTAGTTTAATCTTGCATTCCTTGTGACAGTGAAATAGATAGACGTCTCCACTTACTAGGATTGATGATCTCATAGGCATTATCCAATATTCCCCTTAGGCTTACATAATCTGGTGTTATATATATTTTTTCAATGTGATGTTTCCCCTCTCTCTCTTTTTTTTTCATTCTCATGTTCAAATCTCCAAAATGTCTTTTTCATTTGCTACATTGTGAAGGGTTGTTATTTGGTTTGTAAGGATTCTTCAATGAATGTTTGATCATATAGTTTCTTGTTGAATATTAGTTACACTTGCTCACTATTTTATGCATGATAATTAGTTTATAGTTTACTTGGTATTAAAAATGTTAAACAATGAACCACATACATCTATTTTTCAGATTTACCTCTTTTGTTTTTAATAACTTAGCTAAGACAAAATGCGCATTAACAAAGAACGAATGCTTTGTGGAGTTGGGCATTGATGTCGTCAAGCTAAGAAGGATTATACGAACGTCTAGATTCTCACATTTTTGAATGATGGGAGCTATAGCATTATTGGATACATCAGATGCAATAGTTTCACTACGAATAGGGACACCAGTGGATAACCCCACTACAACTAGGGAATTTCTCAAAAAAATTGAGCCTTTGTCTAAAGAAAGCCAACCTCACCCTTTAAATAATTATTATGTTATTAAGAATAATTTTTTTTTTGTTATAGATATTTTCTTAAAACTAAATTCTAAAACTCACTTTACATTCAACATTATTTCAATAAAAAATAAGAGTTACAGTAAGTAAGAACCAGCAGAGAGGTATATCCTAGGTTTACTTTTACTTTTTTTAATTTTTGCATAAACATTTAAATCTTCATTAAAATAAAATATAATATTCATCTTTTAACATGCATGGTCACAAAAAAATATTGAGGTTAAGTGATTTTATTTATATACCAGTGAACTTAGCTTTGCTTTTTTTCCATTCTTTTCATAGTACATCAAAACAACAACTTTCTATATTATAAAAATTGAAAGGAATACAATGAAAGACATACAACTATTTAAGGCTTGCTCTCCACCCTACCATAATGGCATCATGGAGCCTCGTGGGCTCTAGCCATACCCCCGAGCAAGGAATTCTTTAGCTCCACAATGATAAATGGGGTCTTTTCTTATTTGTACAAAAGCGATAGGCTTAGCATAGCACAAATTTCATATATCCAGGTTTTCTACTTCATATTTTCAACTAGGATACATTCCATATGTCACCTTCTTACTATCAATAACAAGGGCAAATGAAAATAGGAAAGAAAAATTCTCTTTTTTCTTTAGGAGGAAAAATTTAACTCTTTTATCCATGTTTCATCTTCCATCCAAGCCATCTTTCTCTCTATCTTCCCAAAGAGATGGACTCCTATCCTCTCCTCATTCTTTCTACCATCTTCATTCAAGTTCTCCAAGAGGAGAAATGGGTAACACCAAACCCATTCTTCATCTCCAAAATATATAGGGTTTTCAAATTGCAACCTTTGGATGGGGAGGTGTGGATTATACCTATCTCCATCAATGAGAGTCATTTCCTTATTGAAGAAGGAACATGCACTTGGACAATCCCTCTATCTTTCCATCCCATCCTCTCTTCAAAACTCGTCACTCTCCATAATGAGGAATTTTAAGGGGTCAAATCATGTCCTAGGGCACTATTGTATGCCTACTTGACCCCTACCACTATGGCATAGACCCTAGAGGGTTTAATTTTGCATCCCAACCAAGGAAGTTGACCAACAACCCTCTTTAAAGACCCATTTAAAGATCTATCCGAATTTCAACTTGGATAATGTTTCTAAACCTTATCCCCCAACTTATAATCACTTGGCACACAAATAAATACCCCCTCAACCCAATATAAATCATCCCTTTTATATCAACCCTTACCACCTTACTCTATCAACTTTTCAGCTTTATTTCCTTCTAAGCCTCAAAAGAGGATCCAATTCATCACCACAAGAAGATGTCTTTTGATCTACTCAATGGTCTTCTCTTATCATATTGACTCTTCCTTTCCTGCACATTACCAATGAAACCATAAGCAACAGTCGTATATCACATTAATTTTATAGCTAAAATAAGATTTAATTTTGCAACCATTTCATTTACAATTTCAACTCGTATTCATAATTTATGATTCCTAACTCCTTCACGAAACCATAAATAAAATGTCAGAATGAGAAGCAAGAGCATTATCAAATAACCACATTATTTTTCATCCACAACACATCTTACCATCTATTTAGGAACACATAAAACATATTATAGACTTACTAATCACATGCAAGGTGGGGCCTTACAAGAGCATCTTCAAATAAAGAATGTCGCTACATCATATGCCTTGTATTTTACACCCAGGTATCTTTTCATTAATCATTGTGAACAATTATTACGAAAGGGATTGATTGAGGTAAGTGAAGTACTTAAAATCCAATCTCGATAAAATCTTAGAGGTGTTTATTAAAACCCTCAACCTAGTGTAGGTATTGAATTAGGTGAGTAAAATCCAAGCTCGATACCTCTTAAAGGTGTTTATTATGAATTTAGAGGATATATCACTGAATTTGTGGAATCCCTTTTATGAAGTAGAATATTTTGTTTCCAATTTAACTCTCATTCCTTTATAGTTCCTTCTTCTAATAGCTGCTGTCATTTTTCTATACTTTGTATGATTTACATAAAACCTACAAATCATTTGTGATGTAAGTATGCTAACTTTTTCTTAGAATGTGTAGGAACAAAATGAATTAACATCCAAAAAATATTTGTGTTGGATCATTCCATACAATAACATGAAATTATCGATTACAAAAGCTTCAAACTTTAAATTATTGTGATTCTTTCCTTCAATTTGCTCTAGGAAAATATATAATTCAAATACTTAATAAATGTTTCAAACAAGATTTTATGTATTTCCAACTTCTATTAAAAAATTATATAGACACTGTAAACTACACTTCCTTACCATTTTAACTTATGTATAATTCAATATGAAAGGTTGTGTCACTTGAGCAAGATAAGGTACATAAAGAAGGTAGATCTAGAAGGAAAGGGAGGGAAATAATTATTAGGACTACTTGCAAGTAATAGATAGCAGCACTAACAAATTAACTTATTTAAAATTAAATTATTATCTCCAAATGTAGTGATACATAGTAGTACCTATTGAGGTGAAGAGGTGTGACTCCCTCAAACTTGAAATATAAAAGGGAGAGAATTTGATTTTGATAAAGAGATCCATAACATCATCAAATTCAATTGAGAATAGAACCTTATGTGGCTTTGCAAGTAAATTAAAGCATGTTCTCAAGAGTAGTGATGATGTGAGAAAGGATGTGACTCTGAATGTGAAAGGTTGTGACTCTTAAAATGTGAAAGGTTGTGACTCCCTCAATAACAATATATAAAAATGGGAATAAATCTTTTAATCAATTTGGAGGTAAAGTAGTATTCTCAAAATACAACAATGAAGGGTGGTGAATCATTTATAATGAAGGGTGGTGAATCCTTTGTTATGAAGGGTGGTGACTCATTATTTATTGGTCAAGGGTGGTGAATCCTAAAGAAATGGATATAAAGGGTAAATCAATTCACAACCGATAAGCAATCATCACTCATCTATCCATCGAGAAATAAAAAAATTGAAATATCAAAAAAATTAATCAAGCAAACATCGATAATTTTATCAATACATTCAATCATCAAATTATTCAAGCATCCAATCATTCAATCATCAAATAATTTAATGATCAATTCATCCAAGTAACACACACTCAAATATCAATTGAGCAAGTGGATCGGATTGGAAATTGGAAAACAAATAATAAATTGAGTCATAATTTAGAAATAAATAGTGTCTTAAAAACTAATAATATTGTGAGATAAGTTTAAGAATAATATTAGATTACAAATAAATAGATGCATAGATATTCCTTGTAGAAATTAAGTGATTGCTAATTGTAAGTAATTTAATTTTATTTCCCTTTAAGAGTATTTAATAGAAAAATCATATGGCTAATTTATATAAATAATTCGTTTTGAATTTACTACAAATGGCTTGCAAATAATGACAACTAGTCTTTCAAGTTCATGAGAGGTGCATTATTGACATTTATTTCATCAAGCATGCCACTCCAAGATGTAGGCTCATGGTTTAGGAGGCGTATGAGTGCTCTTGGGCTTGTTCAGGAAGGTAATCTTCATACATCTTATCAAGCATGCCACCTTGCGATGGATGGATTAGAGATCTTTCCAGGTGTGTTTGCTGGAAGGTGAATGAGTGCTCTTGGGCTTAATAAAGGAGGACGGTGCACCTCCAAGGTGGACTAAGAGATGGAGTGGACCCGAGATCCTACTATGTTTGTGGGCTAGGAGGCGAATGAGTGCTCCTAGGCTTGAAGGTCTTCTCAAGTATGCCACCTTGAGATGGATGAATGTGGATCCACCTATGCTCTTGCAATACAAGTACAACCATCCTTGAGATTGTGATTTGCAATAATTTCAAGTGAATTCCTCCTATGATTGGCTAGAGGAATATGTCTTGGAATAATCATTAACAATGTTAAGATATTTTGAATTCAAATATGGATAATATTATGAACTATTGATCTAAATATTTTGATGTTTTAGCTATAATGTATTGCTCTCAATATTATAATATTTTATGTATTAATTTGAATATAACCATAAAATTAATACTTTTTATTACTAATATCAGTTTTTCATGATTATTATTGTTTCACAATCCTAAAGTTAGGAATTTCCCAAAAGACATATTGCAATGGCTTTAAGGTTTGGGGACTTAATCTTGAGAATTCTAAGTGGATCTTCATGGAGATTTTGGAAATTTATTACAATTTAGCATATGATCTAGATAGTTTAATTATATTTTTTGTTAGAGCATTGCCCATGGAGAATTTGGGCTAAAAAACTTCCCCTTTGGGATGTCTTGAAATTGGAATTTTACATTTTACTCGCACAAACTTCAATAGATGGAGATTGTCCACCCATTACTTTGGACACATATTAAGTCCTTCCAAGAAACACCAAGGTACTAGTGACCATGCCATTGGACATTATGAATTTAATTGGAATTAAACATAATATTTTGTATAAAGAATTTAACGCTTGATTCAAACTTGCATTGATGTGCCTATAATGAAACATATGGTACTTTATATATATAACAAACCTTTTCACCTATAACTAAAAAGAACTATTATGACTAGTTTTGGATATTGAAAATTCACACAATGACAAGGCGGGTTAGGAAAAATAAGAGCTTTGTACCCTTTTAAACATTTGACACTTACATCAACACAACCATCTTGGCACTTGTGTTTTGTGCAAGCATTCCACAACATTAAAAGCTTTAGAAATTGAAATACTAATGCTTCAAGAATTTTATTACCTACACTCACATTCTATGGGTTGACAACCACAACAACATGAACACATGAACCTCTAATTAAAGTACTAGGTCAACAATTAATATTTAACAACATAATAAAAATCAAATTTGGTTTCCAACTACACATGTTGGTTTATTTTAATGCATCTTTATTGTTAAATTCTACACTTCACTTTCCTACATACATATTTATTGTTAGTGTTGTTAGGAGGTTGCACAATACTACAAACAAAAAGGGTTGTTGAATTTTTTATGTTATTTTCTTGGCTATAAGTACATACATAATTGCAATATCAAATTTGGTCCCTTAATTAAATATTATGTGTATTAGTCTTTTGGATGTTTGAAACTATATAGACCTATGATTACAACCTTAGATTTGTTTAGATAAATTGAAGGGTTCATGGTCCATTTAGAGAGTGTGCGACTGTGTATTGGAGTAAATTTTTAATGAGCCACTTTTAGATTTGACATCTCATTCCAATCCAATAGATAACTAAGCTTTTGATAAAAGAGTAGTAATTATTACTTTAGCCATAATCCCTTGCATTGATCTACATTCTAGCATGTGTTGCTATTTTTCATCTCATAATGAACGTGAGGTGTGGAATCTTTTTGTTTGCTTGTGCATGAGGAGGTTGTGCTAATTATATAAGTGGAATAAAAATCCAAAGTTACAAGTGACTCATTGACAACAATGCCCTAAGATCACATTGTTAGTAGACAAGAAGAAAGAGGGTGTGTTTTAATGAGAAAGATAAAGATAGGGTAAGTGAAGAAATAAAATGTCATCACACTTAAAGTTGGAGGTAGTAGCATATATGAAGTCAATAATGTTGTAGATGACTAGATTATTGGGGAAGATAAAATTAATTATTTATAAAGTAGGCACACCAACTCTTATAGGTCTAGAGCTCAAAATACTTCGACATGGTGTGAGCAAGGCCTAAATTTGATGGTTAACTTCTCCCATTAAATATTTTTTCATACAACATATTCTTCACCATTATCCTTCACATGACAAATTTTTTCTTATTTTATACATCAAATTATATACATGTATGCTTTTTCCTTAAAATGATTTTGATATATGTTTCATATTTATTCCAAATAAGTTTTTCCTTATAGTACATTAGTCAATAAATGTATTCTATTTATTTAAATCATTTAAAAGAAATTTATATAAATAAATTTTATATATTATTATAAAAATAAAATATTTACTAATATAACGTATATTATAAATACAATTTTTTGTAATTTTTTTTTTTAAATATTTACTAATATAACATATATTATAAATATAATTTTTTGTAATTTGTTTTTTCTAACACTAATTTATATGGTTTATATTTTTGAGTGGTAAGTGAATTGAAAATGTTTCATAAATTTCAAATTAATAATATATATGATAATTGATAGGCATTTTTCTCAATGTATCAAATTATGGTATCGTTATTAAGTTTCAATTATGTAGCTTATATATATATAAGTTTTAACTCCATATTTAATAAAAATAATAATAGACATTTGTTGTACATTGTAGTGGTCCACGTCCATTAAATAAATCTAAAACAAGTAAATATCTATGAAATTAGGGGTGATTGCTCCAACAAATTGCAATTCAGGGTTTATATATATATATATATATATATATATACTTCTGAGTATTTTGTATAGGTTAGAAAATCTACAAAACATAGAAAAGTTTTGCAAAGAATTTTTGTTTTAAAAAAAAGGTTAAAAAATATGAAGAATAAAGGTATACATATTTACTCTTTGTAATTATGAAAAAAATTGAATAAATACTAGCATGGTTTTACATTCTCTCTCTTGTTGGATTTCTTTCATTTCAACCCTATAGAGCTACTTTGATATCTACTCAAGAAAATTACAATCAAATTTTGAACATGAAGATATATGTATATAGAAGGAGTTGCAAAGGAATCCAACAATAAATATAACTTTAGAAAAAATATGGTAGTAGTTTAGTACTAAGGTCATTTTTGGATAGATTAGATAAATGGCATTGATAATTGAGAACTAATTTGGCAACAAATATACAAGTACATTAGGATATTTATTTAGAGTTATAGTGTGTTAATTAAAAGTGTGAGTAGAAAAAATATTAGGTTATCTCAGCCATTAGTTATTTATGAGAAATATTAAGAGGATATAAGTATGGATATGGTAGTGGGTTTGTCTAAAATATAAGACACATATTTTATATTGATGGTAAAGATATATTTTCGAAGATGAAATATTCCATTCTATGTAAAATGAATAATCATGAGATATATGTAGTTGATCTATTTTTTGAGAGAATTTTAAAGATCAAATGGTTTGAAAGTATTATAATTTTTGATATGGATACTAATATTTTTATAAGATAAAAGAGGTTAAATATGTGTCTCTACCCATACAACTTCCAATGGTGAGAGTTCAAAGAAAAAGAGAGAAAAAAAAAAATCAAAATCAAAATCTCTAACAACTCAAAACAAGAATAACAACACAACCTTTATTGAGTGGGGGATCTAGACAAATCTCTAAGTCCATAATAAAATTTCTTTCTTTTGAAAGCCTATGATGCTCAAATTTAAGAGATTTCAAATATTCCCCATTATCCTCTTTGATATCTTTCCCTTTTTTATTTCTTCTCCTATTCTTTTTCGAGGATTTTAAAGCTACTTGTTGTGGACTTAAGGATTTTCTTATTTAGATTAATGATCTTATTTCTAGAAATTTTTAGTTCCTATAATTTTCTTTATATGCCCATCTATGGTAGATCCATTTTGATCCTATTTATGACTTATGGGAAAAGGAGACCCACAGTTTTTATTTATGACCATGGTATCTTTACCACCCATTGGTTTTTTCATATTCTTCAATTTTCCATTATTCCTTAGTTATTTCTTCTAGGGATTCTTTTCCTTTCTTCTTACTTTCAAGGTTTTTACTATCATTTCCTCCCTCTCTAGATGTAGATTGGAATTTATAGTAGTTAAGGTTTCAATGGGCTTATTAAGGTTGACATTTTGATAGTAGGGATGGTTTTCTATTCTTTACTTTTTTATTAATAGAATTTATCATGGAATTAGAGATAGATTCCAATCTAAGATTAATCTCATAATGGGTTTCATGGAAATCACTACCATTAGACTTCATATTATCATCCATAATTTCAAGTTCTTAATTTCCACTAGAACTAGCCTCATTTATGATCTCATGTATGGGAGTCTTCTTCAACTTAGGCTTTTGGGAGGAGAGCCTAGCAACGCATCTCTTATTCTTAAGTATTTGGTGGGTGTTTTCCATACCCTTAGAGTTGGAAGAAACAACATTTTTTACTTTCACATATAAGGGTTTCTTAGATATCATAATCTCTTTTAGACCTTTTACTATAGCAACCAATATTTTTCTTTCGAAGTCTCATGTGGATGATTGAGATAACAAAAAAGGGGGATATTAGGGTTAAGAGTAATATTTTTAAACTATAGGGGATTAATCATATCTATGGTAGATAGAAGTGGTGATACAAATAGAAGATTAACCCTTGGTGTAGGATAATGTGTAATGCCCTAAACTTGATCAAAGGGAAGGATATAACTAACAATTTATTTATACATATATGTAAATATGATCTAAAATGTTCTATTGTACTTGACATGGTAACACTACTACACACATTAGATGACATTTCTTTTGCAACGTCAACATCAACACTTTGCCCAAGAGTGGGGGATGGGGAGGTAAGAGTAGACAAGTGCACAAAGTCCCTCATGTGCACCCTAAATTGATGAAGGGAAACCCTAGCGACCTAAGCTAGACTTGAGCATGTTTATTTACCATCCAATGGGAGAGTTAGAAAGGAGTTTTTTTTGAAAACTATATTTCCCTAAGGAGTAATTATTAAATTTTTATGTTATTACGTTTGCCCGCCTATACCTAAAACACCATCAATTAACCATACCTTGTTTCATCAACGATTTAATAGAATTAAAATATTGGTAAGATGATACTCTTAATATTAGCATTAACATTCATACCCATATTAGTAATAAAATCTCTAATGATAACCCCATTGATAGTAATATTTAATCTTTGTGTTAATATTAATAATCTTATTAACTCTTCATGAAATTAATTCTCGCACTCATTTATTAATATTAATATCATTATTAACAATAATGATATTAATATTGATTCACTTTAACATTAAAATGATTATTTTGAATCCTACCAAGTTATTAATACTAGTTTCCCCTTCCAATTTAATATTAATATCATGCGGTGAAAAAATTAGGTGAATAACAATATGACAATTGATATTGACCTAGAGATAATAATAATTTGATTATTTATATTTTAATCACTTAGTATTAATGTTAATATTACTCATAATATTAATATTAATAATCATTAATACCACTCTTTCATATTAATAATATTATTATTATTGATATTAAAACTTATCTTAATATTAATATTACTCTTGATAAAATTATTGACATTTAATATTAGTAACATTATTAATAATACTAACATTAATATCGTTCCTCTTTTCTTCTTGTTAGCGGAACTAATATTATTTTTTACCTTCCCCATGATACTACACTAAACGACTTCAATTTTGTATATTAAAACTATACATATTTAATTTTACTTCAAAAACTTGATAAGTATTGTGTCGCAAAAAAATATATCTTTGGACATTTTTTTCTCATTTGAGCCTTTATTGTGGATTTCAGCCTAGTTTTGCCTAGATTTAATGTTGAAATATGGTCAACACATTCACATAAGGTCTTGGAACCTTGTAAATCAATAAGAATTCTACGATGTCTTATAAAGGTGTTGTGAAGTGTTGTAACCCACTTTCACACTTCTCTAGGACCCTTTTATTATAATTCACTTAAATAACCTCTTTTTATCATTTACCAAGCCTTATTTCAAAGTGTTGTAAGGAGTTGTAACAAACTAACACTTTTCTAAGCTTGTCATCAATAATTATTCCTTTCTTATGCCTTTAGTTGGCCCCATTTTATAGTTGCATAGCTTATTTAATTATCTTTTTGAGAATAAACTTGATAAACATCATTTAATATATCTTAATCCTTGACACCGACTTAAAATGCCTAAGTGGGACCAAGTTGCCACTTGGGGCGACTTAGTCCCATTTGGCTCAAAAATCAAAACAAGTTCAAAATTTTGGTGGGTTTTTATTTTCTAAGACCTAAAGTCGGCCTGTGATGTGGTATTATCATGAATTAGGGCATAATTGTGTATAAATATGAGGTTTTCCACTCATTTTGGGGGCTTCTATCCTCCTCTTATTCTCTTCTCTCTTGATTCATTCATCATTCTTCTCAAGCAAGCTAGGGTTTTGGCATTCTAAGTCATCAAGAAGCATTCAAGGGCAGATTCTTCATCCATTGTAGAAATTCAAGATCAATCATCATGGAAATTTTCTAATCCCTTCATTTCATGTTCATGCTTCATCTTATTTCTTCATTTGGTTTAATTACCTAAAAGGGGTTTGACCAAGGCAAACCCCTATTCCCTAACATTCAACATTTGTCTTTCTCTCTTTGTGTGTTTGCAAATTTAGGTACTTTGAAGGCTTAGAGATCATTGAAGAATTGGTTGAAAACTTATTGAAGACATCTCCTTGTTGGATAGGGAAAAATGTCCACAAAAAGTCACTTATAGTCCTAAAGGTTGGGGTTCAGATTCAAATACCTAGACGAACAGAAAGTGCAGACCAAGAGATTTTGCATCCACTTTCAAATTTTTGAAAAATCCAGAGTGGACTACGTCATCATTAGTGGTGAAATAGTCCCATTACACATATTTTTCATAGATTTTTGTAGATTCAAATACCCATTCGGCTGAAATGGGTTTCTAAATAATTTTCCTGATCTGGGACTGTCTCTCAGAATGGCAGAAGTGTCCCAATACACCAAAATTCTAGAATCAACAACATTTCTAGTCCTCATTCTAGTTCCCAACACATTTCCAGATGCACATCTTCATTTCTATAGTTTTTTGTTATGTTTCATAGTCATTTCTAGGTCATTTAGCATATGTTTGCATACTACATTGTGTTTTCAAATATTCTATGTTTTCCAAGTTTACAATTGGTGATGAACCCCTTCTATCTATTTTCATCCCCAAGAACTCTCCCTTTGACAGATTTCAATCTGTTCTTGAATTGAAATCTCAAGGATTTGTTCTTGAATGAATTGTAGATCTTTGTCCTTCCCCCTTTAGGTGCAAAACCCTAGAGGTGCAAGAGGGTTCAAAAATTTGTGATTCATTTTGGTGAACCCGAATTTTGAATACGTTCATTTCCAATTTGGGATTTCTTCTTCAACCTATATTTAACTTGCATTAAGTTTGTATTAGGAGTTTGCATTAGTTAATTTGCATTCTAGGGTTTCAAAATTTTGCATTCATGAAAGTGCATATCATTTAAATTTTTGTATCTCAAATCATTAAAAAACATATAAAATCTGCATTTACCTTTCCTCTTTTCATCATACAGCATCAAAATCATCAAAACCAATTGAAAATTTTAGGAAACTTTTAATAAAACCCTAACTGGGACTCATTCACCATTCTGGGTGACTTAGTTCCAGTTCAGATTTTTCACTATTTGTTATAGCATCATAAACCTCATTCATGTTCTTCCTAAGCCCCTTAGTATCGTATAATATAAGTCTATAAAGTTTTGAGAACATTTTTTTTATGCATCTAGCTCAAAAACATCAATTTAGGGTAGTCATTCTTGAAATCATTTCACCATTAGATCTGAAAATGCTCACATTTCTAAAATTTTGCATAAGATGGATAAAATTACTTTTAAATTTTGCATACATGATGTTTCTATTCATAAAAATTTGCATAAGTTTGATAAAATTGGTTTTTATTCTTGCATATACATTGTTTACATTCTTAAGGCTTCGCATATATTGGATAAAAATATTTTGTATCTTTGGATATACATTGTTTGTATTGCTGAAACATTGCATGAAATGGTTACAAGTGCTTTTATTTTATTTTCAAAAAATGTTAGTGTCTTACATATCTAGAAATACCAAGAAAAATTTCCTATCCCCTCCCTATGAGAGTGTTGTAGTGAAAGAGAATACAACCTTGGCCATTCCTAATGATCATATTTGTTCCTCTCCTAATATCTCTCCTATTGGTGATGAAGATATTTTGGTAGGAGAACCAATCAATGAGAGTTTTGAGAATCCTAGTTGTTTCTCTCCTCTTACATCTCTTAGTGGAAAATACATTAATGAACAAGACAACATAACCATAAGTAATAATTACAATAACATTTGTTCTTCTCCTAGTATCTCTCATAGTTTTGAACAAGATGCTTTGATATTAGAAAACACAATCAATGAAGGTCATGAGAATCTTAGTTGTCCCCCTTTACCTAGAGAAACCCTTACTACACAAGAAAATTCAACCATTGATCATTCCCCTACTTTTGATGAAGTCATTTTAGAAGAACCAACCATTGATTTTCAAGAGTATTTGGTTTGTAGTTCTCCTAAAACCCTTCCTCCTAGGGAGGATATAATGATACACGACAAGGCTAACATTGAAAATAATCATATTGTATCCTTAGAAGAAGATGAAGAGACAACATTAGGCTCTCACTCGCTATGGGATGTTAATATTTTTCAACTTCAAATCATCCTTTACCCACCATCACAGAAACCTTCAATCAACGCCAACATTGTCACAAACAATTCTTCGAAGAAAAAATTAACCTTGGTACATCCTAAACTGATAGATACCTCATTAAATATGTATCAAGAAAAACTTCGATTCATTATCCACATAAATAACATTAGTTGTTGCTCCTTTCCATGTAATAGTTGTAGGATCATAGCGTACTCACTATTGCAAGGAGCAACATATCATCATCCATTCTAGGCTCACCTTTTCCCTACACTCAATGGGGGAAAGGGGTTAGGTAGCCATGTCCTCGTATGTCACTCGTCATTGTCTCTTTTGGCTAGTCATTAACCTTTCATGAACATATAAGAGAAAGCTTGGGATGTGGATGGCATGTCTTAGGTTGACTTGCAAGTGACATACTATCTTTTTCATGGTGTGTCTTCATTTGGAAACATATCACTTAGCATAAGGATTTTTGAATAAGCTCTCGTGTCTTCTTCTACTTTAAAACAATTTTTTATAGTAATGGTGTTAGCAACCACTTTAAAGTGGGGGAATACATGAACACTCATCTTTCATTGTGCGATTTACTTTTTCTTGTGATTCCATCTCTTCAGAACATTAGGTACAATGTTGCCTAGGATGAGACCTTGCACTTTTCCTCTCTTGGAAACATTAGGAACAATGTTGCTCAAGATGAGACCTTTCACTTTTCCTCTCTTGGAAACAAGATGAGACATTTTTCACTTATCCTCTCTTGGAGACATTATGCATGATGTTCTCTAAGCTAAGACCTTACATGAACTAAGAAAAATATATTTGAACAAACCTTACACTATTACAATGTCTCATTTTTGTGTGGTGCCTTATTAAAGTTATCAAGAGGTATAACTCTAGTATGGTTGAGCAGGAAGTTCATTCTGAGGCATTACTTTCCCCATAGCCACCTATGTGTGTGAGTGTATACCAGCCATGAGTGTATGTTCCTTTTTGGACTTCTCACCTGATGGACAACCAAGAGTTATGTTGCCTTAGAGTGATTTTGCATTTTTGGACAAATGACCTAGATCTGATCCACAATGTGTTGGACAAATGGTCGAAGCTTGATCCACCCTTTTTTAGTTTTGTTCTTCTCTTCCTTCTAGTTCTTGCCACTGCATGATCATGTATCTTGTTTTACTGCAAATCATTCACCTTAAGTGTGTCCTTTTATGCTTATGATGGTTTGACATAGGATCTTAGATCCTAGCGGCTTGACCAGGCCTCCTTCATCTTTGTCATCCTATACCATCCGTATTGGTACAATTGGACCCCTCTTAAATATCTAATTTAGTGTGAGTTTGAAGAAAGTTCATCCTCTCGCTAAAGTGGGGGCTAAATGTGTCACAAAAAACATGAACCTTTGCACATTTTTATGCTCATTTGAGTCTTTCTTGTGGATTTCATACTACTTTTTTCTATATTTAATGTTGTAATGTGGTCAACACATTCACATTAGGTCTTCGACCCTTGTAATAATTCTATGATGTCTTATAAAGGTGTTTTGAAGTGTTGTAACCCACTTTAACACTTCTCTAGGACCCTTTTATTATAATTCACTTAAATAACCTCTTTTTATCATTTACTAAACCTTATTTCAAAGTGTTGTAAGTATTTGTAACAAAATCTCACACTTTTCCAGGTTTGTCATTAATAATTACACCTTTCTTATGCCTTTAATTGGCCCCATTTTACACTTGTAGGCCTTATTTAAGTGTATTTTGAGAATAAATATGATAAACATCATTTAATATATCTTAATCCCCAACACCCACTTAAAATATCTAAGTGGGACCAATTCGCCACTTGGGGCGACTTAGTCCCATTTGGCTCAAAAATCAAAACAAGTTCAAAATCTTGTTAGGTTTTTAATTTCTAAGACCTAAAGTCGGTTTGTGATGTATTTTTTGGGAATGAGGGAATAATTGTGTATAAATATGAGGTTTTCCACTCATTTTGGGAGATTCTATCTGCTTCTTCTTCTCTTCTCTCTTGATTCATTCATCATTCTTCTCAAGTAAGCTAGGGTTTTGGCATTCTAAGTCATCAAGAAGCATTAAAGGGAAGATTCTTCATCCATTGTTATAGAAATTCAATATCGATAACCATGGAAATTTTATAATCCCTTCATTTCATGTTCATGCTTCATCTTATTTCTTCATTTGGTTTAATTACCTAAAAGGGGTTTGACCAAGCAAACCCCTATTCCCTAACATTCAACATTTCTCTTTCTCTCATTGTGTGTTTGCAGATTTAAGTACTTTGAAGGCTTGGATATCATTGAAGAATAGGTTGAAAACTTGTTGAAGACATCTCCTTGTTGGCTAGGGAAAAACATTCACAAAAAGTTACTTATAGTGTTGAAGATTGGGGTTTCAAATCCAGATACCTAGAGGAACAAAAAGTGCAAACCGAGAGCTTCTATTTCCACTTTCAGATTTTCAAAAAAGTCAGAGTGGACTAAGTCACCATTAGTGGAGAATTAGTCCCACTGCACATTGTGTATTGATATTTTTGTAGATTTAGATACCCATTTGGCTGAAACATACTTCAAAACAGTTTTCCTAATCTTGGAGTAAGTTGCCCAAAATGGTGTAAGTGTCCCAATAGGTCAAAATTCCAAAATCAACAACATTTCTAGTCTCCATTCTAGTTCCCAACACATTTGTAGGCGCACATCTTCAGTTCTATAGTTTTATGTTTTGTTTCATAGTCAATTCTAGGTCATTTAGCATATGTTTGCATACTACATTGCATTTTCAAACATTCTATGTTTTCCAAGTTTAAACTTGATGGTGAACCCCTTCTATCTATTTTCATCTGCAAGAACTCTCCCTTTGATAGATTTCAATCTCCTCTTGCATTGAAATCTCAAGGGTTTGTTCTTGAATGAATTTTAGATCTTTTTCCCTCTCTCTTTAAGTGCAAAACCTTTGAGGTGCAAGAGGGCTCAAAAATTTGTCGTTCAAGTACATATAACACACATCACATAAGAGGGTTTCTTAACAGTTATTTTGTATCCTTTATTGCTTATAACTAATTATGTATATATCTTATTTATTTAAATACATTATTTCATTTTTTTATACTATTAATTTATATAAATGTATATGATCAATCATAAGTAATTTATAATAGTACCCCAAAAAATAATAAGTAATTTTTGGATTGGCGATTCTACTAATGTATCACTATGATAGTTATGCTCATGTTGTTACACTATATACATAATTTTACTTCAAGAACAATAAGTATATATAACACACATTATGTAAGGGGATTTCTTAACACTTATTTTGCATCCTTTATTGTTTATAACTAACTATATATACATCTTATTTATTTATATACATTATTTCATGTTTTCATACCACTAATTTATATAAATGTATATTATCTATCATAAGAAATTTATAGTAGCATTCCCAAAAAATAATAATTAATTATTGGGTTGGTGCTTCGACTGATGTCTCGCTATGATATTTATGCTTGTGTTGTTACACATATTTCTAAGGAATATTAGTTTCATTCCATACCTATACACGCTTCCACGGGTTTTAATGAGGATAAACAAATTAAAATAAAAAAATTTGAAACACTAAAATTTGAGTGGCACCTATGTATAGGCTCTTTTTATTATTTCCTTATTTTGACTTGTTTTCCTTTTACAAGAGATTTTTACATAACTTGACATAGTGAGAAGAAGAGAGATAAATAAGTCTATAGTGCATAGTAGAGGTGAGAATCCTACAAATCTAGGTAAAATAGCAAGAGGTTTTGGCATCGTCATAGCTCTGCAAGGGGCTTGCATGTTTGTTCATATGCCCTTAAAATTCTTTTATTTATTAATTTTTGTGTTACCTATTTTGTTTCCTTAATATTCTCATCATCCAAGAAACATTAATTAATGTTCCCAATATTCGTCATCCATCATCAACTTTATATCCATGGAATGTACATCATCACAATACGATTTCTTTGAAGTTATCTTTTATTCCACTTAGTACATCTTTTCATCATATTTTATCTTTTCAAGAGACCTCCCGAGATCCATTTCACCCAATAGTTATCTTGAGGGGGCATCACTTCCATCATCATCCCTAAGTGATTTGGGAAACCTATCACCAAATCTTCACTCCATTCCATCTTACTCTTTTGATGCAATCAAGATTGGGGGGTCTCATCAAACTATGCAATCTTGCAGCCTTATCATGTCATCCAACACATATTAACATAATAATGGATAAATAGTCTGAAACATATAATTATTTCAATTTTCATGCACATACATACATGAGAGTTCCTCAAGTATAATTGCGTATAGTGATGATTTCAACAAAAAATAAAATTCAAATTTTTTTACAAGGGTTTCTAAGAACTTCATGCCTTTAAATCTTCAAGTTCTCTTTCCTTAAACTTCCTTGGATTCACTCCTCTTTGTAAATCTTATTTCTTACCTTCATGCTACAACTCTCATGGTTTCCTTGAACACCTACAAAATCCCTTTTCTCTTCTCTTCACAAGCTGATTCTTTTGCACTCCTTCTTGTGCTACTCTCACGAGCAACCTCCAAGTTCTTTATCCAAAATTTCTATTGTTTATTTACACCTCTTAGCATCATTAAAGGATTTATTTAAAGATAATTTTGAGCTATATGAATACCCATAAAAGTGGTTTGTGAATTTTCTCTTTGATTGACCCTTACAATTCCTGAAAAAGAGAAAGAAATAAAAACATAGTTTGTTGCTCCCAAAAGTTCCATTAACATTTTTTGAACCACATAAAATGTCTTTCTATTATATATTCCTTTGGAAAATTAATAAAATAAATAGCCAAGTCATGCTCATTCACCCCAAGTTGGAAATTGAAGTGTCATTTATTTGTGTTCCAAAAATTACTAGTTTTTTCTCCATTTTAGGAGCCAAAACTAAAAGAATAAGACCAAAATGGAATTCAAAGAGTCACTTATCTTATGCACACTTTCTTAGGTGCCTGAGTTGAGATTTTTTTTTTTTAATTAATCTTCCTTCAAAATCTCCTTCGACCATGGTAAATTGACCATTTCAACCCCTAGAACCTTGAAATTGCCTAATTTTGGAAATCACATTAAAAACCTTGTTTGACCTTGATGTATGAAATGGAAATAATTTCCTCACAAATACAAACTTAAAAATATTCTCTTGAAGTTCAAGCCCACACCAAAAATGCAAAATACTAAACATTAAAGGAAAATATTTTTTTGGTGATGCACGATTGCTTGTGAGCCTAGATGCTCTTCCATTAGACACATCAAGTAAGAAGTTTGTGAGCATGGCTCAAAAAATGGAGTTGATTGTTTGAACCACCCTTTAAAATAGTAAATTATTTGCAACATACTCCAATGATTTAATAGGTATCCTTCTAATCTTTTCTTTCATCTTCTTTTCCAACATCTTGTCGAAACATTTGCCATTCTCCTCCTACAAATATTCACACTAATCTTCTCTCCTCTTGTGGATTTGCATCCACCATGTAGGATTACTTGTGAGCCTAGATGCTCCTACATTAATAACACCAGGTAAGAAGTTTATGAGCATGGATAAAAAAATGGAGTTGAGTGTTTGAAACACCCTTTCAAATAGTAAACTATTTGCAACGTACTCTAATTCTTTCATAGGTATCCTTGTGATCTTTTCTTTCATCTTCTTTTCCAACGTATTTTTGAAACATTCACCATTCTCCTCCTACAACTCTTCACACTAATATTCTCTCCTCTTGTGGATTTCTCCTCTCCTCTCCTCCTTCTTGGGATCCATCCCACCACAAAATGACCACCTCCACCAATTTCTACCTACAAGATTCTCTACAGTTTCTACACACAAAAAATGCAGCATCTACACAGGACTCTGCAACCTCAAATTTATCCTCTACAAAAAAATTCTATTCTACTCTCACTATAGAAGAATAATCACAAATGAAATAAAAATCTTCATAGACTAACTCTTTTTCCTTTTCTCCAACATTCATCTTCTTTCCTCCATTAAAAATTTTACCAAACCACTCTTCTTCTATTGCTAAAATTTGTAGGATTAAGTCATCCTTGTCTTCACCATTTGCAATCTCTTCATATTCCATCCCTACAATCACATCCATTATATATGAATATTCATTCTCTTCTACCATCATTGTTTCTACACATGAATCGTCTTGTTCATTTTTTTCTTCTTTCTCCATGCCTTCCTCATGGCATGTCTTCGCTGCAAGCTTATTCTTTCCTTCCTCTTTCAAGATGTTTTCTTCTTCATTACTATTTATTGGACTCTTTGCTTCATATTTTATTCTACCTACACATGAAAAGGCATTAAAAAAATTATAGGATTCAACTTATCCCATCTTCTTTTTTGTTTCTTTCTTCTTTTCTTTCAAAATAATTTCCTTCAAGATATCCAACATCCTTGATATTTCTACAGACTTATTCCAAATAGCCCAACTCTCTTCCTCTAAATTTTTTTCTCTCCTCTCAATAAAAGAATTTCTTACATCCTTACCCAAGGCCAACCTCATACTCTTCTTCCTTGAAATTTCTACAAACACTTGCAACCCACTCACAATTTGCAACAAAACATACACAAAACCATAACTATCATCTACCCAACAAAGATTATAGAATATGTACCTCTCATAACACCCTTCTACCCACTTTCACATACTGGAGGATTTTTGTACACCTTCTACCCAACCTTATCTCTATTGGAGGATAAACCAAATCAATTATACACAAAAAATCATCATATCTCATCAAACCCTATCTCTCTCAAATCTGAAATCCTTCTCTCCACATACATTCCAGCATCATACATGCTCAGATACTAGTTGATGCTGTCAAGATTGTAGGGTCTTATCAAACTACCCAATCTTGCAACCTTATCATGTCATCCAACCCACATTAATATTTAATAATAGAGAATTCATTTTAAAACATATCTTTATTTCAATTTTCATACACATCCATACATAAAATTTCCTCAAGAACAATTACATATATTGAGGATTTCAAAAAGAAATTAAATTATGAAATTTTACAAGGGTTTCCAAGCACTTCATGCCTTGAAATATTCAAGGTCTCTTACCTTCAACTTCCTTGGATTTAATCTTTGTAAATATTATGTATTCCCTTCATGGACTACAACTCTCATGGTTGCTTTGAACACCTACAAAATCCCTTTTCTCTTCTTATATTTCTCTTCTCTTCACAAGCTGATATTTTTTCACTCCTTGTGCTACTCTCACAAGCAACCTACAATATCTTTAACCAATATTTTTGTTGATTTTTGGCTCTTAACACCATAAAGGATTTATTTAAGGAGGGTTTGAACTATGTGGAAACCCAAAAAAGTGGTTTCCAAATCTTGTCTTTGACTGACCCTTAAAATTCTTGCAAAAAATGAAATAAAACATATATTTTGTTGCTCCTAGAAGTGTCATTAAGAGTTTTTGAACCAAATCCAATGTATTCATATTGTATATTCCTTTTTAAAATGAATAAAATAAATAACCAAGTCGTGTGCATTCACCCCCAATTGGAAATTGAAGAGTCATTTATTTGTGTTCCACAAATTACTAGTTTTTTCTCCATTTTAGGAACCAAAAATGAAAGAATAAGACCAAAATAGAATGCCAAGAGTCACTTATCTTATGGACACTTTCTTAGGTGTCCAAGTTGAGAAAATTAATTAATTTTAATTAATATTCCTTCAAAATATCCTTCAACCATGGTAAATTGACCATTTCAAACTCTAGAGCCTTGAAATTGTATAATTTTATAAATCACATTAAACACCTTGCTTGACCTTGATGTATGAAATGAAAATAAATTCCTCACAAATAAAAACTTCACAATATTCTCTTGAATCTCAATCCCACACAAAAAATGAAAAATATTAAACATGAAAGGAAAATATTGTTTTGGTGATGCAAGATTGCTTGTGAGCTCAAATGCTCCTGCATCATCTTTGTTATTGTTTGGCATAAGAACAATTAGTTGTGACATTATTTCAATGAGGGAATAAATGTAAACACCTAAATATTTCTCTAGTGTACCTAGTCCAAATTGACCAAACACATCACCTATAGAAGTCTCCTCACCTAAAGTCTCTCACGAATGTGATGAGGGAAATGGGTATTGGTCTGTCATCTCCTATACAATCCTCGATGGCTTTGACAGGAGAGCTATGAGGAAAATTAGTAAATTTAAATTTACATTTGTTGTTATAGATGTTAGTTAATGAAAAATCAAACCATTATTTATTCACGTAGTTTAATTTCTATTTGTATGGTTTATACAGGGCTTGAGCATGCCTGAGAATGGGCGTGAGAATATTTCGCCCATGGAGAGAGATCATGAGATGGTGGTAAGTGATTATTTTGTCAAATATATCATTTTTTATAATATGATTTCTATATATTCATGTATTTAATTCTTATTGTAACAATTAAAACTTCACCATGAACTAAACACTAGGAGGAGTAGTAGGAGTACTCCTCGAGTGCAGAAAAAATGAGTGACAGACCTATTGCCATCCGATCGAAAAGGGAAGGGAAATAATTTATTTCCAAGGCATGGAGAGCAATGACTTTTGAACCCAGAGCCCTTTATTGTATGCTTACATGGCAGTTTTGTACATATTTTTATTGGACGTATTTGACATTGTATGCCTATATGGGATTCTTGTAAGCCTATATGGCTATTTTGTACATATATTTCATACTTATATCGACATATATTGATGTATGCCTATGCAGCTATTTGGTTAATACAAATATATTTTATCAATGCCTATCCATATTTGCATTCTAAATTGATGGTTCAATAGATATGAGTTACATGTTTTCAAGTGTATAATTTATAACTTAGATGTATACTTTGTGATTTACATGTGTTCGAATGTATACTTTGTGGCTTACGTGTTTTCATGTGTATACCTTGTATTTGTGCATATACTTTGTATTAATTTGTGTATACTATGTATTCGTGTGTACAATTTTTGAGGCTTACATTTTTTTGAGTACTTGTGCTTCCCTTATTGACATGTACACGCTTGAATTATTCACGTGTATAATTATTAATTGGTTAGCCCTAACATTGATCATTGTTGTCCTTCATGATTTGTCTTGAATATTAATTGATTGATGCTAAACAAATTTATCTAAAAGAAAAAAACAACGTTTACAATTGGCATTCCATGAAATGATTCATAAAAAGATTCCAATATGTTCTTTATCTAGAAGTTGGAGGTCGTACCAAGTACGGGATCAACAAGTTTGTATCAAAAATCTAAAAAATAGAGAACAGTGTGAATAATTATTATTAGATCTTCTCCAAAAGTTCATCAAAAACCTCCATTCGAGGCTCTCAATGCTTTACATAGTGTTTTACACCCTTCTATAACTGATCCATGCCCTCAACTAACTAAAAACCAACTTTCAAAACAAGTAACCATTGCATTTCAAATTTGTTGCTTTAAGCAACTTAAAACTTTGCAACTTTAGACTCTTCCAACCTAATGAGTACATCTAATGACCTCTAAACCCACACAAATGGCATACAAATAGCCTTATTACATCGAAAAAAGTCCATTCTTTCACAATCATATACAAATTCACAAATTTTCCTTGAAAGGCTACAAAGACAACTTCTAGTGCACAATTGAAATTTTCACATTTTTTATTACTAGAACCAAAAGTCACCCTAAAACATACTTAATGGTCTTAATTGACATTATTCAAGACAAAGCATGCTCAAAATACCCACAACAACCTATTGACCAATGTATTCACCAAAACCACTAAACCTTCTTCATCAAATGGAGGAACAAGGTGCTTTGCACCAATGATCATACATTTTTTGTGTGGAATACTTGAACTTCTCAACTGTTGTTTGTATGTTTCTTTTTTCCAGTGTTTTCCATGCCATCATAAGGGATCAAGCCATTTGAACGCAAGTCAAATCAATTCCACATGTTTGGGTGAGAAAGAGGACCGTGCCTAGTGTAAACCTACATATTGGGATGCATTGGACCAGTTAGTTTGGTCACACGAATTGCAAAACGAAAGTTGCACCACTTTGCAAATATGCACAACTTGAATTTGACACTTTTTCCATCAAGTGAAAATCCATTGCCACGGGAAAACCACTCCGAGATAGCAAAAAATAAGAGAGGTTTTTGTAGAGGGGCCCTACATGATCCTGTAGGATAATACGACAAGTTTCTAAGCATCACGGTATCCGAATAATAGCATGTTGAAGTTTGCATCCATTTTGCACTTTGGACCCTTAAGGGATCGATCCGGTGGAACACAGCTCAGAGCGATTCCGTGTGTTTCGGTCCAAAACAGGACCATGCCCGGCATAAACATACCTATTTGGACACATTGTAACAATCTTCTTTGTCACATGAGTCGCATAGTGAAAGTTGCACCAGTTTGCACAGCTTGAATTTGATACTTTTTCCATCAAGTGAAAATCCGCCGGCACAGGAAAACCACTCTGAGATATCCAAAACCAAGAGAGGTTTTTGTAGATGGACCCAATACAATCCTGTTGGATTAGACAAAAAAATTTTAAGTGTCATGGTATTCAAGTAATAGCATGTTGAAATTTGAGGCCATTTTGCACTTTGGACCCTTAAGGGATAGATCTGGTCGAACATAGCTCAGAATGATTCTACGTGTTTTGGTGCAAAAGAGGACCATGCCTAGCGTAAACATACCTATTCAGATGCTTTGGAATAGTATGCTTGGTTAGATGAGTTGCAGAACGAAATTTGCACCACTTTGCAACTTTGCACTGCTTGCATTTGATGCTTTTTACATCAAGTGAAAATCTACCGCTACAGGAAAACCACTCCAAGATAGCCAAAACTGAGAGAGGTTTTTGTAGAGGGGACCAATGGATCTTGTAGGTTTAGATGATAAGTTTTTAAGAATCACAGTATCCGAGTAATAGCATGTTGAAGTTTGCAACCATTTTGCACTTTGGACCCTTAAGGGATCGATCCAGTGGAACATAGATGAGAGTGATTCCATATGTTTAGGTGTGAAACAAGGCCATGCCTAGCATAAATATATCTATTCAGATGCATTGGATTATTTAGTTTGGTCACATGAGTTGTAGAGCGAAAGTTGCACCACTTTGCAACTTTGCACTGCTTGAATTAGACACTTTTTCCATCAAGTAAAAATTCGTCGCCACGGGAAAACCACTCTGAGATAGAAAAAACTGAGAGAGGTTTTTGTAGAGGGGTCCAATGAATCCTGTAGGATTACACAATAATTTTCTAAGCATCATGGTATCCGAGTAATAGCATGTTGAAGTTTGCAGCCATTTTGCACTTTGGACCCTTAAGTGATCGATTCGGTGGAACATAGCTTGGAGCGATTCTGTGTGTTTCGGTATGAAAGAGGACCATGCCTAATGTAGAAATACCTATTCAGATTCATTGGAGCAGTTAGCTTGGTCACACAAGTTGCAGAGCAAAAGTCGCACTACTTTGCAACTTTGCACAACTTGAATTTGACACTTTTTCCATCAAGTGAAAATCCTCCTCCATGGGAAAACCACTCCGAGATAGCCAAAACTGAGAGAGTTTTTTGTAGAAGGGCCCAACACAATCCTTTATATCACTTCTCTAATCACCTACTGGCATGCTTTATATAACTTCTCTAATCACCTAATGACCTCTTTGAGACTTTGAATATATTACATATGACCTTTACATGACCTTTTTCACATTGTTTACATTTCAAAATTCAAAATTTGAAAATTTTCCTATTGAAGGCATTTAAAGAACAAGGTGCTACAGCACCAAACATGAACTCCAAAATTACAATATTTGAGTAAATCTCATTATAATTCCCTAGGTTCTTCATTCTCACAGATCTTTTACAATTTCACTCATACATTCGAGATTCTCTTTAAATGTCTACATCATAGGTGCTCATTATGAGCTTAAATTCAATTGAGTAACTTTAGATTCCCTCGCTAAGCTTCACACGCTCTTTTATAATGGCTTGAAATCAAAATTGAGATTTGTCAAGATCATCAAAATAAGGATGTTGCGTTGCTTTTTTGGTTGAGAATCTCTTTGATGGCTCATAAATCAACATTTTTTGCAACAAGAGATCAATCAATTTTTAGTAGTTTACTTACAAATACGCAAAGTAAAAGAGAAAAAAAAGAGCATCCAAAATGGAAATGAAATAAAAATAGATGGAAGGCACTTACAGATAGGCATGCAGGTCTCACAACTTAGTCACTCCTGGTCATACATCTTCACTGGGAATTCCAACATACCTATTGCACACAACAACTCTCATTAATAGAGTAAGTTGAAATTTCAGATGCTCTTATAATGTCTACATCATAGATGCTCATGATAAGGTTAACTTCAAATGAATAACTTGAAAGTCCCTCACCAAGCTTTGCACACACTTTTCTAATGGCTTAAAATCATGATTGAGATTTGTCAAGATCATCAAAATAAGGATGTTGCATTACTTTTATGGCTAACATTCTCTTCGATGGCTAATATATCTACATTTTTTGCAAGGGGACACCAATCACAGTTTAGTATGTTACTTACAAATACGTAAATTAAAAGAAGATGATAGCATTGGCATCAAATAAATTAATGTGCATACAAGTATAAAATAATAAGAACCAATGTGCATATACTTACAAATTAATCCAACGAGCCATTCGAGTCTGCTCTACTCTTTATTGTGTCAAGTATTGCCTCATGGTTAGACTCACGAACCTTCTACAAGGTCTTCTTCAAACGTCTACCCCCATATTTGGTCAAACAAACATTGGATTCCACATAAGGTTCGAGTAATGAAGAATCTTACGATGCGTGTCAAAGTCCTGAAATAGCCAATGTTTAACACTCGAATGTGGGTACCTTCTAAGCCATGTTCCAGTAACCACAACTGAGCCTATAGGGTAAAAGATGTTTTCTCCATCTATAACTAGGGTCTCCAATTTATTTTTAGCCTCAACACAATGACACAAGTAATAGTTTGTTCCCTCTTCATTGTCTTCATCTACAATAACTGCATAAACATGCCCTGCATTGATATGTACAGAAAATATCTTGAAATTTGTCAACATTATGAATATAGTACAAAGTAAGATAATGATATGGAATTTCAACAACTAAGAAAGTAGATATATCACCTAGTTGAACTACATCTAATATGTGGTCAAAGTCGACTCATGATTCCATCTGTTTCAGTTCCAATGTCGTCGGAGGGCGATACATGTGAAGTGGGCTAAGATAACTTTTCAACCATATGTCAACCCACTCCCCTGACTCACAATCATTCCAGTCTTGCATTGTACATGAAGAATGAAAGCATGCCATCTTTCGTGTATTGATACTCCATGAACTTGCATTTGAGCTAAGGAAAGAGTGTGCCTTGCTCGATCCTGTTAATGTAAAACAGTTCTCATATGGTGCAATGTTAGTATCATCCATCAACCAAGAAAATCTATGAACTATAGACATGCCTTCATTACTTGGACCCATTGAAGCATTACACCACTCGACGATTGATTTTGCATCTATCAACTTTGTATTGTCTTTATACTTTAACTCCTCTTGTGCTAATTCTCTTTTCACACATGCTCCTGCACCATCATGCTCCCCCTTTCCATGTACTGCCTCACAAAAGTTCCACATATGTTGAACACCTGTAATTATATGCATACTGCACAACCAATAGAACATGCATGATTTCTTGAACTATGTTGCACAGTTATCAGACCATATTATATGTCGATCATATTTTATGCCCCTCTGAGCCAAACCACTATAGAAAATTTGGAAGCAACCTTGCACGAACTCTGGAGAATGTGTGCGATCATCACTAATGTAAAAGTGGTACTCCCTCAATACCTTCCTTTGGTCATCTATACTATCAGATGCATGAATGAATGATATGTGCACAAATATTGAAACTTGTGTGGAGTTGTAATACTGTGACTGCATCTCATATTGTGGTTGCAGAGTGTAGTTCTCCACAAATTCAACCACTGATACTATGCTTCCAACTAAAAAGGTTTCCTTGCATAGCTTGAATTGTGTGTCCAACCATTAGGCTCTATGGGTATGCATTGCATACTCAGAAAATATATTGTCATGAAACATGGATATAAACTGGTACACTAAAATTTTCTCAATAACCAAATCACACCTTTTTTCTTGAGACCCATCTTTTGTAGCATATGCCACTGTTTTATACTTCCTAAACTCTACTAGTTTTTGTCCCACCTCATCTGTGCTTTCTATATGTTGACATATTGGCATACGCTGGAAGCCACCGCAACGCTCGCATGAATCATCTAGGCATGTTGTCCTGTAGAATATTTGGCCATCCTCTATTTCACTAAATTTTTTTGATAAGAACTCTCTTGAAGATTTTGGTGGGGCTTCTATGCCACAATCCTGCAAACCATCATTAGTATGTAAATCTACACATATATAACGATAAACATCATAATGGTTAGAAAAATCAATATGTAGTCTACAACGACAAGTAGTACGTGTGTGATTTACCTTGAGATAAAAAGGTTTAAGCATTTCAAAAAATCTTTGAGAAATATTAATTTGAGGATAATCATTTTAAAATTTTTGAAAAAATTGGGTTTGAGTCATATCCAAAAAATGCTTTCGGTGTGGCTCATGATTCTGACTATCGATTCTCCTTCTTATCACATCCCTTTGATTTGGAGATGGCCTTGTGTTATTCTTACAATACTCTTCAATTAGTGTTCTCAAGGCTTCAAAAAATTCTTTATATTTTCATGACAGTCTCCCCAAGAATTCCCATAATTCATTTGAATCATTTCCCTCAATTCTTTGTCACCTTTGAATGGCTCTTGATAAAATTTTTATACTAATTCCCATGTGTTCATCTTTTTAACGAGAGGAGCTCTCTTTATTTGACAGCTTACCAAAGTCGATGTAATGACATGTCAGGTGACATTACTATCCTTTGAGTGTGAGGTCTTACCCACACTCTCATAAGAATCCATTAGATTCTTCACAATAGTGTCTTCACTCGATGTATTCGATGTTCTCAACACAAGAGTCTTCATGATGTCCCTATACTTTACACCCCGCATCATTTCAACAAATAGTTGACATCTTGCAGTCTCATTTAGTCTTTCAAAGAATTGTTACCAAATATTCTTAGCATATCTTCTACAAGTGTGTGTTGAAATCTTACCTTCCATGTGTTGCAAAATCCCATCATCAATATTAATCAAATACTTTGGCTTTCTACACAAAATTCTATGTGGTGTTCTCCTTAGTACATACATCTCAACATTAGGAATTTCATCAATATTTAATTGAGGTGGGATAGATTTCATACCTTCAATCGAGGGTGGATTAGAAGACATACCTGAGGTTCACATGGGGATGATGGCATACCTTCTTCATCAAATCCGAGTGATGATGTAATCTCAACTTGAGATGTGTTGGATGGTGTCTAACAATATTCACTTGAGGTAGATGATGTCCATATTCACTTGCACTAGATGGTGTTCATCCATATTCACTTTTGCTAGATGGTTTCCCTCCATATTCGCTTGTGCTTAATGGTGTCCCTTCATATTCACTTGTCGTAGAGGGTGTGTCTCCAACTATGGTATCTGAATCTATCTTATGATGATTCTTTCAAATTTGTTCCTTTTGCGCTACCAATTCCCTTCTCTTTTTTACGGTTGAGGTTCCTCTTCAATTGGCTTATTTTCGTCAATCATTTCCAATTTCTTATTTTCACAATATGCCGCCACACGAACTCTCTCATTTTCTTTCAAGGTTTCATTCTCTTCATCTATTAGTTTCCTCTTTGTCTTTTTCTTTGTCATGGCAGATAATTTTATCTGTACCATGGTAATGAGACGAATATTAGTTCCTAAAAAATGTATCCATTCAAGTTACTTGAAAAATATATGTCATTCAAGGCTTCATTTAAATAATACTTACAATCATCTTGTACAAAATTTAACCTAACATAGATAAATGTGACATGATTTTTTTCAATCCAGAATACAATAAAGAAAAGTGGTAACGTGGCATGCCATGATTGCAAGATAGGCTCAAAATGGAAGCATTTACATTTGCAAAAAATTGCAATTTTTGGCAAAGTTGTGAAGAGATAAGTTAGTTAAGAAGTTACAAAAATAGTTATATATGTTGGAGGAGTTGAGTTTGAAGGGAAATAAGATAAATATCATGTAAGTTACAATCATAATGAGTGTGATGGCATTGTGAGTGACAAGTTTGTGGTGTAGGAGCACCTTGAGAATCTATGCTTCCATTTTAAAATTTGATTCAATTTTGGGTATCTCCATGTCAGAAGAGGGTCATTAAGATATTTTCCATGTATGGGAATCATTAGGAGATTTAAAATGTGCATTGACAACGTAAGGTTATAATGACAAACAAAATTGAAAGCAAGCCATAATAGAATGAAAGAAAATGTGTAAAGACTTCACATACCTAAAAAACCAGACTTTCAAATGGAGGAGTTCAACCCAATTATGTAGGCTTAGCTTCTTCTTTCTTCAAACTCCACAAAAATTTGACTTGTTCAAAATTTTGTTCCCCTCCAAACTTCAATTCTATATCAGTTTTCAACGGAATTCAAACTTCAATTGATATTATATGTCTTTCAATATTTAAATAATTCTATTTCATACAAAGGTGGTAGAAAGATCATGGAAAAGGTGATGGAATGTGAAAAACATGCTTGCACACTTCACAACATCATCAAAAGGCTACTTTTTTGTCAGAGCACATGCAGAACTAGGAGAATATGCAAACTATGGGCCTTGAAATCATGGGTATATTCAGTTTTTTTAACATTTTTAGTGGAATACAAAAAGCCCTCACATTATAATGCGAGCACATTATTTCTTCCTAAAATGGTAGCATCTCTACTTCTTCAAAATGTGCATGCGTTATATGAAATATGGTTTTCTTAATATATTTATTTTCTCCCTCTTTGTCTAAGAGGGAGAGAGAGGGATGGAGGAAGGGAGGGAGGGAGAGGGAGGAGGAAGGGAGAGAGGGAGGAAGAGGGAGAGGGAGAGGGTTAGAAAGAGATAGTGGGAGAGATGGAGATAGATATGGAGGGAGAGAGGGGGAGAGTGTGAGATAAAGAGGGAGAGGGAGAGTGGGAGAGAAAGAGAGAGTGGGAGAGAAAGAGAGAGTGAGGGAGGGAGGGAAAGGGAGAGAGGAAGAGTGGGAGAGAAAGACAGAGTGGGAGAGAAAAAGGGAGAGAGAGAGGGAGAGGGTTGGGAAAGACAGTGGGAGAGAAAGAGGGAGGGAGGGAGAGGAGAGAGAAAGAGGGAGAAAGAGGGAGGGACGGAGTCAAGGTGGGAGAGGGAGGGATGGAGTTAGGGAGGGAGAGAGGAAGAGTGGGAGAGAAAGAGAGAGTGGGAGAGGGAGGGAAGGAGAGGCAGAGAGAGTGGGAGAGAAAGAGAGAGAGAGAGGGAGGGAGGAAGGGAGAGAGGGAGGGAGAGGGAGAGGGTTAGAAAGAGATAGTGGGAGAGATGAAGATAGATAGGGAGGGGGAGAATGGGAGAGAAAGAGGGAGAGGGAGAGTGGGAGAGAAAGAGAGTGGGAGAGAAAGAGGGAGAGGAGGGAGGGGGAGGAGGGTTAGAAGAGATAGTGGGAGAGAAAGAGGAGTAGGAGGAGAGGAGAGGAAAGGGAGAGAAAGAGGGAGAGAGGGGAGGGAGGAGGGAGAGAGAGAAAGAGAGAGTGGGAGAGAAAGAGAGAGAGAAAGAGAGGGAGGGAGGGGAGGGAGGAGGGAGAGGGAGAGGGTTAGGAAAAGAGATAATGGGAGAGATGAAGATAGATATGGACGGAGAGATGGGGAGAGTGGGAGAGAAAGAGGTAGAGGGAGAGTGGGAGAGTGGGAGAGAAAGAGAGAGCGGGAGATAAAGAGGGAGAGATAGGGAGGGAGGGAGAGGGAGAGAAAGAGAAAGTGGGAGGGAAAGAAGGAGAGGGAGAGTGGGAGAGAAAGAGATAGTGGGAGACAGAGGGAGGGAGAGGGAGGGAGGGAGGAAGGGAGGGAGGGAGAGTGGGAGAGTGGGAGGGAGAGGGATTTGGAGAGAAAGAGGGAGAGAAGGAGGGAGAGGGAGTGGGAGAGAGGGAGATAGAGAGGGAGGGAGAGAGGGGGAGAGTGGGAGAAAGAGAGAATGGGAGAGAGTGGGAGATATCGAGATATAGAGGGAGGGAGAGATGGATTGAGAGAGACATAGAGGGTAGAGGATTAACCTCAACCCTTAAAACCTTAAAACTTAAACTCTAAAATCCTCTACCCTCTACCCTACCCTCAACCCTCAACCTTCAACCTTAAAACCCTAATCCCTCAACCCCTATACCCTCTACTCTATAACCTCTTAATCCCTCAACCCTCAAACCTTAACCCTTAAACCCTAATCACTCAACCCCCATACCCTCTTAATCCATCAACCATCAACCCTTAAACCCTAATCCCTCAACCCCTATACGCTCTTAATCCCTCAACCCTCAACCCTCAACTCTTAAACCCTAATCCCTCAACCCCTATACCCTCTTAATCCCTCAACCACTCAACCCTCAACCCTTAAACCCTAATCCATCAAACCCTATACCCTCTTAATCCATCAACCCCTCAACCCTTAAACCCTAATCCCTCAACCCCTCTACAATCTTAATCCCTCAACCCTTAACCCTTAAACCCTAATCCCTCAACCCTCAAACCTTAACCCTTAATCTATAAACCCTCTACTTGAGAGAGAGAGAGAGAAGGAGAGAGAGAGGTGGTGGGAGGGAAATACTTGAGAGAGAGGGAGAGGGATAGGGAGAGAGAGAGAGAGGGAGGGAGAGAAGGAGGGAGTGAAAGAGAGATATAGTGAGTCATTGTGAGAGGGAGAGGGGATAGGATGGGGAGACTTGACAAAGAGAGAGAGGAAGATGGGGTAGGATGAAGATACTTGAGAGAGAGAAAGAGGGAGAGAGGGTTGGAGGGAGAGAGACAAAGTGTGAGAGAGATAGAGGGAGTGAGAGAGAGATGGAGATAGAAAAAGTGGGAGAGAGAGAGAGGGAGTGAGATATAGGGAGAGAGACAAAGTGGGAGAGAGATAGAGGGAGTGAGAGAGAGAGGTAGTGGGGGAGAGAGGGAGAGACATAGAGATGGAGAGAGAGTGAGAGAGAGAGAGAGAGAGAGGGAGAGGGAGTGGAAGGGAAAAACCTAAGAGAGAGGGTGGGAGGGAGACACCCAAGAGAGAAGGAGAGGGAGACAAAGTGGGAGAGATCAGGTGGGAAGGAGAGACCTAAGAGAGTAGGAGAGAGAGGGAGGGGGAGACAGAGGGATGGGAGAGATACAAGGAGGAGAGAGACTTGAGAGATGGAGAGGGGGGTGGAGGGATAGGGAGCACCGAGATAGAGGGATCCGAGATAGGATGGAGGGAATTAGAGAGAGATAGAGAGAGAGGTGTGGGGGAGATACTGGTGATAGAGGGAGAGAGAGGAGTAGGAGGGGTAAGAAGGAGATATCCTGAGAGAGAGGGACGAGAGATGGAGAGAGATAGCGGAGGAGAGAGAGGGATTTGGGGACAGATAGAGGGAGTGTGTGTGAGAGACAAAGAGAGGCCCCGGAAGAGGAAGAGGGGGTAGAAGGGAGAGACCTGAGACGAGGAGGGAGGGAGAGGGGGTGGTAGGGATAGACTTGAGAGAGAGGGAGAGGGAGAGAGAGTGGGAGAGAGATAGAGGTCATGAGAGAGAGAGGGAGAGGTGGTGTGAGGGAGATACTTGAGAGAGATGGAGAGGTAGAGGGAGAGAGATAGAGGGAGAGATATAGAGGGACTGAGATAGGGAGGGAGAGATCTAAGATAGATAGAGGGAGTGACTGTGAGAGGGAGAGAGGGTAGGAGGGGAATACTTGATAAAGAGAGAGAGGGAGAGGGGGTAGGACAAGGATACTTGAGAGAGAGAGGGGGAGAAGGGGTGGGAGGGAGAGACCTAAGAGAGAGGGAGAGAGTCAAAGTGGGAGAGAGAGAGAGAGAGGGAGTGGGAGAGAGAGAGAGGGAGTGTGTGTGTGAGAGAAAGAGAGAGGGGGGATGGCAATACCCAAGAGAGAGTGAGAGATAGGGAGAGAGATAGAAGGAGTGAGTGAAAAACCTAAGAGAGGGGGTAGGAGGGAGAGATTTGAGAGAGAGAGACAAAGAGAGAAAGATAACAACCTAAGAGATGGAGATGTAGTGATAGAGACAAAAAGACCAAAGAGGGAGAGAGAGAGAGAGGGAGAGTGAGAAAGGGGGTTGGAGTGAGATAGATTTATTTAGGTACCTATATGGGAGGGAAAGAGACGTGAGAGAGGGGATTGGACTAAGAGAGTAGTCTAGGTTGAATGGGAGGGAGTGAGACCTGAGAGATAGAGACTTCAGAGGGACAAAGAGTTATCCAATTATGGTAACGAGTTAGAGAAGGTATAAAAGGTAAAACCTCGACTATCCATCTACGATCATAAACTGTGCACTCTAAGAATTATCAAAGTTGTAAACCAAAGAAGGGAAATTATGGTTTTGTGCAAAGAAGGCCATTTGGCGAGCCCCAAATTTGGCGCTCGCCAAATGACTCATCACATTTGGCGCATGCCAAATTTGGCTCTTGCCAAATGGCCTACTTTGGACATGTTAATTGACAGGATTTTTCAAATTTCATCATATTTTCGTTTATGCTCCCCGTCTCATTTGTACATCTTTGAATGCGGGTATGTGCAAAATCAACATGAAAAAAATAGGCCCTTAAGTGGCGATGAAAATTCAAAAAATCAAAGTTAGGAAACTTGACGTAAAAATTTGAATAATTTATCTATATTATTTCAAAAGTATGTAAGAATAGAATCTATAGCAAATTTAAAATGTAGTTTCTAAACTACTAGGTTTATTTAAAAAATAAAAAAATCTATTTGGTAAAAATTTGAAATTTCAATGCAGTAGTACTCAAATTTCAGGGAAAATAAGAATAGGTGTTTGTCTGACCACCCTAACCACAATAAAATGATAATTATTTTTTATAATATTTTAGATATAAGTAGAGGACTCATGTCCCAATGCGATGCATATTTTTTTGTAATTTTTTCCAAGTAAATAATTAATTACAAATTTTTTATTACAACTTTTAAAAAATATAAAAAACTTCTTTGTCTGACCACCTTAACTTGGTCAAAAATTCATGAAATTCAATTCTTATTTTTTAATCCTATAGTATATGAAGCATAGAATGTGATGCATGTTTTGGACTCAAAAAATGTGATACTGTTTGAAAGTTAATGATGTTTTTCAATCAGCCTATCAATCTAGACTTTAGTCATAATTCAAATAGAAAATGAATAATAATTATTTATGAAATTCAAAGTAAATCATAATTTATATTGGGTAGAAAAAACATCATCAGTCACATGGGCCATCATATCACTTACATATCGCCACTTTTTGGCCCATCATGATCCTACACATACCCATGCAAGTTTATAAAACAACCGTGATAGAGTTAACCTCTCTCTTAGCTATCTAAATATCTAATTCTTTTTTCATTTTGATTTAGTTAAGGTTTTGATCCATGGCTTCTATTGTAAATGCCTCCATTTTTGGTCAAAAACCAACATGTGCTAGTTTTATGATAGATTTTTACCCGTTCATCGAAACGTGAAACAAATTATATTTTTTGAAACTAGACTCCATTCTACACATGATGAAAAAAAAGAATCAATTTTTGATTAGTTTGCAAAACATTTAGGGGGAGCACGCTCAAATTTTAGCTTTTTAGGATGTGTCCACTTTGAAAATTCATAAAATATTATATATTCATTAAAAAATTATCCGAAAGAATGAGGATAAACTAAATGGTGTTAGCTAATTTCTCACCATTGGGATTTTTGAAATTCTAAAACAAAGTCAATCAAAAAGGGGGGAGCCCTCAGGCGCTATGCTATTTTTTTTAATAAACACAAGACCTATTTTGTCTCCCCCCCTTCTTGAGACCCTTAATCTTCATTAATTTAAAAAAAAATAGTAGTTTAGAAACTAGAATCTGAGCACTTAAACTTTTGTTCTTGCTGCACTTTGAAATTTTGAGCATAACTATCTTTATTTTCTTGTGCAAATCGGATTTTGCTGATTTCAGAAGAAGAAAAAAAGTGGCATCTTAAGAGCCAAAATTGTGTCATGGATTGGTGCACTTACCCTGAACCTCTATGGTGAATGTAATATGGTCTTCTCCCCCTTTTTACAACAACACCAAATGTCAAATGGGTAGTAAATCAATAAATGGCCACTGCAGAAGATAAAAAACTATGAAAGAAAGATATAATAAACACAACCTATATAGAATAATTAAGCATCAAGAAACCAACTATCCAAACCTCTTAAACTATTGTCACAGTTAAAACCAAAAACCATCAGATCAAAATAAAGAAACCATAAAACATAGCACAGTCATAATGAAGCATGGTGACTGCTAGAGTATTAGAATACTGATCATAAATGCCAACCATGAAGATTGTTGGCATAGAAAAATATCCATGATGCAAAAACATGAGAAGAACTATACCAAAGCATCACATATATAGTGTGAAGTAAAACTATTTGAAGATAGAAGTGGAATAGAAACATAATGAACCACCAGGGGTGAATGATTTAATCTATGAAAATCCCCCTAAAACTATGAAACCATGCAACTGAGAAGATCATATTCTCTCCTTTAGAGTAACAGTGAAATAAAACTGATAACAAGAGAGTGCATATTTGCCAATTCTCACGAAATGAAAACATTATACAACAAGGCACTCTACCATGCTATCTTAAAGAAATTTTTTGTATTGTGCTTTATACTTCAAGATGTTATCTGATAATATGAAAGTTGAGTTAACATTGTAAGGGAACCAAACAAGACTAACTCAAACAATGTATTAAAAAAAACTTATCCATTGCATACATGTAGACCATCCATATATATTATACATAAATAATGTATACACCAACACTGGTATAATCCTAGAAAGTGCATTTATATCACTATCTTGAATATATTAACAAAGAAATCATTAAAACATCATTTCCAAGAAGAATGCATGGTTATAAGGCTAGCATTGCAACAAATGTAATGAAGCATATCACACTACCTATTACTCACAGTTCACTGTCCAGAAGTAACTCAACCGTCAAACCATCACTTCACATATTACTGCTATCAAGGTACCAATTCCACCATTACTTCCCATATAAGAAATCAATAACATATAGTATATAAAATCACTCTCAAGAATAGTATGAGTACCAAACAACTAAATTCTAAGTCACTATCCAAACTTGCAAACAAACCAGTCCTTCACACTGACTAAACAAAGAATTCATTCTCATTATAATCAATACTGCTATGAAATCATGATCCAAGGAGAAGCACATGTACACAATCATTTCACATTCATATTGTATTCAAAATATTCTAAGAACACTTGTTAAAGGACTAAAAGAAACCACCTTGAGAGTCTACTTGACAATAATTATTACTTGTAAAAAAAATGTATTCACAACACTATCTTAAATCCAGTTAAGGCATTTACAACATTGTATTGTATAGTAGAGGAAGAAAATTAAAATACCAAGTTGCAAGTTCAAATGTTGAAAGATCATAGTCCACTATTCCCAAAATAAAAAAAAACTATCCAAACTCAAAAACACTGTGCACAATCTAAATGAAACCTCACTATCACTATAGAAGCAAGGATGACTTGATAGACTATAATGCAGCATTATCATTGTACTTGATCACAACACTTGCATAAGAAATCAAGTGATCATCATGCTAAACACCAATGCGAGTGAATAAAAGAATGTCAAAATCATAAATTCCTAAGTGCATAAATAAGTGAGCCAACCATACAACATTGTCTGAACTTGAAAGGATTATTAAGTTCTCATTTATCATTGTTCATTATCTTTATCCCTACACTATGTGTCGGTATGTTACTATATAGGCTTGAAACAAAATGTTCTAGTCTAAATAGTCACATTATCATTGTCCAAGGTATTCAAGGAACTCGCCATCCACACTAAGTACCAAGCATGAACCAACCAAACTCTACAATATTGAAACTTGTATTTGAATTTGTAAACATTGCCACTACATACCAAATGCAAACCATTTTCAAGAAGTTGTCATTAAAGAGAAGTAACTCTTTGAATTTGACATAGGAAGACATGTTTATGTCATGAGATTCCAAACATTACTTGAATTCCAATCTAATGACCTTGCATAAGAAGCCAAACTATCACCATGCAAAACACAAATGTGAATGCATAACAATACTACTGTGACATGAATAAACATCCCAAAAGTGACTAAGTTCATTGAAAAGAAATAATTTCAAACTTCCATCTTTACAAGTGAGAATCATATCAATTTAAAGACTCTTATTGCAAAGACCGAACATAGACAATCACTAACTTCTCTACAATTGAAAGCATGGTATTACCAATGTTGTCAATTCAGTCATGAAACTAGTATTGCATTGTCACAAAGGTCATCCCAAAGGAACTTATGAGCATTAAGAATCAACTCAAGAAAAGGCCTTTCTCTTTCTCATGAATAATATCACTATCACACCATCAAGAAATATTATTCTAACACAAATTATAAAGTATCAAAAAGATGAGTGTTGTCTGCCTAACAAAAACTGTTGCATATAAAGTATGCTACCAAATCAAGAGAGTAATGCAACTAAACCATCAAACCATTTCATATCAAGATCACTATAGTAGCACTAAGAAACAATCATAGCATTGTTGGTAGATACCCGAAACAAGAGTCTCACAAAGCAACTAAAATACATATCACTGTCAATATGATCATGATTGACATTACACAATAACAAGATTCACTCAAGGAAATATAATTTATACTACAGGCATGACACTAACAGAGATAATATTCTTTTAGTTGATGAATGATGTAAGATCACTATTAATGATTATCCTCTCCTTTGAAGCCCTTATCTCATATGATACTATCATGGGAATTAATTTTGTCACCGTCAATGAAGCAAACTACCACTCCATATTACATTATCAGAAACATGATTGCTGCCATGTAATGATGACTACTGTCCACTTGACCACATCACCACTCAAATACTACTCTCAAAAATTGTAAAATGATCATAACCATCATAGATACATAAGAGATTGAGTAGCATTGTCCCTATCTTCAAGCCAATAACAAACAAATAACATTCACAAGAAATTGAATTGACATCAAGCACCATCAAAAGAGGAATGAAGATAATCATAAAGTCCCAAAACTAGTATCTTCCATTGTACCAATACCTTGTTTCACACATGAAATAGCTTGAACCAAACAAGAATATCATTATGCATCTGATATGGTGTAAACACATACCACTACTATCCCTATAATTTTCAATTTCGTCATCAATAATCTTTAGAAGCAATTCATTTATATAATAAACATAATCATCTTGTAACCAAGAAATAGGTACCTTTGCACAACCACTGATGCTATCATGAAGAAGTATGAGCTTTATATTGACTTCAAAGATCAAACAAGGACTATCACCAACTTCTAAATGAAAAACCACCAATTTACTATAGAGACACAACCTTTTTATTGTTATCTAAGGGGGTTGAATAATACCTCTAAAAGAATATCCCCCTCAACTCAAGATCCTATTAGCATGCACAAGCTTAGACTCATCCTTCTCCAAACCTTCTGAATGATCATCTTCTTGGGATGTTTCCTTCTCCAAAATTTCTTCTCTGGTTTCTCAAACCTAGTTCTATAGTGCTTTGCAACATGACCATGGTTATGAAATTTATAACATGTTACAATTATATTCCCAAAGAATTCATATTGACTCCTTTGAGACCTTCTTCTATGATAGCTTTGGGTATGTGCAGGGTCATCATGGAAAAAACAAGCCCTTAAGTGGCAAAAAATTCAAAAAAATTAGAGTTAGGAAACTTGACATAAAAATTTGAATAAGTTATCTATATTATTTCATAAATATGTAACAATGGAATCTATATAAAATTGAATCTAATTTCTAAACTACTAGGTTTTTTTTTAAATCTATTTGGTGAAAATTTGAAATTTCAATGTAGTAGCACTTAAATTTCAGAAAAAAATAAGTAGGCTTTGTCTGACCACCTAACCACAATAAAATGATAATATTTTTTTATAATATTTTAGATATAAGTAGAGGACTCATGTCCCGATGTGATGCATTTTTTTTGCTTTTTTTTTTCCACGTAAATAATTAATTATTAATTTTTTATTAATTTTTTTTTAAAATATAAAAACCTATATGTCTGACCACCTTAACTTGGTCAAAACTTCATGAAATTCATTTTTTTTTTAATCCTATATTATGCGAAGCATAGAATGTGACGCATGTTTTGGATTCAAAAAATGTGATACTGTTTGAAAGTTATAAACGTTTCTCAATCACCCTATCAATCAAGACTTTAGTCATAAATCAAATAGAAATTGAATAATAATTGTTTATTAAATTCAAAGTAAAACATAATTTATATTGGTGGAAAGATGAGAATATCCTTAAAAACCCTTTTCGTTTCATCAATTTTGGGTAAAAAAAATCGTCAGCCACATACCCTACACATACCCATCATATCGTCACTTTTTAGCCCATCATGATCTTGCACATACCCATTTTTTTATGCACATAACCATTACATAAATAACAATAACTAGGAAATGAATAATTATACCTCACTGATTGATCTTGTTAAGTAGGTGGAGATCTTGTGAACTGGTTGGCTCTACTTCTTCTTCCTTTGTTGATGTCCTTGAACTATCTACCATCAGTATTCTTAGGGCCAACAAAATGACAAATTAAATCTATCTTCATTCTTGGTGTTTTTTATAACTTCATAACTTTGTCCTTCTACAAAGTCCAAAACAATAATGTCCTTTTGATGTTTCTTCTTACTTAACATCTCATTCAACTTGTTGGTTCTCTCAACAAATTTATGATTCTTTTCTAACTATTTTCTAACATTCTCAAGATCTTTCCTTAAAGAGACTATTTCTCTTTCAAGCTTTTGACATTTAACTATTTTTACTTCCAGATCAGACCTTGTCATATCTGCTATCCTCTTGTTTTCTTTAGTCCCTAATTTTAGATTGACAATCAACTCATCTTTTACAGTGTGTTCCATTAACAGAGAATTTTCCTCTAGTTGTGTTCTTAGAGACAACACTTCAACCTTTATCTTTTCACAATATTCTACTTTGGTTTGCAGCTTCATGCAAGTTACTTCTTCATCTTTTCGATACTCTGCCAGTTGCAACTTTAGATCTCGATTCTCCTTTCTAAGTTTCTCAATCTCATTAAGAGAATAAATAAGTTCACCTTTAAAATCAATTTCACAATCATCTTCAAAATACTCTTGTTCAAAATCACTCACTAAGTGATCTCCTTCTTTTTCTACACTCTTCACTACAAGATAATCTTTTGTACTAGGTTTAATTAGTGTCTGTTGTTCAACATTCTACTTGTTATTTTTTTTTTCTTTTGTTTCTTTTACTTTTTTCCATAACAAGTACTCCACTACCAAGAACCCCTAATTTGTTTAGACTTTGTGCAAGGGTATGGCTTTGATACCACTTGTTGGAGTATGGGGTGATCCCACAATACTGGTTTACAATTTTTAGGCAAACTGGACTCTGAACTGATTTTTTTAACTAAATTTTCTCTTTCAGGCTCCTATAGCAGCTAAACCATGAAGAATTTGAAGATGATGCAAACTAGTGATTTGTGATGTTTTGTCTATAGATTCTAAATTTATTTTTTTCTAAAATTCTAGAATCAGATTACATTCTTTTTCCATCTCCTTTGAAAACTATATTTTTTTTAAAACAACATTTTTAAGGAGTGACAGTCACCATATACAACATAGTTTTTTTGTATGAAGGATAAAATTCTATTTTTTTTGAATTTAGATTTGTAACTACGATATTTAGCACTTTAACTATGATATCTAATTTAAAAATTTAACTACAATAAAATTTTAATTGTTTTGGCTCTTTTGCTTTCGCTAATTTAAGTCTATGTCCTAAACCCGCTTTCCTTGTTATTACTAAATTTGGCCTCATGACCATTCTACCTAGTTTTTTGTGCAAATACAATGTGGCTAATGAACCTTTCTCTTCCATCATATCTTGCTTACCTAGATGCAATCGATTTAAGATCCACATTTATGATATTGCTAAACTTATGATAGAAGATTTTCCTTTTCACACATGTGATCTACACACTCCCTTGATTAACCAACAAAGCTTTATTTGTCCAAATATCCATTATGTGAAGAAATCCTATTGCTTAGTCAGTATCTCTAACATTTTTCTTTTACAAATTCTTTGGTTTTTTCTTTTGTAGGTTAATATCATGGGTGGCGATCATCTATGGACTGAGCTTGATAACTACAGTGAATTCCACAAAAATCTATTGGTTTGGCACATCTATGTTGAGGGTGGCTTAGCTCCTCTAATGGAGAATCTCGTGGGTCATGACCCTAACTTGTCCAGTCAATTTTCCAATTCTTGGAAGGATGGAGAGTGATGTTGGGTGGTATATATTTTGAAGTTAGCGAAGAGGTGATTGTGCAGGCTACTCGGATGAAGTTCATGCGGAAAAAGTATTTGAAACACACTTGGACTCAAGATAATGACAACATGAATGCATTCTTTGTGGGGAGTGAGGAGTCATTCTGCAACCAGCCGAGCTTTGAATGGGAGGCCCTTTTGCAGCCCTAGGATGAAGTCTGTTTGGCCCTCATGAAATATGTGATGCTCAAAGGTAGATATAAAACCTACTTTTTCTACCACATCCCTCTACTGGATCATCTTAGGCAAAAAATTTTGTTAAGTTTTCCCTTTTTCTGCTTATGGATTTGGAAAATTCGGTGGAAAAATGTAAGGAAACTGCTAGCCTTAACCCGGATGACATCCTTCCTCTACCTCTCCACCAAGGGCTTACTATGATGCTTTATTTCCACCTTTCTTTATGTCCACCTAAGCCTATTTATGTTGTTTGTGTGGAGGAATTTGAACCCCTCGTTGTTGCTAAGATCTCCCCTGTTGAATCTAAAAGCCCCACTCAAAAACCCCATTTGGGTACTGTTGATAATCCCAAACCCAAACATGTTGCAAAAAATCTCAAAGGTAGCATGGGAAATACACAGACAAGCACCATGACCAGTTTATGTGAGCTCAAGGCCACTCCAACCAAAACTGCATACAAAGCCACTCCAAATAAAAAGGGAAAAGATGACAAGAAAGTCTTAATGGAGCCTATGGTGAAAGAGGGAAAAGGAAAAAATATGGTGGGGAAGTATCCCAAAGGTGGCACGGTCATGGAGGCAATAATTATGACTAGTGGAGAGACCACTATTCTAAGGTCTAGGAGATTGGCAAAAAATAACAAAAAGAGATAGGTTGTTGTGGACTTGGAGTTGGAGCAAACAAATAGTAAAGAGTATAAGGAGGAGGAGATGTCCGAGGAGGAAGAGGAGGAAAATGTGAAAGGTCCCCAGAGTATCCCTGACAGCTAAAATGAGTTGAAAGAGAACTTGGCCTCTCAGTATTCGCACCTGCTAGATGCTGAGCATGTTGAGGACCTGAAGGCCACTGATGAGGGAGAGGAGCTATGTGTGCTAAAAGAAACAATGGACAAGTTGGATAAGAGATTTAGAGGCCTAACCTGCTTCACTATGAATTTGGTTTATTTCATCACCAACATTATCCGCAGTGATTAAATATGAGCTAGAGGGTAAGAATGCTGAGGATAACCAAGAGTGGGTCAGGGACGATGTCGTGGACCTCTTGTCTAAAAACTGGGATAATGCCAGTTAGCTAATGTTAGGTCTATGTTTTTGTGTTTCTATTGTTTGTCCGTGGTCAGTGTACTATTTTTTAGCTATTTCTATTTTTTGGCTAGATTTTTTATAAAATCTTGGACTTGATCTTTTTCTAGCACTTTCATTTGGTTTCATAGTGTTTTATTAAATATTTTTTCCTTAATCAAGTTTTGAAGTCAAACCAATTATAATTGAAACATAGGCGAACTGTATACAACATAATTTTTTTTGTATGTATTGAAATTCAATTTATTTTTTACTGGATCAAGGACATCAATACCCAACCTAAACATATTTTTTTAAAAATTATCTTGATAATATGCTATTTTTCCACATGTGCAAAATACAAAGATTTATTTTTTCAGTGAAAAACCTATGTTTAATAAAACTAAAAAAAACATACATAATAAAACCAAAACATATTAAAATTATATTTGTTGGATAGCTCATTCTGAAGAATAACATGATCATTTTAAATAAATTTTAAATGAATTCATTTGATCCCCCAAAAGCTAAATCAAAAGTGACTTTTTATCAGCATTTTGATAGGTGTAAAAGAGACTCCTTTGTCGGTATGGTTTAAAACTAGTGGGGTTCTATCCAAAGGAGTTTGATCTAAGGTGGTTTGATCAAACCCTATTCAATTGAAATCCTTAAAATGGAACATTTTAAGGCTTAAATCATTATATTTTCTAAAAATATATGATTTCAGCAAAAATCAAAATCTCCCAGAAATTGTAAACCAACTTTGTGCGATCACCCTATGGGAAATGCTGAGAGGGGGAAGGGGTGAATTAGTGTTTCAATTTAACCAAATTCAAATTCAATTTTTTTCAAAACACATAACTAATCATGAAAATTTTAGTTTCAAGAGTTTACTCAAATGTGATAGCCAATATTAGATCGTTAAACCACGTGAAGACCTCAAAAAGGAATAACACAAAAGAAACATAACATTATTTTTAAGAGTGGAAAACCCTCATAGGGATAAAAAACCACTTGAGAAAATTCCTCTCTGGCTTAATAAATTCCCACTGACTACAAAGACTCATTGGCTACTTTTTATGCCTCATTGGCTACAAAAATGCCTCATTGGCAAAACCTCACTAGTTACAAAATTACCTCAATGTCTTTTCAATGTTGTTACAACCTCACTAGCTTTTTAAGTTAACAAATTCCTCACTAGAAAATACAACTACCACATTGGAAAAATATTTTCACATCAAAATAATTTTGAAAATAAAAAGACAAAGTATAATCTCTAGTTCATTACAAAGCATTCCTTGATTGTCTCACTTTCATTGAGGCTCAAGAATTCATAAGTCAATGTTTTCAAATACAATCTGCACTTTTAAAGTGCTTCTCATTTAAAAATAGGTTTTTCATTAAAGCATAATATTGAAACACTAATGATATTACTGAGTAATTCACATATGCATCAAAGCAACATAGTGACTATGTCAACTCCTTATATACATCATGATAAACTATACTCATGAATGAAAAACTACCATACAACAATATGGTTTCATAATTGTCAACCAACCTAAATATTTTCATTGTAACCTTATCAACAATGTAAAACCTTGTCTATGCAATGCCTTTACAAGCCCATATGCAAAATAAGAAAAACTCAACAAAGACCTTGCATTACACTTAAATCACAAACTAGGGTTTTAATCTAAAAGAACCTAATTTAAACTTTGCAAAGGATAGATATCACCCGGTGAAGTCAAATGTTGAAGACCACATTTTGTAACCGCTCTATCATCACAAAAATAAACTATTACATACCCTAAGTCAACCACTAATAGGTCAAAGCAAAGACTCAACTAAACCACAGTAACTCGAGCATAGTCACATCAAACCCCTTAATAATCATGTTAACATCAAATCACCTTGCAATAATATTAATGTATAAACAACTAAAATCTTCAAATATACTTGTGCAAATAATGACCAAAGTGAAACCATGTCTTGCAACTGTCATTCCACCTATCTCTCAAAGCTTCATCGAGCCCTAACTTAGCCTTCTAACAATATCTTGTATTTGCAAGATGATAATCATTTAGGTCAAATGATAATAGAACAATGTGTCAAAATTTTCATCATACCTTTTCACTTTGCAAAACAAGACACATATCATTGTGTCAGTCTTTAATATCATAACCTTTATTTTCATGAATTTAATAAACATCATGATGTCAAATGCAAATAACCAATGCTTTATGTCAGCTAAAACATCAAGTGCACCGAGTGTTAAATCAAGGTCTATGTCCATATATGAACTAATGTTGCATTAATAGTTTATCAATGTTAATTCATAGTCACCCAAAACATCAAACCAATGATGTCTCATGCTTTTCACAAGTGTGTTAGGGTGACAACCTATCTTCACATCAATGCCAAAACAACAATGTCAAAGGGGTCAACAACATTATCCACCATAATACAATGCTCTTAGGAGTTACCAATGACCATATAATAAGAATTACACCAAAAATGGAGTGGGAGATTCAAGAGGAAAATATGTGCTAGTTACAACATAAGGATCACTATTGAGGTTCTTATATACTCAAGGGATAAATATATTCCTTTACAAGAAATACAAAAGTACTTATGAGTTGGTTTTATGTTATAATCATTTTCTAAATCCTACTTAAGGAAGTTGGAAACCTTATATCAATTAGACCAATATATGAAAATATAGTCCCATTAATAATATTGCTTTAATAATACTCTTGATCTTCTAAGTTATTTTACCTTATGGTGTCACCCCACATTCTTATGATAATCCATTTAATATATTGGATAGTTTAATCATACTCATCATTTAGTCTAATGTTGACATTGATGATCATTAGTAAGGTATCAAGAGTTGCTACAAGGATTTATCTCATAACCTGATCTCAACCACATTGTCAAATTAACAATAATCATCTTTCATCTGGTATTAAATTAAGGTGAGGTTCATTATAGCTATAATAATAAATTCATTATCAAAGTTCTCATATCTAAAAGATTTATAGACATCATACAATCATATAAAATATTTACCACGGCATCAATGGATTATCAAAAATACCAAGATTCAACATTTAAAAAGATTTTTAATAATGTATGGTCTCAGTGCTACTAAACGAAGTCACCCTTGCAATTATTATGTAATCAAGTGTCAAGGGTCATATTTATTATATATGATTCTTGGTTCATATCGTAAGGTTATCTTGCTGCTAAATATTTGATCTAGGTCTCCTTGTCATCTTATTTGTTTTAAAGTGCAAGCATAAAGTATCTAAATACTTAACCCTTGATTATATTGATTTCTTAGTTAATAAATATTCCAAAGCACCCTATAAGCTCATTTCCATGGCACAAAGGTTAGGATGATTAGTTAACACGAAATTATGTTTGTTTGCATAAATCATACTTATCACTAAACCAAGATGCTATGTCATAGTGAAAATGTAAGCATAAGTGATAACCTTGAACTAAACCATAGTGTGCTAGATAAATATTTAAATCAATATTTATTTATTGTGAGTTTAATGAATCTTGTAATTCAAGACCTTTTTAAGCATAGTTGTGGTCTATAAAAATTTTATTTGAGCACCTTCAATTTAGCTACTCTTTCCTTGAAGGGGTAATACCTCTCTTGTTGAAAATGTTATAACTTTAAGCTCACCGATAATGTATCCCAACATTAGAGAGTATAGTCATAAGGAACTAATAAGTATACAATAGTGATTGTTTATTATTTGCATAACATTTAACTTTGCAGTTAAAGATAACCAATAGTGAACCAACGTTTGAAACATGTTATATCACTAACAATTTTGACAAATAGCCTCATTCCAATAATATTATCCTTGTAGATGGCCTAACAAGTAGACTTAGATTAAGAATTTAAAACCAAAACATATTCTTCATAACCTGGTCTAACCTCTTGTTCGTAAGGTTTTTACCATACTATTAAGGGATTGGTTTGAAAAATATGAGCGCAAGTGAAGGTCAACTTGTTTGGTTAATTTAAGGGCTAAAAATTTTTCTTTTCAACTGAGTGCTAATGTCATAATTACCTTTCATAGTTCCTTTTATTAATTAATACCTTTATTAATGAAGCAATCTACTCCTTTCCTTCTATCAGTGGTAGACTTCATATATTTATTGGGGTTATAAAATCTCATTTCATGTTGGTAAAATTAGTAGTAACATTTCTTGGTTATTGAATTCAATGTTTTTGGAAAACTTACAACTACTGTAAATCTACTCTCCATGCAATTATGAATGAGTGTAACGCTAAAAAAAAAATTCATGTTATGATGATATTTTTAAGAAAAAGCCTTTGTGGGTTTCAACTGGTTTTGGTTTCAAGGCTTATTGGATAAAATCAAACAAATTGTAAGATGTTCTTAGACCTACATACAATTCTAAAATTCTTTACAACTACTTTTTCATAATATAATTAGAAGAAAATAAAATCCTTAGGCACTAAAGGTAGGGAAATTGCAGCTAATTATTATATATGCAAATTTAAATAACTATTGTTGTAAGACCCCTCTATTTTTCTCTTTTGATCGAACAATTTTTTGTTCGGTTAGGTCTTATTTTCTATTAGTACCTTGACTATGTACTTGGTTACAGTTGATCACTATTTAACCGTGATGTATCTCGATGTGATGATACTATATTTTGATGTGATTATTATGGCATGTTCTGAATTAGCATAAGTGGATATTTAAATTTATGATGTTTCATGTTTTTGATCATGTTGCTATGTTAGATTTGTCAGTTAGTAATATTGTATTGGTGAAGGGGATGGATCGCATCACTCACTTGCAAGCGCCCTACGATTCCATAAATTCCTCTTCATGGTGTGCCTTATTTATGACATATGTATGCATGTGGATACACTCTTTGTTCATAGGTTGATAGGTACATGACATCGACTCCACCTGGTTTCATAGGTTTGAGCATGTCCATACCCAACGGTATTCGATTAGGAGATAGTAGCTAGATTTTCCGTGCCAAGTCATCACCGTCCTAGTGTGTCGTCGGTCCTGGTGTGGTCCATTTGTTTTACATTGTTCAATTTTTCTTGTTTCAGTTTAATTCCAAGTTAGAAAATGGTAATTAATTGATTTATGTATTTAAAGTTATGGATTAAATTAATTGAGTTATAACATTAGAGATGTTTAATTTATTAATTAATTTAATTTGATTAATAAAATGATTTAATCTTGGATGAAGATTTATTTTATTAATTAATTAAATTAGATTGTGTTAAGTTAAATTATTTGTGTTGAAATGAATTAGATTATTCATTTTGGAAATTGGTGGATATTTGGTTTGGAAATTGAAAATAAAAGAAAATGTTTTAAAAAGTCAATTTAGGAAAATTGAATTGAAAATTGAAAGAGGAAGATATTTGCATTTCTGTTTTGAAGAATTGATGAGGGTGGTTGTAGGATTTTTAGCATTTTTTCCTTATGTTTGAATTTTGCTTCACAATTTTGGGGTTCATGGAATTTTGGAAAAAGATTAAATTAGAAAGAGGAGGAATTGTTGGGTTGGTGGGTTTTGGGTTTGAATCTGAGGAAATTGCTGATTTGAAGAGGGAATCCAAGCAAGGATCTATCCACCATCTGGATCTTCTCAAAATCTTGCTTACCAGGTTCATGTTATTTAAATTGTTTATTGAATTTGAAAAGGTTCATGTTTTTTCTTGGAATTGTTGGTTGCAAAATTTGTTGTTTAAAGACATTTAAATCCTCTAATTAGTTGCAAAGAAAACCCATCTTGAATCTTGTTTTCAACACTTGAAACTTGGAATTGAAAGTTATATTTCTCAAACAAAAGAAAATGATCTTGGCTGTAATTTCAATCTTATTTGCTCAATTTATTTCTTCAATTCCTTAAAAGGATGTTGAATCCGTGTATATGCATATATAAATATATATTTTGTTATATATATATTTATATATTTAAACCTATTCTTTTCATTTAAAATGTCATCTCAAAGGATTGTCCTGTCAAAATTTTCAAAAAAAAAACCCCCCAAATGAGGGCACGGATTTCAAAATCCGTAAGAAAATTTCTTTAAAAAATATATTAAAAAAAAAAATTGCAAGGAAAAATTTTTATTTCAAAATTTTGTTTGTTTAAACAAAAATTAAATTTATTGTTGGGGGCTAGGGCTCAACCCACAGCCACATCCATGGGAGGCGCTGTGGGGAGCCGCGCCAGCCGCCCTCGACGTAATACCCCTCCGTTTTGATTCTTGTTCAAGTTGTTTTATGCTATGTTTGGTTGCAATTACTTTGATACTGGATACATTTTGTTATGATGTTTTGATCATTACTATTGAGTGACAAATATTATTGTGGGATGTAGTTATCTGATTATTGTTTCACATGCATTATGGATTAATGATGTTGTAGAGTTAGCATGAGATATTATTATGAGATTATTTGAATTATGATGGAAGTGTCAGTTTTGATGAGTGTATGGGTGAAGAAGACGAGTTCGCATCACTCGGTTGCGAGCACCCTGCGAATCTGTAATTCCTTCTTCACAGTGTGTATTATATGCTAGATATATTGTATGATGTTGTTTACTTGGTTGCAGGATTGCAGGCACATGACACCAACTCCACCTAGTTTCACAGGTTTGAGCATGTCGATCCAACGGTTAAGTTGAACGGGAGATAGTAGCTAGGTAACATGTGTCAATTTTATACCCTAGCCTTAGTGTGTCGTCAGTTGTGTGTGTCGAGTCATTGTCTGTCTTGCTTTAATATTATTTAATTCTGAAGAATTCTTGTTTTGGAAATAGATATTTAGAATAATTGCATTTAAATCATGTTGATGGTTATTTAATTTAAATAATGCAATGTGGATAAAAGTTTATATTTAAATTGATTAATTATATTTAAATTATTTAATTAATTAAATTTAATCCAAGGGGGTTGAGTTTAGTTATTAAATAATTAAATTAATTAATTAAACGTGATGCAAGAGAATGAAAGGAAATAAAAGAATTAAAATTAATTTTGGAATTTAATTTCAACGTGGAATTAAATTAGAAATTGTAATTAAATGTTTATTTGGGAAATTGGTTGCAACTTTGGAAATTAATTTATTATTTGAAATTGCATTTTAAATTGAAAGTGGGTTTTCCAAAAGTGAAATTGAAATTGAAATTGAAATTGAAATATCTAATTTGCATGTAATGTGAATTAGGGTGGAATTAGGTATTTTTGATTTATAAGAATATATGTTTTAATTTTAGGGCAGAAAAATCTTTAGAAAAATACATTTTTTTAGAGCAGGGAAGAAATTTTGGAAAATTTGCACAAGGGTTTGAAGAAAGTTTGATTGTAAAATTGATTGAAGGAAAGATTGTTTGCATTTGTTGGATTTTGGATTGGATTCTTTGGAGGATTGAAGAAAATTTAGGAAATCTTTGGAGGAGGCTTGCATCAGAAATTCATCTCTTCCTGTAGCTTCTTGTACCAGGTTTTCCTCTTTGTATTTTATTGTTCTTGATTTTTTTTTTTAAAATAGTAGTGATTAAAGATTTATTTGTTAAATCTGTTTTAGAAAATAAACTTGATATTAGAAGAAAAGAATTAAATAAATTTACAACCTTTGCTTGTGAAAATTCTTGAGTGAAAATTGTGAAAACTTTAGTTGAATTTAAATTATTTGGACAAATTGATCTTATTGTTATTGAAATCAAACATAGAGATTGAACAATGCATTTAGAATGTTTTTAGAAAATGAAACTTTCTGTTTATTATCAAAAAAAGGATTTTAAAATCTACAGTATAGTTATATTTTCATGGTAAAATGGTCTGATTGCGTCGCCTATAACTTCACTTTTACAAACTAGGTTTTTGGTAAATACCCAGATCGTAGTTTTTGAGTTATGCTTGAAACATGAGACTGCTGTTAAATTATTTTCCCATGGCTGCTTTGAAAATAAAATAATAATAAATTGATATTTATAAATATTAATATTTTATGTATTGTTATTATAATATTAAAATATTATTTAATAATATTTTATATTATAATTTATAATATTAAAGTATTATATTTATTTATATTATTTTTAAATAAAATTTGTATATTAGATTAGTGGAATTAAAATTATAAACATTTGAGAAATTATTGTTATTTTAAAATGGCTTGTTAAAGTTTAATTGAAAGAGTTAAATATTTGATTTAAAGAATGCAATATATTATTGAATAGAGATTTAAAATTGGATTGATTAGTGTATATGGAAAATGGATAGAGAAATAGTATGTTTTTATATTAAAGTGATTGAATGTGTTAAATAGAAAATTGAATGAAATGTAAGATTTAGTTAGGAAATGGAAATAGTTTACTTGCATGGATTTGTGTCGATTTAAACGTAAATTAAGAAGTTGTTTTATTGATGAGACAATCAATTATGTTATTTATTAATTTCTATTTAGATTAATTGAATCATTGTGATTGGATTATGAAAGAGATATGGATTTAGTATATCCAAAAGTAGTATCTTCCTCATGCTTATCTTAAAGGATTTAATTCTCTGTATTCAGTAAAGGGAAGTAAGTTTAAATTGTTTTAGATTTTCAATAATGAAAAGGAAAATAGGGGTTATGATTATTTTAGATGATCTAGTTATCATGTTTTTGACTTTGTCAACACTACCTATTGAATGAGTATGGATTTAGGAAATCCAAATATTAGATTTGATTGATGACTTGAATGCTTTTGTTGCAATGTCATCAAGTTGTATTGTGGGTTTTGGGATTTAGTGTTAGTCCTAAATTATAAGTCTTCCAGAAGAACTTAGAGGATAAGGGTTGTTGAATCTTTATGCCATCCAGTTGTTTTACCTTGGGTAGTCCATGGTGTCTTTTCAGTTTTACCCAGTTTTCACAAACGGGGATGTTTGCACCTCCTTGGTTTAGGAGCGGATTATGGGATCCATGTCTCCTTGTATGGAGTGACCTTGTTATGTGGTTTCATCTTGTTGCCTCCTGTGAAACGAGTGGACTATGTGTTGTTGCCTCCTGTGAAAGGAGTGGACTATGTGTTGTTGCCTCCAAGATGTTTGGAGTGAGATATTTTGTACCTCTTGTGAAAGGAGTGGACTATGTGTTGTTTCCTCCAAGATGTTTGGAGTGAGTTTCTATTATTTGTATCCTCCTTGTGTTGGAGTGGATTATGATGCCTAGTTGGTATGCACTTGTGGTTCCCTTGGTGGATTGTTTGGATGTGTGTTGTCGAATAGAAGAGTGGCTTCTATTAGGCGCCAGAGCCCAAAGAGGTAAACTGGATAACCTTCAGGAGTGATTTAAACAAGTGATAATTAAAATAATGTACTTAGAAGATTAGAACTAACTTCTCACTAATCAAGATAATTTAATCCCCACTCATAAACGCAAGGGCTTGTTTAGACTTGGGATGAGTGAGAAGGCCTGGAATGGCAAGATCAACTATCTAGTTCTTGCGAGAGGTAGTTGATTCCGCATGAGTGAGTATGAGTGCCAGGATTCGGTTGAGGCCACCAGGATTACTTGTGCCAGAGCCTATGAAGAATGCCCAGAGGAGATCTCATGACAAACCTTGCGATGACACTCTATCTATGACAACTATTGTTAATTATTTTATGTGTATGGTTATTTGAACATACTTGATCTACTTTATGCCTGGAAGCAATGTGACCTATGTCAGTGATGTTGGAGTTGTACTTGTATTGTACTTGATTTGTACATATATTGTATTTGATTTGTACTTGTATTGTACTAGATTTGTACATGCATTGTATTTGATTTGTACTTATATGGTGAATGAGTTGTACTTGATTCGTACTTGTATGGTGAATGAGTTGTACTTGTTAATTCATTTGGTTGGTTATAACAGTATGAGTCAGTTTGAGTCTGCCTTTGGTTAGAGGTAGTAGAATCTTTGTCCATATTACTTTGTTACTATCTCCTAGCATTAACTTGGTGGCGAGACATCCAGTTGGACAGCTCGTGGTTCTTGTTGTATTATCTTGCATTGTAATATTTTAACTTGTATAAGTTATTTTACCCCTCTTATGTTTATGAGGTGAAATTTTGTAATTGTAATCTTTTGTACTATTGCCTCATTCTGGGAATGAGTGATGTAACTATTGGATTAAGATAATGTTTATGAGATTGTATCTTGGTTGATTATCTTATTATGTTATGTGGTATTTTTATGATGTATGATGTTTATTTCATACAATTCATACTGCTATGGTTATATGTAATATGTATGTGTGGGTTTAAGTAATCCTAACCTTGTAGCCTTAGAGGTTGTTGTTAATTAGTAAGTGAATGTGTATGTTAAATGCACTTTATAAAAAAAAAATTGGTTCGCTTAAGATGTTAATTGCAACTTCCTTTAGGGTTACTTGGCAGGGCATTACACTCAACGTTGCGCTTACGGTGGCTTGGCATTTCCACCACCACAGAGGTGGTCGGCTGTGCTACCAACTACCATAAGCGTCGGTTATTACAGCCAACGCCCGACCTAGCACCACTGCCACCTGCAAACCACAACCGACGCCCAAACCCCTTTGCCCCTTGCATTGCACATGGCCCGAGACAGCCGCCCAACCCTTACGGTTGGCACGCGACCCAAGACACATGAGTGGCTTCTTTTCAAACAAAAAAAAAGGATAGATAATAAATTTATTTTAATATTATATTTTATATATTTATAATATTATAATAATATTAAATATATATATATTTAATAAGTATATATATACTTAATGTTTTATATTATAGGTATGTAATATTATAATATTAATTTAATTTATAATATTTTGAGTTGCATAATTGTATAGTTGGGAAGATAAATTTGATAAATAGGTATATATTTAAATATATATAGATTTAAAGTGGTTGAGCAAAATAATTTCATATTTTAAATGTAATGATGAAATTTTAGATCAAGTGCAATAGTTAAAACTAATTAATTTATTTTGGAAAGAATTTTATTTGGAAAGAACAAATTTTGGAGTTGAAGGGTTTTGTGTCTTTATTGCAAAATTAACGAATTATTAAAATGATATAGTTTTGCAAAAAGAAATAATTATTTTAAATGATTTATTATGAATTAATGAAGTATCTGTTTTACCTTATTATTATTTTCATGCAATGAGGGATTAGATATTTGTTTAAATTTTATCTTTTGTCTAGAAGAGATGTTATAAGATCGGTTTTATTAGTGTAACGAATTATTGAATTCTATTAAGAAAAATGGATTTAATATATCCAAATTAGTTTACTTCCTCGCAATTGCCTTCAGTGAACATTTCCTTCGTGTTCTTGTTTGGGGAAGTGGTTAACAGTGTCTTTAATCTGTAAGTCTTCTAGAAGACCCTAGAGGTTGGGGGTTGTCATTTTGTAATGATGACCGTTTGTTATTTCCTTGGGTAGTGCATGAAGTTATGTCATTTTTATTACCCAATTTCCACAAACGGGGATGTTTTGTACCTCTTGTGGAAGGAGTGGGTTATGTGATTTGTGCCTCCTTGCAAGGAGTGGTTTTGTTAATGTTGTTATCTCCAGTGTTTGGAGATGGTTTTATCTTATGTTGCCTCCTGAGAAAGGAGTGGTCGTGTTATCTTGTTTGTTGCACTTTGTTACCCTTGGTGATTGGATGGTGCGTGTGTTGTCAAGTAGAAGAGTGGCTTCTGTTTGGGGCCAGAGCCCGGAAGAGGTAAGATTGGGTAACCTTCGGAAGTAGTTTAATCAAGTGATAATTAAATCAATGTACTTAGAAGATTAGGTGGTACTTCTCACTAATCAAGATAATTGCCTCACTCATAGACACAAGGGCTCGTTTAGACTTGGGATGAGTGGGAAGGCCTGGAATGGAAAGGTCATCTATCATGTTTCTACGTAAGGTATTTGATCCTGCATTAGTAAATATGAGGGTCGGGGATCGGTTTGAGGCCACCATCTTGATGATCCGCAGTGGGTAACTCATGACAAACTGTGTGATGACACTCTATCTAGGACAATAGTTGGTATTCGATTTTTATGGGTATGGTTTCCTTAACGTACCTGATGTGACCATAGTTGGTATTTGATTATTATGTGTATGGTTCTCTTAACAAACTTGAATTGCTTTATATCTGGCAATGTGACCATGTTAGTGTTGTACTTATGTGGTGTTAGAGTTGTACTTATGTGGTGTTAGAGTTGTACTTGAGTGTACTCGTGATGTACTTGTGTTGTACTTGTGTGGCACATGTGATTGGTTGTTTCAGTTTGGTTCAGTTTTGTGTTAGCCCGTATCTAGAGGTAGAGGGTCTTGGCTAGGATTCCTTGTTACTATCTCCTAGCATGGGGGGTGGGCCTTTGGGTTCCACTTGGTTGGGTGGCATGCACTTAAATCCATTGGGCTTTCTTCATGTTCACATGGATGAGACTTCCAATTGGAGAGCTCGAGGGATTCAATGTCAGTTCATGCTTTTCTTCATTTTAGTTGAATCTTGTAATTTATTACCCCTCATTTGTTATCGAGGTGGGAAGATGTAAATTGTAACCTTATTTATTGGACTCGCCTCATTCGGGAAATGAGTGATGTAATCTCTTTATTAAATTATTGTTATTTATGATTGTATTGTAAATATTATGGTGGATGTAATTTATCTTGTATGGAATGTATGCATTCTTAGTTTGTTAAGTAATTAAATGCTATGGATTCATTTATGTTGTTGTAGGTTTAAGTATTCTCAGCCTCATAACCTTAGGGGATGTTTGCAATGGGAAGTGAACTTGCTTGTTAATTGTGCTTAAACAAAAAAAATAAAAATATTTTGTTTAAGTAGTTAATTGCAACTTGCTCTAGGGTTGCATGGCAGGGCATTACAATTGCTAAGAAAAAAACCCAATGAGCAACACCTAACTTGATAGTGAGATGTTATACCTATAAAAATGTCATCAATATGTCATTTCCAACACTTCATTGCTTTGCAATCCTCCCTAAACTCTGGTTAACTTCATTCCAATGTGTTTCTTTGCCTTCCCCCATGTCGTTTCTCCCTCCTTATCCAAAGTGACTCCCTCCTGCCATTCCTCCATTTCTCCTTCATCTAAAGTCTCCTCTTTCTCTGTCTGCATTTTCTATGTGCCTCCTTTTCCTTCTACCCTTTTCACTCCCATTTTCCTTCAAAATTAGAGGTTGAATGAGTTGATAGGGGGTCGTGGGGGTTTAAAGATTTTCCCAAATGCCTTTTTTTTCTCACATCCTGCCATTTGGATGACTCAGGAAATGGAGCACCATGCCTTACAATTTGTTGGCCATACTCAAGTCCACGCCCATTTATTTCAACTTGTCTCTTGTCGTCGAATGGAGGAAATCACCTCCATAAATGCTTCTTTGATGTCTTCTCCCAATCCTTTTTATTACCTTGAAAGGAATTTATAAATTACTTCTTTTATTTATTTATTCTTTTCATAGCCTTGATTGCCATGGATGTGACAAAAGATTTGGACAAAATATATATTTTTATAAGTTTCAACCAGGGGTTCTATTATGCCACTAAGTACTTAATCTATAGGCGAATAGTGTTGTGTTTGAGAGGTTTGTTATAATTTGATATAAATGTTAATTTAAACTTAATTTATTTTTATTTTTTAATAACATAAGTAAGTATGTTCACATTTTTTTTTGTTAATTGACATATGAGTATTTGACAATTTTATTTATTGAATGAATAGGAGTGCAAGTACAATATGACGATACTTTTGATTTTTTAATATTAATTCCTATTTTAAATTTTTCTCTAATCTCATTTACATATAGCTAAGAAAATATATACAATTAAATTTTGCTACACTTTCCACACATTGATATGTGTAATTTTTCATGTTATATAGATTTAATGTAATTTATACACTATACAAATGAAAATATATAAAAGTTAAATAGTGACAACTTCCTTTTTATTTGTAATCCTATGTTAAAAATTGTAAGATTGTCAACATTATTTAGGACAAACACAAAATACAACAATGTGCTCCATGTTGAAATATTTTAAAGGTAAAAACTAATTGTTTTTAGAGGGATTAATAAAGAACAAATAGAATGAGTGGATGTGGTTTATAGTTGTAGAAGAAATTTCTTTTTATCTATAGTTATTTAAAAAAATGAAAAAATATTAAATTTTTATATAGACCGCTTTTAGAATCTAAAGTAGTACATGTTGAGAAATTTTTTTAATATACCATGATAAATTTTATTATATCAAGATCATAATTTTTTATTTCTGTGTCAATTATACAAATTCATTTCATATCAATAAAATAATTACTATGTTAATAACAACATAGAAAAAAGTAACAACAAACAAAAACATAGAAAAATAAAAAAAAGTAACAACAAACAAAAATTAAAAAAGCTAAAGAATGATATTGTAATAAAAACACTATGTATTGAAACCAATTTTCAAAAAATATGTTAATAAATATTTAAAGCTTTGAATATTCTTTTAATACTATTTTAAAACCAAAAAAAACAAATAAGAATGTGGGCAAACCTCTATTCCTAATCGCTTACTGTTAAAAGAATATATTAAAATTTTAGTTTTTTTTTTTAATGTCGATGCACATGAATATAATCAAGATAGCCGTTGAGAGTAAAAAAGACAATTCAAATTTATGTTGAGAATAAAAAGCTAATTGGATAGAAAATTCAAATTTAGGCTCTATATTCCGATTGATGGGTTCTGCAAGCAGGGAAAAATGGAGGAGGCTTTTAAACTTTTAGAGGAGATGCGTGGAAATGGGCTTTATCGAGGTACTCTGATTTTCAATGCAGTAATCAGTGGGCTTGAAAAGATGGTAGGAGAGAGCATTAAGCCTGGTGTTGTTACATATAATACTATAATTTTAGGTCTGTGAATTATGGGGAGGTCCCAAGAGACAAGAAAGCTTCTGGATAAAATGGCTGTGAAGAGCAGAAGCAGCTATTGAGCTTTTAAATGAGGTCACTAGCAAGGGTACATACCTGATGATTATACTTACAGTATCATGTTTTTCCTCTGCAAGGATGGCAACCTCAATGCTGCTTTCAAGTTCATATATCGTATGCTTGCCAGGGATTGTATTCCAGACGGTAAGACTTCCTATGTGCTAGTGATTCTTAGGCCATTTTTGGACTGCTCAAATCTGGAAATCGCATTTAAAGAATATACTACTCCACTATTTGGTTACCATTTCAACATTTGTTCATAGTAATTGTTTTTTGCCACACAGAAATGGGTTCTGATTATTGAGCAGATTGAAGCTTTGTTGTGTACGCTTCAGATTACTACTCATATCAGTGACGCCTTGGCTACTGCTAGAAAATCACGCCATCATAGACACAAGATCGAATTGGATGAAATACGCATTGGAAAAACATCATGTAATGCTGGAATTGTCTATCATTGAAGGTGATCAGAATTAGAGTTAAGCATTCATTAGTAGAGGCCTTGTAATAGTTGAGTTCAAATTGTAGCTCAATACTCATAAGGATTGTAGACAGTTCAGAGACTTTATTTGCAATATCATTCATCTTGGAGTTTGCACTTGATATGTATTCGGGATGTGAGCTTGCCATCAGGACCTTGATCATAAAAAGGATGATCCATGCTACAACAAGGGAAACAAAAAGCTATGGTAATTTATAGAGAAATGCATAACCCCTGTTTGGTATCATACTATCAAGCAACATTTAGTTTCAACAAGGTGACAAAACTTGAGGTGAGCTTTCTTTTCTCATATTGTCAGGGAATTGTGTAATTGTACATCAATAGAACCACATCAGTATAGGTTTGATCCTATTAATATTAATATTATGAATTTTTGTAGCAAAATTAGCAGCAGAGATGTTTATGTTTTGTGGTTTTATTCTTCTAAGTTGTTAAAGTTTATATTAGAAGATTGGTTATAAATATAATCATAATTAGTGAAACACTGATGTGTATTTCCTGAGTCACTGACGAAAGGAAAAAGCACCACTACTGCCACTGCTTCTGCTACATTGTTCTTATTGATGGACTGTGGAAAATTAATACCAATACATTGTATGTTATTTTAATTTCTTACATTTTGAATCTGCCATCCTCAATTTATTCCCCATCTCTAAAAAGAGTTTGATCCACCACGGAAGAAGTATCAACACACCCTATTTTGTATTTTGAATAAAAAGGTACTACAAGTGGAATATTTTCTATCCCCTGCAATTATAAAGCCATTAATAGTGCCTTATTCATATTTCCATTTTTCTTACACATGGTGAATCTCCTTGCTCCTTGAATGAGCTCTTCTGAATGTTGCAATCTCATGATTGCAGATATTCCCTGTCTTTATGTCGTTCTGTCTTCAGACCTTCACTACATTGAGAAGACTGCTTGTGCCCAAGCCTTTCACAAACATCAACATTGTTAAGTTGACAGTCAAAATGGTGGAGACATGGAAAATTTCCCTTTTTAAGCCTCCAAGATTTCTAATCTGGAGTTCAACAAGGATACAGGATAAAGTTGTTTGTTTTTTTAATCATAAATTGATTAACATATGCCATAAATGTGAATTTGAATTATTCTGTTAGGTGGATATCTGGTGTGAGGCCCCATTTATTCTCAAAACAATTTTCAACCAGAAATAAACATGCCTCCTAAAATTTTAGCTTTTATTGACAACAGGAGGGAAGAGTCTGCTCAATGTTGTCAACTAAATTACAGGGTTCTTCCCTTAAAGGTCCCTGTACCCGTATCATACAGTTCTAGTACCGGCACTGGTCCAGGTCCAGGTACCTCTTGTTCTTATATTATCTTGGGTATCCAGCTGTCATAATAAAAACTAATTTAAAAAAATGCTAGCCCTGTACAACAGTCATAATAAAAATAAAAATAAATTAAAAAATACAATAAATATTATAAATAAACACACAATTAACTAATCTGCTGCTAGTCTTATAGCAAAAGATTTTCTATTTTAGCAACAGTCATAATAAAAATAAAAATAAAAGATAAAAATAAATTAAAAAACACAATAAATATTATAAATAAACACACAATTAACTAAATATTGGTTAATGTCTAATTCTAGGTTTGCCTATAGTTTCTCTTTCAATAGTTCTGTTTTTACCTACTAATGTCAACCACTTAGATGCTGTGGAACTTAATTCAAGTTGTCAACGCAAACCATTCTGCTCCACTGTGTCTTCCTCAATGAGAAGCCTAAGTATTTGGCAGCCATTTACGCTTCTTTAAATTCCAGAATCCACATTATTGCTCTCTTCCTTGAGAGAAGCGTTGAAGAAGTTAAGAGCTTTTTTTCGATAATTTGTTGTCCCAAAGCCTATCAAAAGATGGTGAGGAACGATTTCTATTGTCACGCTTAACATTGGATTATTGTGATGAATCGGAAAACATTGGATTAGTGTGGAGAATAAGATTATGTCATCCACAAATTGAAGGTTTGAGTACCTATCTTATTGAAGGATGGCCAATGATTTGTGAATTTCATTTGCTTCGTTGAGTTTTGATGGCAGGTGATTTCAATCTTCTGCAAGGAAGATGAACAGGTAAGGGGTAGTGATAGGAGAGTTATGCAGCTCTGTATCCATTATATGAAGTGCGACCAATTACTACTGGCTAATTAACATTGCTTAAGACAGAATTTTTGTATGATCAATTGCTAATTAGCCTGACTAGAGGCTTTGGACATATGTAGTTTAAAATGCAAACCTTCTATCTTCTAGGTTGTTAATTAGCATTTAATCTCTTGAGCAGAAATTTTGTCCCAAAGCTGCTTATACTCTAACTGGGCCTGTGAGATTATCTCATGCAGTAAGAGTTGGAAAATTCCAAAATGACTTGAAAATGATACAAGCACAGAGGATCAACTCAATTCAAACTCACTTTAATGAAGGATAACGTCTACAAAGGCACAAACTGAGTTTCTACTTTCCTGACCCAAGCAAGGTTTCCCAAACCTTCAATCTTCTTAGAAATCTTAAACTTAAGCTACATAAACTTCCATTTCAAGTTTCCCCCTTTTCATCATAAATCAAGACATTGACCTTGACAATGGCACAATTTTTTTGGATTTTAGCTTGTCAGGCCCAGACCTGACTTTTCAAGACCTCCCCATCCTTTAAGAGCCCTAACTCAACACAACTAAACACTCCTCAAGGTCTGCCCTCACATCCTTTTCTCCTTTACTTCATTGACTCATTCATTCCCTAGTAACCATACCATTAAGGACTGTCAAACATATATTTTAATGCAAACCCTTAAACCTGACTGTAATCATAATTCTGAGTACCCATTTCAATGTTTTAAAAACGTATCCAAAATTAAATATTTGTTGCTTCAATGAAAAGCGCTCAAAACTGGACTGGTAACGTGCAAATTAGGCTCATTAGGCCAAGGTCAACATAGGGCTTATTGATTCTTCTAGTTCCAAAGTCAATATCTCACGACCAATTCTTCAAAAATTCATTATTAGACCTGTACAAGCTTATTTCACGTTCAAAAGTTCATTTACCAAGATATTTCTACAAACCCTAAGTGATAACTACCTTGATTGCTCTGTTCTCAGACTGTAACAAAGATTTGAAGACTTACACCTCAACTTTCCACACAACAATCTTATCCAAACGGTCTAAAACTTAAATAATATTGAATCAGATGTTACCAAGACTTCCTCCACCAAATATTAGCCAATTTCAATGAATAAAATGGGAGAAACAAAACTTTTAATGACTCTGTTTACCCTAGAACAGGGTTTTATCTGTTTATAGGAGAAACTCAATATCTCTTTCAAAGCTGCTTAAATTTGCATGAGACAAAATATGTATGGAAGGTGATTGAGACCATTACCACATAAAACCAATTAAGCATCCATTTATACCCGTACAATTCCGAACATAGGCCTGAAACCACTGAAATTCTTAAGAAAATGCACAAAATCAGAGTTTCTCATTGATCTTAAACATGAATTCAATCACCCACATGTACAAAAGTGTCTACAGAGCCTTTTTAAAGGAATTCAAGCATGACTTTACAACTTCTAACTGATTTCTAACTTCCTACCAACGTTCAGACCCTAATGACCTTTCAACTTCCTAATGTTGCTTTGGGCAACTTTTACATTTTTTTGCAATTTTACTAATGTTTGTTGACAACCTTTTACATTTTTGCAAAATACACATCAAATGACTTTTAAATGACTCCTACATGTGATAAATGGTCTGAATGACCTTGGAACATTGAAAAATCAACATGATTGAATCAACCTTCAAGATTTGCTTTATGGAACCATAAGTTGTCCTGATGCTTCTGCATCAGAAAATAATTTTGAATATTGTCTTACATAGAGAAATGAGTTGGAAAGCTTTGAACGAGTTAGTACCCACCTGCCTGGGACTTGGAACCAAATTAGGGGTATTGAAAACCTTGACATCTTTTTAATTTTCCTAGACTCTTCCACTGCCCTGAGCAAATCATCTAGAATAATTGGCTAGAATTTTTAATTAACTAATAGAAACCCATCAAGTGCAGGAACTACTCTTGCCAATGACAACACTACTCTACTTAATTCTTCTAATTTAAGAGTTTGAGTTTGTACACAAACGTGCACATCTGACATACCTGAATAGAGTTGATTTCTTCCCACCATTCATAGATTCGGTAATGAATTTCAGAATGTGATATTCATATATTTAAAAGTTGAAGAAAGAAAACTAAATTGCTTTTATTGATGGTAAGTTTATTTGTCTGTAGAATGTTGGTGAACAGATCTTCGGTCTTGTGGTTTAATTTGCAGTAGTTGCCTTCATCACTGTTGCGCAGTAGATTGGTTTGTTATTGGATGATGTGTATAAGAAGCTATCTTATTATTAGTAATTTAGGAGAAAATAGCTTTCAAGCCCCTAGGTTGAGTGTGTTGGATATCAGTGTTAATCATCCATTCAAGCTCATAGTGATATCGGTGTTTCAGGGGATGGACAGAATTTGGGTAACTGTTTAACTCGAACATTGTTTTTCTATTTTTCTTAATAAATTTTTATACAAGTTTGCTTTGAGGATCTAGCATTTACAGGATTGTTGCCGCCAGCAACCAGTGTATATTCCTGCAGGAGAATTTACCCATGGAAGAGCTCAAAATCTCCATTGTCTTGACTCTTATCACATGCTGGTTAGTTTTACCATCTTTGTTTTAGTTACACTCATATTTCTTAAGGATTTTCCCAACCTTTCTTAAGTTGCATAGTAAACCAACATCACATTTTGAGATTTTATAGTGAGGGTATTGCTTCTGTCATGCTCTTATAAGGCTTTTGGGTTTCCTGATTGCAGTGAGGGCATTACTTCGGTCATGCTCTTATTAGCATCCCCATTACCATTACACTAGGGTATTCTCTATGTGAATCTGAAAGGATCATTCAATTTGCTAAAAATATGAAGTCAGCAATAATATGTTCTTGAAATTCCAATTCTTTAATGCACATAGATTTTTCTAGTGCAAAGGGCTGCTCTATTCAGTATATATAGCAAACTTTGTGAAAATTTAACATTTTATGCTAACTTTGCAACCAATGCCCTAATTACTACAATCAGGATTAATACAATGTTTTATTACATGAAATAGGGATTATCTTTTTCTCATCTGTTTGGCTTTTTTTTTATCTGTTTAAATGCATAAAAATAATATCTACAAACTCAAAGCATATTCTATTGTGATTCTGAAAATATAATTCTTAAATTGATATGGGTTTTATTTATTTTGATTATTTTCTATTGTGATTGTGATTCAGAATTATAAATTAATTCAAGAATTTATTTATTCTGATTACTAATAATCATGTTTATATTCATATAGTAAAGTTGCAAGCATATTAATCATGTTTATATCAATATATTGATGTCATATAGATTTAATGGAAGTGTATACCCTTAATTTTGTGTAGGCATCAGATCTGGCAGACTGCTGCATATTTTGCATTGAAATTAAAATTGGATTTATTTTTATATATTTTATTGTATATATGCTTCTACAGTAATTTATATGTATATATATAGGTAGATTATCTTTTGCTTACAATTTCTTCTATGCAAAAATGTTTCTATTATTTATTTATTTTAAAACTTGTGATATTGTAAAACACAGATATTACTTTTATAGCATACTGTAGAAAAATCAGCAGCTGTAAAAAAAAGTGGAGGAAGGCCAAAAGAATTTAGTCTTATTTTGTCTTATATCTACATGGAATATGTGATTGAAATTTAGCATCCATCATTCACAATATTCTACGTAATTGTAGTTGTGCCATTGTTTATAAATGTTCCGTGAATTTGCCCCTAGCACTAGAAATGAACATTCTAAGCAGTAAAGATAATTTTAGGATGCTTGGATTTAAAACCTATTTGATATGACGGAAAATAATTGTTTTCTTTTTTATAGTTTGTAGGAATCAGATCTAACGAGGCCATGATCACTATAATGCATTTCTCATTTGATTACATGTTTTTTAATATACTTTTATGAAAATGAAGAAGGTGAAAATAAGGAGAAAGAGAACGGAGGTTCTTTTCCAAACCATGAGGGAGGTTGATGTGCTGGATGACGGATATAAATGGAGAAAATAAAGCCAAAATATTGTTAAGAACACACCATCCCAAGTTTTTCTTTTTCCCAATATACACATTTTCTCTAAATGAAACATATGACAAAATTAAACAATAGGATGCCTACTTTGCCTATAAATCTAAATTATAGTGAATGTCGAAAGAGAATGAAATTTTATGTAACTATCAAAATTTTGTCCTTTGAGGTAAATTACAACTTCAATATAAGAAAGTTTCAATTTGCATTTGTTTGTTCAATGTTTTTATACAATACCCAAAAAAATTACAAAATATAGTGATATTAAGCTAGATGTATGAGAGTTTTTAATTTTAATTATATTGTATATTTTTTCAATATGTTCTCTTTTTATTGTCAATCATTGAATGTAATTTAAAACGTCAATTGAATAATTACACAATTAAAATATTCTCTCCCTCTCTCCCTCTTACCCTTCTTTATTTCTTTGTATAGTTTATCTGGCTCTTTGCTTCCCCGAGTGTTTTCTATTTTTGTTTCTCTCTAGATCTATATATATATATATACTTTTGTTCTTTTGATGATTTTTTTTCTTTCCTTTTGTTTTTACTTTCTCTCTTCTTAATTTCATTATTATTTTTCCCTATTTTTCAGATTTATCAAAATTTATTTTATTTTATTTTTATATTTTTATTTTATTTTATTTTATATTGATTTTTCTTATATTTTTTCTCTTTTTTCTCTCATAGTGTATTTCTCACTCACATCTGCCTTTATAGCTCTCTTTCTCCTTTGGCATATCTTTTTTCCTTTTAATTTTATTTTATTCTAGTTATCTCTCATTGTCTAAATATCTTTATTTCTTTTAAATGTTTCTCTACATTGCTATTTATATTTCTTTGTTTCTTTGCATCTATTTTTCTCTTTCTATATGGGTTAGACCTTGGATCCTAGAATTTAATTTTTTGACCTATAGACCTTGATCTACACCCTAGCCTCATGGTTGTGGGCCCTAGTTTGATAAAAATTTGTCCTATAGCCTAAATAGTTATATCATAGACTCTTAAGTTTTGAACCCTAAACCTTAGGGGCTATGTCTTGTACTTATGGACCCTAGACCAAATAATATTATTATTTACCCTTTACCTTAAACGTGTGCATGGACCCTAGTGCTTAGGCTATGCTACTAGATATTTGACCTCAGACAATAGAACATGGGCATTCGATCCCAAGAACCTAGGCCTTAAACCTTAGACCTTAGAGCTTCAAACTTCAATATTGAACCTTGGATTATTAGATGATTAAAGCTTGGATCCAAGACCATGTATACTAGACTATGGACCCTAGAATTTAAATGCTAGATTATAGAAATTAATCTTGCCTTAAATGTGAGAAATCAAACATTGTATGCTAGATGTTTACCTTAAAACTTGGAGCCTAGACCTTAGCATTATGTGCCCTCAACAAGAAACATGTACCATATACCATAAATCATTTGACCATTCACATTTGACCCCATCCTTAGAGCCTTAACTTTAGACACTAGGATATAGACACTATACCCTTTGCACCTAGGTCATACAAACTTGACTCTCAAATCATACAGTATGTGCCCTTATATAATTGTGTCCCTTGATTCTTAACCTTGAAATCCAAGACTTCATGAATATTACACATTAACGATTTGATCTTGGGCCCTAGAATTTTTACTATAGAATGAAAGCATGGACCCTATAGATTTAATCTTTGAACCAAACCTTGTTTCTAGACACATTATCCTAAAACCTTTTACCTTTGAAGTTAGATTCTAAACCTAGAACCTTAACTTTGGACCCATGAACACTATATGTTATAGCTTGGATTCATTGACCATGCACTTTAGATCAAGAAACTATTACTAAATATTGTGATCCCTTAGACTCTAGATTTTAGATAATTGGACCTCACACCTTAGACCAAGAAACCTTTGCCCTATGCCTTTGACCATGGACCCTATGATCTCTTCAAAGGTAAAACCAACATGAGACCTCTTCATGATCTCTTCAAAGGTAAAGCCAACATGAAACCTCTTCTCAATCCCAACATGATAGAATGTAAGACCAAGGTAAGGTGGGTTGGGTTGCGGGATACCTTTGAGTCAATAGAAAAAATAAGAAGAAAGAAAATTACATACCTTTTTATTGTCAAAATATAAGACCCCTTACAAGTTGTTGTACACATCCCCAAAGGACTTGTCTCGCCCCAGCATGACACCCTTTCTCAACCCCAACTTGGCAAAATGTAAGACCAAGGTAAGGCGGGTTGGGTGTTAGGCCAGGTTGCAAGGATACCCCTGAGTCAACAAAAAAAATGAAGAAACAGAAATCCATAATTTTTTATCATCATAATGTAATATCCCTTGTAGACTATTGTATACATCCCAAAAGACTAGCCTCACCCCAATGTAACACCCCTTCTTAGCCCCAACTTGGTAGAATTTAAGATAAAGGTAAGGCAAGTTGGGCATTGGGTTGGGTTACGGGGATAGCCTTGAGTCAACAAAAAAAATAAGAAGAAAAGTCAATAACTTTTTATCATCAGAACGTATGACCCCTTGCGAGTTATTATATATATCCCCAAGAGACTAGTCTCACCCTAGCATGACAACCCTTCCTCACCCCAACTTGGGAAAATGTAAGACTAAGATAAGGTTGGTTAGGTGTTGGGATAGGTTGCGAGGATACCCCTAAGTCAACAAAAAGAAGAAAAAATAGAAGTTGATACCTTTTCATCATCATAATGTAAGATTCTTTGTAGGTTGTTAATTACATCTTAGGGGACCTCAGGGGACTAGTCTCACCCCAACGTGACACCTTTCCTGACCCCATCCTGGCAAAATGTAAGACCAAGGTAAGGTGGGTTGGGTATTTGGTTAGGTTGGGAGGATACCCCTGAGTCAACAGAAAAAATAAGAAAGAGAAGTCCATACCTTTTTATCGTGACCAAAATGTAAGACCCCTTGTGAATTGTATACATCCCCAAGGGACTAGTCTCACCCCAGCATGAAACCTCTTCCTGACCCCAACTTGGCAGAATGTAAGACCAAGGTAAGGTGGGTTGGGCATTGGGTTAGGTTGGGAGGATACTCTCAAGTCAATAGAAAAAATAAGAAAGAGAAGTCCATACCTTTTTATTGTGAACAAAATGTAAGACCCCTTCTGAGTTGTATACATCCCCAAAGGACTATTCTCAACCCAGCATGAAACCCCTTATAATGTAAGATAACTTAAAAATACTCCAAATCTCCTAATAACATCGACACCCTAGCACACTGTCATCACAAATAAACTCAATAAACTACAAATACTTCCTCGGTCTCCAAGACGCCTATCGAGCAAAGATTCCAAATTGTCCGCCATCTCCATGCTTCCAAAGGCCGAGCCACATACACCACTCAACCAGTATGGTCGAGCTACCACTATGTCGTGGTTCACGGGTGGCCCCAAGGGAGTAGGTAGGCTCGTGGGACTATCACAAGCATTGGATTGTCACAAGAATCCGAATCCAGAACATTCCTAGCATTCACAAATATAGTGAATCCTCTCTATTCGATTACACACATATGTTCCCTCATAAAAGAGAATCCTTTCTGGACTGTCATACAGAAACTGACCCAACACATAATGGTCATACTATCAAGCTTCTTGCGGGTTCTCCAAGCATGGACACCTACTCTCCTATCCATCGATGGACTGTCTTAAGGGAACCCGTCCCATTCATAGCACAGGATTACCCAGCACACTACCACCCATTTCATTTCCTTGCTCGGTGGTCGCGGACTGCACCAGGGAAGAAAGGATATCATACACAACAATGGTTAAAACAAACAAACCCAAGATGGTGCATTCCTCTCACTAGCTGCATTCACAATTGCAAAATAAACCAGAGGCAAATAGAATGATACAACTGACAGGAAACAAAAATTTCAACTAACCATATTCATCTTAATACTGTGCAAAACATTTAACAGAGAGCCCGATTTTTTCCTCACATTGCTCTCTCCGGTCTCTTTTCTATTCGCACTTCCTATCCCCTCTATCCCCTGATTCGGTTACATCTACCTCTCTCTTTTAATGGAGATTCTATGGTAGAAATACAACTGCTCATCTAACCGATATACGGTTACAACTAACTTAACTTATTACATTTAAAAGAATTGCAAATACCATTAAACATAGTTCCTTCGAAATGTTAACTAACACAAGATATTACAATATACTGAAATTTGAGGTGCTCCCGCACCATACTCCCAGTCTGAATAGATTTCCAAGTACCATGGAAATGCTAAGGTGAGACTGCTACAAGTCAAATCTTTGCCCCTGTGTCTTCGTCACTGAATCAAGGCGTTCGCTGCTGTCGTTGTTGTTGTCACATGACTCCCATCAATGGAGTGTATGTTGGTTGTTGTCCTCCTCTCGTCATGCTGCTGCTTCACACTACTACTGTACTGCCATGTCACCCACCAATGATTCTGGAAGATGCTTCCCACCCTTCGTTGAGTGGTTGCTCTCATTGCACCTTCTACCCAGCTGCATCATGGTGGAGACAATACAAAGACCCCCCCGCTTGAGATCTTCATAGTGTCTTGACTACAGCTTGGAGGGATCACCATGCAACAATGAACCCACGCTATTGCTTGGTGTAGATTGCCTTCTACACTCTAAGAAACTTCTGAGCTCTAATACCATTCTGGTGTAAGATAACTTAAAAATACTCCAAATCTCCTAATAACATCGACACCCTAGCACACTGTCATCACAAATAAACTCAATAAACTACAAATACTTCCTTGGTCTCCAGGACGCATGTCGAGCAAATATTCCAAACTGTCCCCCATCTCCATGCTTCCAAAGGTCAAACCACATACACCACTCAACTAGTATGGTCGAGCTACCACTATGCCATGGTTCACGGGTGGCCCCAAGGGAGTAGGTAGGCTCACGGGACTGTCACAAGCACTGGACTATCACAAGAATCCGAATCCACAACATTCCTGGCATTCACAAATATAGTGAATCCTCTCTATTCGATTACACACATATGTTCCCTCATAAAAGAGAATCCTTTCTGGACTGTCATATAGAAACTGACCCAACACATAATGGTCATACTATCAAGCTTCTTGTGGGTTCTCCAAGCACGGACACCTACTCTCCTATCAATCGATGGACTGTCTTAAGGGAACGCATCCCATTCATAGCACAGGATTACCTGACACACTACCACCCGTTTCATTTCCTTGCTCGGTGGTCGCGGACTGCACCAGGGAAGAAAGGATATCATACACAACAATGGTTAAAACAAATAGACCTGAGATGGCGCATTCCTCTCACTAGCTGCATTCACAATTGCAAAATAAACCAGAGGTAAATAGAATGATACAACCGACAGGAAACAGAAATTTCAACTAACCATATTCATCTTAATATTGTGCAAAACATTAACACATTAAATGGCTCTCTAGCCAAAGGCCAAAGAGCCCGATTTTTTCCTCACGTTGCTCTCTCCGGTCTCTTTTCTATTCGCACTTCCTATCTCCTCTATCCCCTGATTCAGTTACATCTACCTCTCTCTTTTAATGGAGATTCTAGGGTAGAAATACAACTGCTCATCTAACCGATATACGGTTACAACTAACTTAACTTATTACATTTAAAAGAATTACAAATACCATTAAACATAGTTCCTCCGAAATGCTAACTAAAACAAGATATTACAATATACTGAAATTTGAGGTGCTCCCGCACCACCTTCCTAACCCCAACTTGGTAGAATGTAAAACATCCCCAAGGTACCCTAGAAATTAAATGCTAGATTATAGAGATTAATCTTACCTTAAACTTGAGAAATCAAACATTGTATGCTAGATGTTTACCTTCAAATTTGGAGCCTAGACCTTGGTCCCTATCCCTAGATTATAGTTCATGAACCCTTAACCAAGAAACCTATACCATTTATTGTGAACTCTTACAACTTAGATTTTGGATCACTAGGACCTTAGCATTATGTGCCCTCAACAAGAAACATATACCCTATACCATAAATCATTGGACCATTGACATTTGACCCCATCCTTAGAGCCTTAACTTTAGACACTAGGATGTGGACACTATACCGTTTGGACCTAGGTCATAAGAACTTGACCCTCAAACTATAGAGTATGTGCCCTTATATTGTCTCCCTTGATTCTTAACCTTGGAATCCAAGACTTCTTGAATATTACACATTAATTATTTGATCTTGGGCCCTAGAATTTGGAGTATAAAATGATAGTATGTACCCTATAGATTGAATCTTTCAACCAAACCTTATTTCTAGACACATTATCCTGAAGCCTTTTACCTTTGAAGTTAGATCGTAAACCTAGAACCTTAACTTTGGACCCATGAACACTATATGTTATAGCTTGGGTTCATCAACCATGCACTTTAGATCAAGAAACTATTACTGAATATTTTGATCCCTTAGACTCTAGATTTTAGATAATTGGACCTCACACCTTAGACCAAGAAACCTTTGCCCTATGTCTTTGACCATGGACCCTATGATTTCTTCAAAGGTAAAACCAACATGACACCTCTTCATGATCTCTTCAAAGGTAAAACCAACATGACACCAATTCCCAATCCCAACATGATAGAATGTAAGACCAAGGTAAGGTGGGTTGGGTTGTGGGATACCTCTGAATTAATACAAAAAATAAGAAGAAGAAAAAATTACATACCTTTTTATTGTTAGAATGTAAGACCCCTTACAAGTTGTTGTACACAACTCCGAGGGACTTGTCTCACCCCAGCATGACACCCCTTCTCAACCCCAACTTGCTAGAATATAAGACCAAGGTAAGGGGGGTTGGGTGTTAGGCCAGGTTGCAAGGATACCCCTGAGTCAACAAAAAGAAGAAGAAAGAGAACTCTATAATTTTTTATCATCATAATGTAAGATCCCTTGTAGACTATTATATACATCCCAAGAGACTAGTCTCACCCCAATGTAACACCCCTTCTTGACACCAACTTAGCAGAATGTAAAACCAAGGTAAGGCAAGTTCGATATTGGGTTGGGTTGTGAGGATACCCTTGAGTCAACAAAAAAAATAAGAAGTAAAGAGAAGTCAATACCTTTTTATCATCAGAATGTATGACCCTTTGCGAGTTGTTATATATATCCCTAAGGGACTAGTCTCGCCCTAGCATAATACCCCTTCCTCACCCCAACTTGGAAAAATGTAAGACCAAGGTAAGGTTGGTTGGGTGTTGGGATAGGTTGCGAGAATACCCCTAAGTCAACAAAAAGAAAAAAAAATAGAAGTCCATACATTTTGATCATCATAATGTAAGATACCTTGTAGGTTGTTAATTACATCTCAGGGGACTAGTCTCGCCCCAACGTGACACCTCTTCCTGACCCCAACTTGGCAGAATGTAAGACCAAGGTAAGGTGGGTTGGGCGTTTAGTTGGGTTGGGAGGATACCTCTGAGTCAACAAAAAAAATAAGAAAAGAGAAGTCCATACCTTTTATCGTGACCAAAATGTAAGACCCCTTGTGAATTGTATACATCCCTAAGGGACGAGTCTCACCCCAACATGAAACCCATTCTTGACCCCAACTTGGCAGAAGATAAGACCAAGGTAAGGTGGGTTGAGCATTGGGTTGGGTTGGGAGGATACCTCTGAGTCAACAAAAAAAATAAGAAAGAGAAGTCCATACATTTTTATTTTGACTAAAATGTAGAACCTCTTGTGATTTGTATACATCCCCAAAGGACTAGTCTCACCCTAGCATGAAACCCCTTCCTAACCCCAGCTTGATAGAATCTAAGACTAAGATAAGGTGAGTTGGGTCGTGGGTTAGGTTGCGAGGATACCCCCGAGTCAAAAAAAATGAAGAAAAAAGAGTTCATACCTTTCTATTGTCATAATATAAGATCCCTTGTAGGTTGTTATATACATCCCTAGGGGACTAATCTCGCCCCGACGTGACACCCCTTCCTCACCCCAACTTGGAAAAATGTAAGACCAAGGTAAGGTGGGTTGGGCATTGGACTAGATTGCGGGAATATCCTTGAGTCAATAAAAAAAATAAGAAAAAAAAGAAGTCCATACCTTTTTATCGTCAAAATGTAAGACCCTTTTATGATTTGTTGTGTACATTCCCTTGTATACATCCCTAAGGGATTAATCTTGCCTTAGCATGACACCCTTTCCTGACCTCAACTTGGTGGAATGTAAGACCAAGGTAAGGTTGGTTGGGCATTGGGCTAGGTTATGAGGATACCTTGAGTCAACAAAAAAAAAAGAGAAGTCCATACCTTTTTATCATCATAATGTAAGATCCCCTTGTAGATTGTTATATACATCTTTAGGGGACTAGTCTCACCCCAGTGTGACACATCTTCCCGACTCTAACTTAGCATAATGTAAGACCAAGGTAAGGTAGGTTAGGCATTTGGTTGGGTCACAGGTATACCTCTGAGTCAACATATAGAAAAAAGATAACTACATACCTTTTTATCATCTTTGAAAGGGGTTTTAATTGAAATATTTTGATTAATTGGAGACCAATTTACAAAAAAATCATAATGTGGTTTTAGTGTACCTTTCAATTAATACACCAACAATCCATTTGTATTAAGTACCATAGCATCCTTCTCCTCTGCCCTTTGAATCAAAGGTGCCTTAGAAGAATTTATATCCTCCATGATATTTGCATATAACACTATTACAAAGGGGAAGAGAGGTGTATTATAGAATCAACCCAAAACTAATGAGGGATGGAAAATATTGAACCAAAATAGGTAAACCACAATTTTTTTTGTCATAGGATTGAAATCTAGGAACTATGGCTTCACCAATCAAAATTATTTCTTTATTTTCTCTCCCCATACGCCTTTCTATTATTTATTTGTTATATATTTTTCTCATCCTCAATTATCTCTCTTCGTTTATCTATCTTCCTGCCCATCTCTATATTTTCACATTTTTTATAGTTTTCTATGTTTATTTCTCTTTATTCTCTTTTTCTCACTCACTCTCTATTTGTTTTGTTCTTTCCATTTATCTTTTATCTTTCTCTTTTTTCATTTATTTGTTTTATTCCCTCATAAAGGTGGCCTTGGTTCATGAAATGCTAAACGAAATCACCATTTCCATATTAGTTAAGGATTTGATGAAAGGTTGGAGATTGAGGAAAATAAATTCTTTTATGTTCACTATATAGGCCATGACCATGTGGACGTCAATTGTGCAAGAAATCCAACTATTAAGTGACTCAACGCTCAGTCCCTAAGGAAAATAACATCAAAACTGAGAGTTCAATTAGAACTAAGGAAATCAAAGTATAATACAAAACAACAATAAATTTTGTCTTTTTTTTTTCTTGTCTCACTTTTATACTTTGTTTATCTATTATTTTTCTCTCTTTCTATTTATATCTTTTTTATTCATCTATATCTCTTATATCTCTTTCGTTGTCTATCTTTATTTTTTCTTTCACTAATTTCTCTTATTTTTTACTGGATAGAGATAAATATCCCCAAAAGAGGTGATAATGCTTTAAAAAATCATGAATGTACATGAAACTACTCTAAACTAATCTTTATGGATGTACTCTAAACTACTCTAAGCTACTCTTTATGAATGTACACAAAACTACTCTAAACTACTCTAAACTACTCTTTATGAATGTACACAAAATCATGTATTCAACACTGGCATTATCCCAAAAAGAGGTGATAATGCTTTTAAAAAAAACACAACTGGGAGAAGTATGTTGAATACGATTTTATCGTTGAATTCATGCATCATCCACCGTATAAGATACGTCAACATCGCTCTAATGATTTTATGGTTAAATCATGGGTTTAACCATGACGTCAAATAATCATCCTATTGTCGAGTCCTATAAGGTTACCCCTGAGTAACAGTGTGGCTATCAATAGACTTCTAGTTAACTACTTCACACGAAAGCACTAGCTTTCATACCAAATTATTAAATTGTTGATAGTACAAGGGGTAATAACTATGGTTCTGATTAGGCTACTAAACACACAACCCAAGTACTATTAATATAATAAATCCTCGCTCAATATTTGTTTCGCAGGCCCCTCATTCATCAAGAAAATAAAGAGCTGCTCACCAAATAGAATGTTACTTTCACCAGCTTAAATATTTAAAATATTTCTTGTGTGTTGAAGTTTGGTACAATATATTTTATTGTCAGTTCCTCCATGCTTGCCTAGCTACTCCTTCGCCACCCACAACGTCCTTACTATTAATATTAATGGGTGGTCTTTTCATGAAAATTTAGTTCCTGGTTAATTTCCACTGACAAGCAGGATATTGCATGATATGTCGATTTGGTATTAAATGTTTTTGATCAGTGAAACCACCTTAATGGAAACACTACCTAGTTACGTTGACTGGTTGCAATGAAAATTTTCATAAAGTGCACACAATTTGATGGGAACTATTAATGTAACTTATACATTCAACTACAACTTAGCTAGTTGCTCAACATGGCTCACAAGCTGACTTGACAGGAGGAGAGGAAATTCTAGTCTTCTGCCAAGCAATTTATTGTATTAATAATGATGTTTCAGCCTATCTTCCTATTGTTTTACCAACCAACATGAAATCATATGCATTACTTTATGATGTAAGCAAAAAATGCCCTCGTGTGACAAAGTTGACAAGAGTGAAGAATTGCTAGATTACAATGGTAGTGGTGCCTTATTGACTGGCCCCTTGAATTGAAAGCTAATCTAAAAGTTAGCACCTCTACTTCTTCTTTCCTTTATTCTTATTTTTCTGCATATTTTTTCCTTATTTATGCTCAGTATCTCAGGTACTAATTTTAATCATAATCTATTATCTATGTAAATATCTATCTACCATGCATTTTATTAGAGGCAGAACCGAGGTGCTCATTTTGATCTTGTATTAGGGTCTATGGATTATTATGGCTCCCCTTAAATTTTTGACCCTTGAAGTTTAGAATGTTAGCTATAATTTACTTCTTTACTGGCTACCTGGTAGCGATGTTTCTTATTATCTAGAAAGGCAAGATTTTGAAGTGGTCTGTAACACCCTGCCACGCAACCCTAGAGGAAGTTGTAACAACTACTTTAACAGGCTAATTTTTTTTTTTAAGAAAAATTAACAAGCAAGTTCACTAACTAATTCCAACATCCTCTAAGGTTACGAGATACAAGTTATATAGAACCTCAACAAAAAACATGATTTAAACCATGTCAATTATTTACCTAATAATTTAAACACATACATTCCAAGAAGATAATTTACAGCAAGCATAAAGATAACTTTCCATTTCAATAATTCATAATTAAATATTGCAATTACATCTCTCATTCCCCGAATGATGCGAGGCCAATAAATAAGTTTATAAATACAACTTCCACCTCGATAACAACTGAGGGGTAAAATAATACAAGATCGACTAAAAAGAAATTAAGTAAGAACTGATACTGAAACCCACGAGCTCTCCAACTGGAAGTTTCATCCACAAGAACATGAAGAAAGAACCCGACGGATTTAGGTGCATGCCACCCAACCAAGTGGAACCCAAAGGCCCATCCCCCGTGCTAGGGGATAGTAACCAGGAATCCTAGCCAAGACCATCTACCTCTAGACATAGGCTAACATAAACTAAACCAAATTGAAACAACCAATCACATGAACCTCACAAGCACAACATAAGATCAACACATGTACAACTCAAGTACAACTCAGATACCACACAATTACAATACAAGTAAAACTCCACATGGTCACATTGCTTCCAAAAATAAAGCAGAACAAGTATGTTATGAGAACCATACACACAAAATCAAACACCAACCATGGTCACATCAGGTATGTTATGGAAACCATACCCACAATAAACAAGTAACAACAATGGTCACACAAAGTGCCATCACACAGCACATCATGAGTTACCCACTACGAATCGTCAAGATGGTGGCCTCAACCGATCCTTGGCCCTCATACTTACTAATGCAAAATCAAAGGTCAACTATTGTCCTAGATAGAGTTTCATCACATAGTTCGTCATGAGTTACCCACTACGGATCATCATGATGGTGGCCACAAACCGATCCCCGACCCTCATACTCACTAATGTGGAATCAAATACCTTTCATATAGACAAGATAGATGACCTTGCCGTTACCGTCCTTCCCACCCATCCCAAGCCTAACCGAGCACTTGGGTCCATGAGTGAGGCATTAATATCTTGATTAATGAGAAGTTAGTCCTAATCTTCTAAGTATTTTTTTAGTTATCACTTGATTAACTAACTTACAACGAGTTACCTTGGCACCACTTCGTGTGTCGGCCCCTTTACAAGACACTCCTCTACTTGAAAACAGCAAACCAAACAAACACCAAGGATACAAAGGATGCAATAAACAAGATACCACGACCTCTCCTTTTCTAGGAGGCAACATAAGTTCGAACCCTCTCCAAACTCTGGAGGTAACAAAGTTACAAAGTCACTCCTGACAAGGAGGCACAAAACACAAAGTCCACTCCTAAACCAAGGAGGTACAAAACATCCCCATTCATGAAAATCAGGTTATTATCACTGACTAGATCCCATGCAATACTCAAGGACTCACAATAGGTTGACAAACACAAAACGACAACCCATGGAACTGAAAATCCAATCTGGAAGACTTACGAATAAAACACCCTTTAATCCATTTCCCAAACAAGAGCATGAAGGGAATATTCATTGAAGGCACATGAAATAAACATTCCTCATTACATTACGTAATTCATTACACCGATAAAACTGAGTTAAAAATTCACCTTTTCAGATAAGGGAGAAATTAACGCTAATATTTAATTCCCTATTTGCTCATAATAAAATAGGCACTTTTAACTATAACACGAAACATTTCACTTTAAAATAAATAACTGATTTCCCTTGCAAACTAGATCATTATAAAATAAATCAGTTAATTTAACTATAAGCCCAATATTTCAAATTTTTCAATTATATTAAAATCAAATCAATAATTGACCTTTACTCTTAAATTAAAATTTCACATCCTCATTTAAATCAAACATTATTTAAAATCATATTTTAATATATGGATATATTTAGAGAAATATATATACATATATCAAAATAAAAAAAACAACAAATAAATAATATAATAATACTATATCGATATAATATAGAATATTACATATATTTTATTTATAAATATATATTAACATTTTTATACTATATTAATATAATATTAAAATAATATATTTATCTAATAAATTCATTTTTATTTTTTATTCAAATAGCATGCCTCAGGCCGCGCGCCATACAAAAGTCAAGGGTAGCTGTCTTGAGCTACGTGTGCAGATTAGGGCCACGCGTTTTCCTTAGGGTTGGCCACGGATTTTTCCTTTGGCCGCATGGATTAGATGCAGGAGGCGACGTTTTAATGGAGGGCGATGGAGGAGGAGGCCATCGTCAGCAGTAGTGGTGCCTGGGTACACAGCCAGCCACCACCTCCAGTGGCGCTGTGCACAACACATGTAATGCCCTGCCAAGTAACCTTAAAGGAAGTTGCAAATAATGTCTTAAGCGAACCAATTTTTTTTTATAAAGTGAATTTAACATACACATTCACTTACTAATTAACAACAACCTCTAAGGCTACAAGGTTAGGATTACTTAAACCCACACATCCATAATACATATAACCATAACATTATAAACTTTATGAAATAAACATCATACATCATAAGAATACCACATAACATAATAAGATAATCAACCAAGATACAATCTCATAATCATTAACTTAACCCAATAGTTACATCACTCATTCCCAGAATGAGGCAATAGTATATAAGATTTCAATTACAAAATTCCACCTCATAAACACAAGAGGGATACCATAACTTATACAAATTGAAATATTACAATGGAAGAAATTACAACAAGAACCGCGAGTTGTCTATTTGGATGTCTCGCCACCAAGTACTAAAGATCAATGGGGACCCAACGGTTTTGGTGCATATTCCACCCAACCAAGTAGTACACGAAGGCCCACCCCCCATGGTAGGAGATAGTAACAAAGTAACATGGACAAAGATCTACAACCACTAACCAAAGGCAGACTCATACTGACTCATATTGATATAACCAAACAAATGAACTAACAAATACAACTCAAGCTCCATACAAGTACAAATCAAGTACAACTCCAACATCACTAACATGGGTCACATTGCTTCCAGACATAATATTAATCAAGTATGTTCAGAGAACCATACACATAAAACAAAACCAACTGTTGTCCTAGATAGAGTTTCATTGCATAGTAGTCATGAGATCTCCTTTGGGCATTCTTCATAGGCTCCGGTAATCCTGGTGGCCTCAATTGAATCTCGACCCTCATACTCACTCATGCGGCATCAAATACCTCTCGTACTGACAAGATAAATGACTATGCCATTCCAGGCCTTCTCACTCATCCCAAGTCTAAACGAGCCCTTTTGTCTATGAGTGAGGATTAATTATCTTGATTAATGTGAATGCATCCTAAACATATAAGTACATTAATTTAGTTATCACTTGATTACCTCACTTCTAAAGGTTACCCGGTTTACCACTTTGGGCTTCAGCCCCTAACAAAAGCCACTCTTCTATTCGACAACACACACTCAAACAATCCACCAAGGGAAATACAAGTGCAACATACTAGGCATCATAAACACTCCAACACAAGGAAGATACAAATAATAGAACTCACTCCAAACATCTTGGAGGCAACAAACACATAGTCCACTCCTTTCATAGGAGGTACAAAACATCCCCGTTCATGGAAACAGGGTAAAACTGAAAAGACGCCATGCACTACCCAAGGAAAACACTGGATGGCATAAAGATTCAACAACCCTTATCCTCTAAGTTCTTCTGGAAGACTTATAATTTAGGACTAACACAAAATCCCAAAACCCACAATGCAACTTGACGACATGGCAACAAAAACATTCAAGTCATTAATCAAATCTAATATTTGGATTTTCTAAATCCATACTCATTCAATAGGTAATGTTGACAAAGTCAAAGGCACGATAACAAGTCAACTCAACTAAACATATAACCCTATTTCCTCTCTCATTATAGGAACATCTAAACAACTAAACTCACTTCCCTTTTCAAAATACAAAGAAAATAAATCTAAAGACAATCATGAGAAACTTACTATTTTTGGATATTCTAAATCCATATTTCTTTCATATTCCATTCATAATAACATAAAACTTTTACCCTCTCAAAACAATTGAGATAATTAACCAAATGCCTTTAATTAACAAATGTGAGAAATACTAATTTTAAATAATTTAAAACAAAATCAATGTTTATTTTTAAAACCATCTAAAATCCTCTACTAACTTAATTTCTTTCACTTTCCAACTAAATCATATTATTTAATCAATTTATTAAAATACCATTTTCCATATCAATTTGAATTAAGCATTTTCATCACTTCCATTTCAACTTTCAATAATACAAAGTCTATTTCATCTAATAGTTATCTCATTCCAACTTTAACGCATGCACCCAATTATTCTCAATAGTTAAACAACTCTAATAGACAATAAATAAATTAAAATAATTTATTGCCTCATCTATATAATAACTCTTTAATTCACTTTTAAAACATGCAATTTCTTCAATGTAAGTAAAATATCTTCTTCTTTATCTAATTTACCATGCATTCTAATATTATCTTTTAAAATTCTCATCCAAAACTAGATTACATGCAGTTTGTAAAAATAATTAAAAAAATATATAAATTATACATCTATTAAAAATTACTCATGTAACATATTCATTTAATATATATCCATATATTTATTGTATATATTCATTCTTTATTTTCTCCACTAATTTATTTAACATAATAACCCTTCAATACTTTCAAAACCAAAAAAAACCTCTATTATTAATATTCCCTAAAATATATATGTAAATATACATTTATACATTGTATACATATATTTTTTTTACTATATAAATATAAATGTGTATATACATTTTATATTATTTTAAAACTATTGTAAAAATCTGGATTCCTATTATAGGCGGGCGAATTCGGGGTTCGGAGTTTGTAGTACATAAAATAATAAATAAATAAAAACTTTAAAAAAATTAATGGGGAGGGGTCGGCTGTAGCTGAACCTTACCCCCCCATTACCATACATGGCCGCAGGGTTGGGAGGGGCTACACTGCTCATGAAGCAATGCTCCCTCCACTAAATGAAGGGCGTTGCCCATGAGTAGCCATGCCCTCCCCTTACTGGACGCGGTGGGGGAAACTTCATACCCCCTCCTAATAACATGCAGACTACAAAAAAAATAACAAAAGAAAACAATGAAGTATATTCGTGATTTTTGGATTTCTGTGAATTTTCCAGAAACAAGGATGCCATACGGACAGCTATAATTAATATTTTAATTCGAGAAAAAATATAATCCAAACAATGTATATATATATATCACATATATTTACATATGTATATATATATATTCATCAAATATATATATATATATATATGTAAGTATATGATATGTATATGTATTTAACCAGAATTTTCATTACAAGATAAATTAAAGAAATTTTTCTGAAACATTCATTTAGAAGTTAAATTATGCAAATTTATCAGAGAACATCACAATTTCACATAGTTTCAACACCGATTCTTTTAATCCATTTTCTTGAATTCTTAAAACAATAAAAGAACAATAACACAAAAAGGATCTAAAATAAAAACCAAAAGTTTCTAAAACCTCAAGGTTTCTCCACCTAATTTTTGCAAAGGGTTTTCAAAACAAATTTGATTTTCTACAGAGGGTTTCATTTTCTAAAACATTCTAAATGTATTGTTCAATCTCTATGTTTGATTCCAATAATAAAATAATCGATTTCCTCAAATAATTTAAATTCAACTGAGGTTTTCACAATTTTCACTCAAGAATTTTCACAAAAACAAAAGCTGTAAATTTATTTAATTCTTTTCTTCTAATAACAAATTTCTTTTCTAAAACAGATTTAACAACAAATCATTAATCACTACTATTTTAAAAGTAACCAAGAACAATAAAACACAAAGAGGAAAACCTGGTTCAAGAAGCTATAGAAAGAGATTAATTTTTGATGCAAGCCTCCTCTAAAGATCTCCCGAATTTTCTTCAATCATCCAATGAATCCAATCCAAAACCCAACAAATACAAACAATCTTTCCTCCAATCAATTTTACAATCAAAACTTTCTTCAAAACCTTCTTTGTGCAAATTTTTCCAAAATTTCTTCTCTGCTGTAAAAATGATTTTTTTCTAAAGACTTTTTCTGCCCTAAAATTAAAACATGTATTCTTTATAAATCAGAAATACCTAATACAACCCTAATTCACATGGAAAAGGCTATCCAACACCCAAAAAGGCATGGGGCATGGATGCCTATGCCATGCCATTGCATACCACTGTCAATACACAGTACACGTCAGACCCGTCAGTTGTACTGCCAGAAACGGTAGAATTGTCAGCCCAGGTCATCCACCGCCGCCAGTGTCCAAGTTGTTGGTTCGTAGCGAGGGGAAAGCAATATGAGTGAATTTTCAACTGGCTTTTTTTCACTGCTTAAACTTATACATGTTTTTTTTTTCACCGTTTATAATGTAAACTCCATCCTTCAAATTTATCTCTTATAGTGTTTTGTAGGTATTATTTTAAATATTTTTATTTATTAATTTTACAATATAGATATTTGGAAAAATTAGTAAATTTTTTGAAGTTAGTAAATTTTTTGGCTAAGTTAAAATGATTAAATAAATGTTTTTTAAGATAAATCATATAATTTGTAAAATGATGTCAAATTTTCAATTTTAAAATATTTAAAATGATTAGAAGTTATTATGTTCATATTTCAATGTGCAAGCTTATTAAACATTAATATATAAAAACTGCATTAAATAAAAACTGCATCAAATAAATGATAATTGATGAATAAAGGAAACCTAAAAATATGTTGATTGTATATCTCTACAAATTCTTTTTTCCTAATTCATTTTAAATCAAAAAACATATCTAGGAAGAATATAATTGGATGAAATATTTGTAAATAACATTGTATATGTGTGTGTAAATATTAACTTATGAAGGAAAAATGGAGAGAAACTAAAAATGAAAAATAATAAGATTTATTATTTTATTGGTCAAAATTAATTTTTAATTTTTAAATAATAAATTATATTATATTTAAAAATAGTTAATAAAGAGTTGTTTTTTATGATTTTGAAATTGTCAAAAAATTAAAATATGGATAGAGAAGAAAATATAAATAATAATTACTTGAACAATATATGATAATTGAAAAATCAATAAGTAAAACTAGAATTTTAATGGTATTCTTTATGTTTTTGAATTTCTAAATAATTTTAAATTTATTTTATTAAATAAAATTGAAATCTTTAATCTAATTGTGCATGGGAAATTTGAAAATTGACTACAAAAATGACTTTTTTTTCTCTAATCTTATAGTTTTATAGTTTATTTTCAAAATATTACTATTTATTCATCTTTGCTCTTATTCCTTGTATCTTAAGTTGTTGTTATTTAAGTGGTCATATATTTTTTTCTCATACACTATTATATTTAGTTGCATTTTTTATGATTTGTTTATATTTTTTTTTCCTTTTTCTAATTTGTTCTTGGATCCTTGTGCTTCCTTCCCCTCTCTTTTTCCTCTCTTTTTCCCTAGTGTTAGTCTAAAAATCAACCATTTTTTCTCCTCTTGTAACTATACAACTAAGATTTAGTGGTATTCGATATTCCACCAAAATTTATTCTATGCTTATCTAGGGAGTGCCACCAAATGTTTAATGCAATCTAAATTGAGAAGATGTTTGTAATAAATAAATTCTAAACAACTTTATGCAAATGAAATGATTATGCATTGATGAAAAGATGCTTAGAATAACCAATCCTAAACAACTTAGTGCAAAAAAATGATTATGGAACAATGAAAAGATGCTTAGAATAACAAATTGTAAACAACTTAATGCAAATAAAAATGATTATGAAATGATGAAATGATGCTTAGAATAAAAAGTCCTAAACAACATAATGGTATTTTGATAGAGAAATGGTCACGTGTTATTATAAGACAATCATATACCTAACTATGACAACCATCATGAAAAGTAAGATTGTAACAAATAAATAACATATTATTTATAATTCAACCATTCTAAAGTGAATATACATTCAAATTTAAATGTTTAAAGCTTGAAAACATGCAAATACGAAAAAATTATATTGTATATTGATTTTTAGTCATCATAGAAAGTAAGATTGCAATAAATAAATCTATAACATGTTATTATTTATAATTCAATCATTCTAAAGTGAATATAAATTCAAATTTAGATGTTGAAAGTTGGAAAACATGGACATAAGGAAAAATTATATTGTATATCGATTTTTATATATAAAAGCATAGAATAATTCTCTACACATATACAAAATTGGCATTGATACCAACTCAAAATATTTTTTACAAAATGTTGCATATGTCATCTCAAGCTCCATATGCCATCTCAAGATCTATATGCAATGTGGATGTTGAATAACTACACATTAAATCCTAATAGTTCAATTGATACAATGTCTCAGGTGAGTCCTAAACTTGTGGTGGATCATCAAAATCTAGCCTTCTCATGCCACTTGATGGATGCAAAATTGACTGCACAATAACAAATCAAACCACATTTTAATTAGCTCAATAGTAAATAAATTAGGCCACCAAAAAACACTTATATACTATAATTTAGAAATGTCAAATTACCATATTGTTACCATCTCTACTTTGCATTGCATCCATTGTTGAAGTTGTTTGGTTAAGATCAATAGAAAATGGTAACATATGTTGTTGGGTGTGTTGTTGAGCATCTAAAGCCACAATGACATGCACATTTAACAAATCAACTTAGACAATATTAATTTACAAACTAAAGACATAAAATTGAGAGAAGTGTATTTAATAATTTCTATACCATCTCCACTTTGCATTGTATCTATTGTTGATGTTTGGCTGAGATCAATAGAAAAAGGTAACATATGTTCTCTATTGTTTTGTTGATCATTTGGATCTACAATGACATGCTCATTTAACACATCAACATATATAAAGTTTTCAAGTGCAAATTGCATTATGTAATTCATATAAATAATAGTAAATTTACTAAGTATAAAATTAATAAATACATTTGATAGTTAAAAATTACCATATATAAGTTGTATTTCATTTGTTATTGTTTGGTTTAGATCAATAGAGAAAGGTAATTGACGTCGTCGAGTACTCTCTTGATCATCCAAACCTACAATGACTTATTTTTAACATATGAAATAGAAACAAGAAGTATTATTATGCAAATTACTAAAATGCTTATGAATAAATGTACTCACAGTGTTGTTGCATGATAACAACTCTTTCTTCTTCTATTGTGATGCCTGAGCGATTTATGGCCTTTTTTTTCTTTTTCTTTCTACATCCTGTAGAGGTGAATTGAAACTTTCCATACTCCTCAGTTGTTTCATTCAATTCTTCAGAGATGGCATTGTCTCTTTGACGAATTGAACGATGTTTGCACATTTTGCTAGGACTGAACCATGGTGATATGCGTCTCGTAGAAATGTTCTCTGAGCTAGGGATTGATGTAAATTTGGAAGAGGAAGGAAAATATGTATCAATATATTTTCTCAATCTCTCAATACATTGACTAAATTTATTTTTTCCATCTTCACTAGTTGGTAAATTTTGGAGCAGATGATTTAAATAATCAATGGAATTTTTAAAGTTTTCATTTGAACCATCACACATTTTCTGGCCATCTGTAATACAAATATAAATGATTAAATCTAAAAATATTGAAATATATCTTAATCTTTCATTATAAAATATATACATTGAAATTTACCTGTTCTCTGGTCTTCACCAATGACAACCTCAAGCGCATCTAGATCTTCTATTTGATTACAACAATCTATAATTGGATTAAGATTTAATTAATTTTGAGAACCATAAAAAATAAAGTAATATTTAATTGTAAAGGCCATATCGACATTATCGATGGTATTATTTTCGTGACTAAAACTCCCTCTAACATTGTCATCATCATCAAGCAATGGAGTAACACCATCTATAATTTAAAGAGATTAATTTAGTTAGTTTTGAGGAATAATATAATAATCATTTAACCTATAAATATTAAACTTAACTCTCAAATAACCCTTACCAACAACTTGATCTTGCTCATTATTTTTGTTTCTCTTTAGAAGATCTAAAACCTTTAACACATGTTTGCACGTGTTTCCCTTCTTTGCCCACTGACAGTCACACACACACAAATCTGGTCCAAATTTTCTGACAAGATACCATTTTGTTGGAACTGTTTGGCTTCTTATTTGGTACATGTTAGGCAGGTCATATGGATGGCAATCTATATCTAGTATTTTTTCTGACCTCTCCAATGCAATTGTGTAATATCTTTCTTTTTTGAAGTTAGTCAGAAACCCTGATAATTGCAAATATCTTTTATTTTTATAAAATGGCTCTACCCTATGAAGAAGTTTATGGATAAGCCAATCCATTCTTCTTGTGCATCTCTTTGAACGATCACTTAAATAGTGACTCTTGATGTGAAAGTGATACGACTCTATGGAAGCATTGGTTTCTTGATTTGCATGAGGAAAAATTCTATAGTTTTTCGCCCACATTGCTATACAAACAATCATAAACATCATCTTAGTATAAATGAAAATAAGTTAAATGATGCAAATGCATAAAAACTATAATGAATATTTTAATAGGCTTACCAATACGAGTCTCATCATAACACCATGTTTTTTGAAAGTAATCAATAAATTTCTTCTCCTCTTTGAATTCCTCCATGAATTTTTTTATCGGGTGAGCAATGATGTCTTCATTATCACTCATTTCATACATTAGCTCACCCAATCTATCGAACATATTAGTTCCAACATCCTTATTATGGACATACCTGAATTATAAAATATAATACCAAATTATGAGGTTCAAACATGTAATGTTCGATTATTCCACATATTTTAATTAAAGATTGACTTACCTGTATACATTCTTCAACCATGCCCTACATACATGCCAAATACATAAAAGTACTCGGAAATCAAAGGATAATCTACATGTTACATTATAAAATCTCATAAGTATCATTCTAAAAAATAAAAATAAAAGATTAAGGCCAATAAAAACCTGATTGCTTCAATCTCAGCACTAGCATCATCTGTCATAAATGCATTGACATTCCAATCTTCTTTACTTTGTTTCCCTCTTTTACAAACTTCTGTCAACCATTTATTTATATCCTCGACTTTATCTCTTAAGGATATGGCCCATGCAACAGGTATACCAGCCTCTTGTTCATCGAATACAAGCAAAGTATATAACTGGTACTACACATGAATAAACCATTGATAAATTATTATATGGTTAGGAGAAAAAATCAATGATTTCATTAAGATCCATAAATACAATTAGCTTTGTTTTACTTACACCATATTTATTTGTTGAGAATGTGGAATCCATTGCAATGATTGAGTTGTGTGAATGTTTCACCATCATTTCTCGCATCCATGGTGTTTGGATTCCTATGATAAATGGAATATTTTCCACATTATTTGGTCTTTTATAGTAAAAGAAGTTATCTTTCTCCTCTACATGCCACATGCTTACACTTTTTGCATCATCTTCATTCTTTTGGGATCGAAGCGAGCGTACTCTTTTCCAAGCATTCAAAACATCTTTTCTCAACAAACATGTGTCCCTCTTATTCATCAACTCAGTAAAACCATGGTCTAAATAATGTTCACATATTGTGTCAATCCCCACCCCCATTAGCAATAAGGATTCAATATACGATTTGCATTCATTTGACAACCTTGGTGCAATACTACTCCTTGGATCACTAGAAGGGTCATCTTTTCCATGGCAAAATTCACCATTAGCATCACAATGACTGAAATCATTATATGTGATAATTGCAACATTTGGTCTACCATACATAACCTTAACAAGAAAGTGAGTTTGGCAACCCCTTTTTGGGATGAATCTTCATTTCCTTTTCTTGGTTTTAGGTTTGTTTCTATTATCATCAGGGCCAAAAGCACACCAATACATGTTTACACATGTAATATATATTAATTGATATAACAATTAGAAAATATAATTTCTTACATGCATAATTATTATATTAAATCTATGCAAACCTTGAGTACATCATGGTTGTGTTGTCTTTAGGTTGTATCAAGTTGGGTTGTTTATGAAATTTGCATACAAATATTGTCTCTGTACTATCCAATAAACCTTCTCCTTTGACAAAGTGAGGAAGTCTGTCAAGAGGGATTGTAGCACATATGTCTATCTCACCATTCTTACCTCCAATAGGTGTCCATTCAAGGTCAACACTTGAGAAATGATTTCCCTAATTGGGAACGTCTTGCACATCTAGATGAAGTTTTGATTGCCATTTTTTTGGCTTGCCCATTCTTAATAATATTAAGATAGTTAGTGGACCTCTATCTTGTTCAAATATGTCAAAACAACTATATTGTTTTTTTCTAATCATTCTATGACCTATACTTATCATTACCTTAGTGTTCACACATTCCTTTGAGGTTTAAAATAACATATGAATAAAGTTCAATGACCTATTACAAAATAATCTATAAATCATTGGGATAAAGTCATACAAAACAATTTTCCAATAATACAATATAAACAAACATAAACCAATAATATAAAAAAATATGGGAATCTTTGTGCTCTAAGGGAGGTAATTTATTTTTCCATTAAATGTATTTCATTTTAACCAAACCAATAATAATGTTTACTACATTAGCTTCATGTAAGGAATCATTAGCACAATGACCAAGGACGACTTATTTAAAAGATATTTGAGAGGGACCCAACGATCCATGTGTGTTATCCATGAACCTATAGCCCAAAAAACAATAAAAAATAGGAATAAAATAGGAAACCCCAATCTAAAAAAACTAAATTTTTTTATGCAAGGTTGAATTTTAACTTGGAAAAAATAAATATAAACACTTGACTTATTTACTTGTAATTTTAAAATGAAAATTATGTTCATTTCTTCATTTTTCTCCTTTCTTTAGTGTTAGTGGCTACACATACAAACCTATGGTATGCACATATATAAACTATTTTATATTTGAATTCCCTCTTCTTGGATTAGTAGCATAGATTTATTTGAATCTTCACTTTTTTTTAAAATTTTATTTTATGATGTAGTTTATGATGAATTTTCCAAATCTTTAAATAATCATGTTCATCTATTTTTTTAATGGCTAAAATGATTATTTGTGCTTTTTCCTTCTCTATTTTGTACAAAGTATTTGATTTCTTAACTTTCTACTTTTTTTGTATTTTTTACCTTTACACTAGAGGACTTATCATCATATATATTTTTCTCCTCCTCTACATAAATTCTTGAACTCATGTCTCATCTAATTCATTGGGATTGTTGATTCCCATCCTCCTCAATATGTGATAATGGAGACCTCCAAAATACTTTTTCAACATATCTTCCTCATCCAATTCCATGCCATTTTGCATAGATTTCCTCTTAAACTCCATTTGGTGTAATCCTTCATACTTTGACCATCTTGTTTCTTGTAACATATCATCTCTTCTTCTTTTTTATCAAATTTATATCTAATAGGATAAATATTTCTATGAATTAATCCTAACTACTTACTATGATATTATTCATCTTTCCACAATTTACAAACCATACAACATGATACCCTTTTATTTTGTGGAATGCAAATGAATATTTTTATGCCACATTTACGTTATGCATATTAAAATAGACTTATATTTTTTCAATCCATGAATTTAATGGTTGAAGATTAATTTGTTCATCAAAAGTATCTATTTCTACTTTAGTTCTTACATAAATGAAATTTTTATTTTTTCTTTCTTTCTTCATTTTTCTCCTTTCTTTAGTGTTAGTGGCTACACATACAAACCTATGGTATGTACATATAAACTATTTTATATTTAAATTCCCTCTTCTTGGATTATTAGCATAGATTTATTTGAATCTTCACTTTTTTTTTTAATTTTATTTTATGATGTAGTTTATGATGAATTTTCCAAATCTTTAAATAAGCATGTCCATTTATTTTTATAATGGATAAAATGATTTGTTGTGCCTTTTCCTTCTCTATTTTGTACAAGAGTATTTGATTTCTTAGCTTTCTAATTATTTTTTATTTTTTACCTTTACACTAGAGGACTCATCATCATATATATTTTTCTCCTCCTCTACATAAATTCTTGAACTCATGTCTCATCTAATTCATTGGGATTGTTGATACCCATCCTCCCCAAGATGTGATAATGAAGACCTCAAAAATACTTTTTTGATATATCTTCATCATCCAATTCCATGTCATTTTGCATAGATTTCCTCTTAAACTCCATTTCATGTAATCCTTCGTACTTTGACCACCTTGTTTCTTGTAACATATCCTCTCTTCTTTTTTTAATCAAATTTATATCTAATAGGATAAATATTTCTATGAATTAATCCTAACTACTTAATATGATATTATTCATCTTTCCACAATTTACAATAAAATTCCTCCACCATACAACATGGTACCCTTTTATTTTGTGGAATGCAAATGAATATTTTTATGCCACATTTACTTTATGCACATTAAAATAGACTTATATTTTTTCAATCCATGAATTTAATGGTTGAAGATTTATTTGTTCGTCAAAAGTATCTATTTCAACTTTAAATCCTACATAAATGGAATTTTTATTTTTTCCTTCTTATTTTTGTATGGTTTGTTCAATAAATACTACACATTTTTTCCCACTCCCCCCTCTTCCTTAATACCAAGTTTATTTTTAA
>CM021109.1:208342216-208367693 GCA_007115665.2 Sequoiadendron giganteum | reverse complement strand
ATTATATTCATGCTTGATCATCCTACTTGTGATTATTACCCATATTGTTCTTCTTCTTTTATTCAACTATGTTTGTCATGTTCATAACATATCAATACAAGTAATACCACTATTTTTTTTTCACAACATGTAAAGAAGGTTTCCTCCTTAATAAGGAATATAGTTCGCCATTCTCATTTAAACATCACAATATGAGAAAAGAGAACACATTCAATGCATACAAGTAATTCTCACAACTTATTAATATCTAAATCTTGCATTTCTCTATTTAAGGTTGAACCATATAATCACATGTTATAATCATAGTTCCATCTATCCTCATAAAGATGCACAATGAGTAGAAATTCCTAGAAGTTTTGACCACCTTTATGTTTTCTCTATTGTATTCATGGGTATATGTTTTTCCCTAAATAAGTACTAGCCAACGCACAACACTAGTTGCTTTCATTTATTTATTTTTGTTTATTTTAATTCCCCAACCACTTATTTTTCTTAAGATTACACATTGTTCATTACCAAAATTTTAAAAAATTGATTAATCATCCTCATCCTTTAAGGACAAACCCACTTGTGTAGGTTATTAATTGCCAAGATGAGATATAATATTTATTATTGGGATCTAACTGTCATGCCCAAAATTTTCACTCGAAAAAGCAACGATTTTAAAAAAAATAAAAATCTAAAGAACCTTTTATTACCAATGAGCCATATGATGATCAATCAAGACAAAACAAATACAAAATAATTTGAAGACTCTCCTAAGGAGTACCAAATAGTTGACACTCTTATACACAATCAACAACAATCTATCTAATTACTTTAGCTTATACTTCATTATCCATGATAATTGCAATACATCTAGTTTCCTAGAAGTTTCATCAATGTCCTTTTTAAGACTAGGTCACAATGGTGGCGAGAATTTAGGGGTATCCAATCATAAATATTAAGATACTTTACATTATTCTTCTAGCTCATTCGACTCCTATTAAATATTTTTAACATCATCACCTTCTTTTTTCCCAAATATCGAGATGGGGAGTGTAGAATGGTTACGGATTTTCCCAAATTATTCTCATTAATTGAGCTATCATCTTTTACTGGTATTCCATAACCTTTTTGAATATGAAGCTCTTTTTAGTTTGGTTTTCACAAGATTTATTTCTTTTACTTGATCATTACAAGTTAATCACCCCATAAGATTAAATCTTTCCTAACAATTTCTTTGAAGTTTCCAATATAAGATGGTTAATTGTAATTCCATTTTAATGTTTCAATATAAGTTAAACTCACAAAAGTTACTAATTTATCTCTCAAATTTGAAGGCTTACTGCTATGAGTAGTTCCACACATTACTAATAAAAAAATAGCTAAAACCTATATTATTCCTCGAGTACCCAGTGTTGCAACCTGGGCTTGATACCAAGTGTGTCATGCCCAAAATTTTCACTTGAAAATGCAACAATTTTTTTTTTTTAAATATTCTAAGGAACCTTTTATTACCAACAAACCATATGATGATCAATCAAGACAAAAATAATCCAAATTAATTTGAAGACTCTCCCAAGGAGTACTAAATAGTTGACACTCTTATACACAATATCATTTTCCTACTTAATCATTAACTTAATTTTCCCAACACAAATTTACTAAAGAAATAAGTTTCCCAAACTCTTCTCATATTAAATTGGAATAGATTTTACAAAGATTGAGGAACCACTTATTAATATTAAATACCTCTAGAACATAAAGTAATTACCTGAGGCAATTTTTTTCTTTTGCAGAAATTTATTAATCATTTATCCATATAACCTATCCCAAAAAGAAGAAATACACCTTCCTAAATACTCAAGTAAAAGCCAAAAAAAAAATTATCATTTTGTTTATTATTAAAAAATAAGAATAAATTAGCATTTCTTATTTTTTTTAAATAGTAATTACTTACATAACTATAATATATATAAAACAATTACTTAAACTTAAAATTTAAAACATAAAAATAATTTAAAATGCTAATATTTTTAAAATCCATTTAAAATCAATATATTTTAATTTTAATTTTTATAAACCTAAAGGCCACGTAAGCCTCCTCTTTAACTTTTAGAATCCTCCTCTATTCTTTTAGATTTACTTGTATGCTTTTTTTCTTTTCTTTTCTTTTAATAAAAGATACGTTTCTAATTATATTAGAGGATCTTCTTTTTTTTTTTTTTTCTTTTATAAACGATACGAAGAGAAGTTTATTTCAAAGGTAGTCTCGTCCTATTTATGGGGAAGAAAATGTAGAACCCACAATGATAGGGCTTTAAAGAAAAACACAATTGGGAGAAGTATGTTGAATACGATTTTATCGTTGGGATACGTCAACCTCGCTATAAAGTAGGGTGCAGTAAAAGAACTTCAATGACATTACCACAGTCATCCAGAACCACCCACTAAATGTTGCTTAAACTTTGAGGAAATCAGGGGCTTAACCATGATGTCAAATAATCATCCTATTGTCGAGTCCTATAAGGTTACCCCTGAGTAATAGTGTGGCTATCAATAGACTTCTAGTTAACCACTTCACACGAAAGCACTAGCTTTCATACCAAATTATTAAATTGCTGATATTACAAGGGGTAATAACTATGGTTCTGATTAGGCTACTAAACACACAACCCAAGTACTATTAATATAATGAATCCTCGCTCGATCTTTGTTTCGTAGGCCCCTCATTCATCAAGAAAATAAAGAGGTGCTCACCAAATAGATTGTTACTTTCACCAGCTTAAATATTTAAAATAATACTTGTGCGTTGAAGTTTGGTACAAGCTATTTTATTGTCAGTTCCTCCACCGCCCACAACGTCCTTACTATTAATATTAATGGGAGGTCTTTTCATGAAAATTTAGTTCCCGATTAATTTCCACTGACAAGCAAGACATTACATGATATGTAGATTTGGTATTAAATTTTTCTGATCAGTGAAACCACCTTAATGGAAACACTACTTGGTTACGTTGACTGGCTGCAATGAAAATTTTCATAAAGTGCACACGATTTGATGGGAATTATTAATGTAACTTATACATTCAACTACAACTTAGTTGGTTGCTCAACATGGCTCACAGGCTGACTTGATAGGAGGAGAGGAAATTCTAGTCTTCTGCCAATCAATTTACTATATTAATAATGATGTTTCGGCCTATCTTCCTATTGTTTTACCAACCAACATAAAATCATATGCATTATTTTATAATGTAAGCAAAAACTGCCCTCGTGTGACAGAGTTGACAAGAGTGAAGAATTTCTAGATTACAATGGTAGTGGTGCCTTACAGACTGGCCCCTTGAATTGAAAGCTAATCTAAAAGTTAGCGCCTCTACTTCTTCTTTCCTTTATTCTTATTTTGCTGCATATTTTTTTCTTATTTATGCTCGGTATCTCAGGTACTAATTTTAATCATAATCTATTATCTTTGTAAATATCTATCTAGCATGCATTCTATCAGAGGCAGAACCAAGGTGCTCATTTTGATCTTGTATTAGGGTCTATCGATTATTATGGGTCCCCTTACGTTTTTGACCCTTGAAGTTTAGAGTGTTAGCTATAATTTACTTTTGCACTATCTACTTGGTAATGATGTTTCTTATTCTCTAGCAAGGCAAGCTTTTGAAGTGGTCTAGGGTCTCGCCTAGCTACAGGACCCTAAATAGTTGTCCTCAAGAAATACTAGAAACCATAGATTGCAAATATTCAATGGCTTTCTATAGTTTAATCTTGCATTCCTTGTGACAATGAAATAGATAGACGTCTCCACTTACTGGGGTTCATGATCTCATAGGCATTATTCAATACTCCCCTTAGGCTTACATAATCCTGTGTTATATACATTTTTTCAATGTGATGTTTCCCCTCTCTCTCTCTCTTTTTCATTCTCATGTTCAAATCTCCAAAATGTCTTTTTCATTCTCTACATTGTGAAGGGTTGTTATTTTGTTTGTAGGGATTCTCCAATGAATGTTTGACCATATAGTTTCTTGTTGAATATTAGTTACACTTGCTCACTGTTTTATGCACGATAATTAGTTTACAGTTTACATGGTATTGAAAATGTTATACAATGAACCACATACATCTGTTTTTCAGATTTACCTCTTTTGTTTTTAATAACTTAACTAAGACAAAATGGGCATTAACAAAGAACGAATTCTTTGTGGAGTTGGGCATTGATGTCATGGAGCTAGGAAGGATTATACGAACGTCCAGATTCTCACATTTTTGAATGATGGGAGCTATGACGTTATTGGGTACATCAGATGCAATAGGTTGACTACAAATAGGGACACCAGTGGATAACCCCACTACAACCAAGGACTTTCTCAACAAATTTGAGCCCTATGTCTAAAGAAAGCCAACCTGGTTGCACACCCTTTAAATCATTATTATGTTATTAAGAATTTTTTTATTTTTTTATAGATATTTTCTTAAAACTAAATTATAAAACTCACTTTACATTCAACATTATTTCAATAAAAAATAAGTTATAGTAAGTAAGAACTAGTAGAGAGGTATATCCCAGGTTTACTTTTACTTTTTTTAATTTTTGCATAAACATTTAAATCTTCATTAAAATAAAATATAATATTCATCTTTTAATATGCATGGTCACAAAAAAATATTGAGGGTAAGTTATTTTATTTATATACCAATGAACTTAGCAATGCTTTTTGTCCATTCTTTTCATATTACATCAAAACAACAACTTTCCATATTACAAAAAATTGAAAGGAATACAATGAAAGACATACAACTATTAAAGGCTTGATCTCCACCCTACCATAATGGCATCATGGAGCCTCGTGGGCTCTAGCCATAACCCTGAGCAAGAATTATTTAGCTCCACAATGATAAATGGGGTCTTTTCTTATTTATTCAAAAGCGATAGGCTTGACATAACACAAATTTCATATTTATTTAGAGTTATATTGTGTTAATTAAAAGTGAAAGTAGAAAAGATATTAGGTTATCTCAACCATTAGTTATTTATGAGAAATATTAAGAGGATATAAGTATGGATATGGTAGTGGGTTTGTCTAAAATATAAGACACATAATTTAATATTGATGGTAAAGATATATTTTCTAAGATGAAGTATTCCATTCTATGTAAAATGAATAATCATGAGATATATGTAGTTGATCTATTTTTTGAGAGAAGTTTAAAGATCAAATGGTTTGAAAGTATTATAATTTTAGATATGGATACTAATATTTTTATAAGATAAAAGAGGTTAAATATGTGTTGCTACCCATACGAGTTCCAATGGTGAGAGTTCAAAGAGAAAGAGAAAAATCAAAATCAAAATCAAAATCTCTAACAACTCAAAACAAGAATAACAACACAACCTTTATTGAGTGGGGGATCTAGACAAATCTTTGAGTCCATAATAGAATTTCTTTCTTTTGAAAGCCTATGATGGTCAAATTTAAGAGATTTCAAACATTCCCCATTATCCTCTTTGATATCTTTCCCTTTTTTATTTCTTCTCCTATTCTTTTAGGAGAATTTTAAAGCTACTTGTTGTGGAGTTAAGGATTTTCTTATTTAGATTAATGATCTTATTTCTAGAAATTTTTAGTTCCTAGAATTTTCTTTATATTCCCATCTATTGTAGATCCATTTGGATCCTATTTATGACTTATGGTACAAGGAGACCCATAGTTGTTATTTATGACCATGGTATCTTTACCACCCATTGGTTTTTTCATATTCTTCAATTTTCCATTATTCCTTAGTTATTTCTTCTTGGGATTCTTTTCCTTTCTTCTTACTTTCAAGGTTTTTACTATCATTTCCTCCCTCTCTAGATGTAGATTGGAATTTATCTTAGTTGAGGTTTCAATGGGCTTATTAAGGTTGACAATTTGATAGTAGGGATGGTTTTCTATTCTTTACTTTTTTATTAATAGAATTTATCATGCAATTAGAGATAGAGTGCAATCTAAGATTAATCTCATAATGGGTTTCATGGAAATCACTACCATTAGACTTCATATCATCATCCATAATTTTAAGTTCTTCATTTCTACTAGAACTAACCTCATTTATGATCTCATGTATGGGAGTCTTCTTCAACTTAGGCTTTTGGGAGGAGAGCCTAGCAAAGCAGCTCTTATTCTTAAGTATTTGGTGGGTGTTTTCCATACCCTTAGAGTTGGAAGAAACAACATTTTTTACTTTCGCATATAAGGGTTTCTTATCTATCATAATCTCCTTTAGACCTTTTACTATAGCAACCAATACTTTTTTTTCAGAGTCTCACGTGGATGATTGAGACAACAAAAAAGGGGATATTAGGGTTAAGAATAATATTTTTAAACTATTGGGGATTAATCATAAGTGTGGTAGATAGAAGTGGTGATACAAATAGAAGATTAACCCTTGGTGTAGGATAATGTGTAATGCCCTAAACTTGATCGAAGGGAAGAATATAATTAACAATTCTTTTATACATATATGTAAATATGATCTAAAATGTTCTATTGTACTTGACATGGTAACACTACTACACACATTACATGACATTTCTTTTGCAACTTCAACATCAACACTTCGCCCAAGAGTGGGGGATGGGTAGGTAAGAGTAGACAGGTGCACAAAGTCCCTCATGTGCACCCTAAATTGATGAAGGGAAACCCTAGCGACCTAAGTTAGACTCGAGCATGTTTATTTACCATCCAATGGGAGAGTTAGAAAGGAGTTTTGTTTCAAAATGATATTTCCCTAAGGAGTAATTATTAAATTGTTATATCATTACATTTGCCCGCCTATACCTAAAACACCATCAATTAACCATACATTCTTTCATCAATGATTTAATAGAATTAAAATATTGGTAACATTATACTCTTAATATTAGCAATAACATTCATACCCATATTAGTAATAAAATCTCTAATGATAACCCCCTTGATAGTAATATTTAATCTTTGTGTTAATATTAATAATCTTATTAACTCTTCACGAAATTAATTCTCGCACTCATTTATTAATATTAATATCATTATTAACCCTAATGATATTAATATTGATTCACTTTAACATTAAAATGATTATTTTGAATCCTACCAAGTTAATAATATTAATTTTCACTTCCAATTTAATATTAATATCATGCGGTGAAAAAATTAGGTGAATATCAATATGATAATTGATATTGACCTAGAGATAATAATAATTTGATTATTTATATTTAAATCACTTAGTATTAATGTTAATATTACTCATAATATTAATATTAATAATCATTAATACCACTCTTTAATAATAATAATAATATTATTATTGATATTAAAACTTATCTTAATATTAATATTATTCTTGATAAAATTATTTACATTTAATATTAGTAACATTATTAATAATACTAACATTAATATCATTCCTCTTTTCTTCTTGTTAGCGAAACTAATATTATTTTTGACCTTCCCCATGATACTACACTAAACGACTTCAATTTCGTATATTAAAACTATACATATATAATTTTACTTCAAAAACTTGATAAGTATTGTGTCAAAAAAATATATCTTTGGACATTTTTTTCTCATTTGAGTCTTTATTATGGATTTCAGCCTAGTTTTACCTAGATTTAATGTTGAAATATGGTCAACACATTCACATTAGGTCTTGGACCCTTGTAAATCAATAAGAATTCTATGATGTCTTATAAAGGTGTTGTGAAGTGTTGTAAACCATTTTCACACTTCTCTAGGACCCTTTTATTATAAATCACTTAAATAGCCTATTTTTATCATTTACGAAGCCTTATTTCAAAGTGTTGTAAGGAGTTGTAACAATCTAAAACTTTTCTAGGCTTGGCATCAATAATTATACCTTTCTTATGCCTTTAATTGGCCCCATTTTATAGTTACATAGCTTATTTAATTATCTTTTTGAGAATAAACCTGATAAACATCATTTAATATATCTTAATCCTCGACACCCACTTAAAATGCCTAAGTGGGACCAAGTCACCACTTGGGGCGACTTAGTCCCATTTGGCTCAAAAATCAAAACAAGTTCAAAATTTTGGTGGGTTTTTATTTTCTAAGACCTAAAGTCGGCCTGTGATGTGGTATTTTTGTGAATTAGAGCATAATTGTGTATAAATATGAGGTTTTCCACTCATTTTGGGGGCTTCTATCTTCTTCTTATTCTCTTCTCTCTTGATTCATTCATCATTCTTCTCAAGCGAGCTAGGGTTTTGGAATTCTAAGTCATCAAGAAGCATTCAAGGGAAGATTATTCATCCATTGTAGAAATTCAAGATCAATCATCATGGAAATTTTCTAATCCCTTCATTTCCTGTTCCTGCTTCATCTTATTTCTTCATTTGCTTTAATTACCTAAAAGGGGTTTGACCAAGGCAAACCCCTATTCCCTAACATTCAACATTTATCTTTCTCTCTTTGTGTGTTTGCAAATTTAGGTACTTTGAAGGCTTAGAGATCATTGAAGAATTGGTTGAAAACTTGTTGAAGAAATCTCCTTGTTGGCTAGGGAAAAACATACACAAAAAGGCACTTACAGTGTTGAAGATTGAGGTTTCGGATTCAAGTACCTAGACAAATAGAAAGTGCAGACCAAGAGCTTTTGTTTCCACTTTCAAATTTTCAAAAAAGCCAGAGTGGACTAAGTCACCATTAGTGGTGAAATAGTCCCACTGCACATATTTTGAATAGATTTTTGTAGATTCAGATACCCATTTGGTTGAAACGGGTTTCTAAATATTTTTCCTCATCAAGGACTGTCTGTCAATATGGCATAAGTTTCCCAGTATGTCAAAATTCCAAAATCGACAACATTTCTAGTCCTCATTCTAGTTCCCAACAAATTTCTAGGTGCACATCTTCAGTTCTATAGTTTTTTGTTATGTTTCATAGGTATTTCTAGGTCATTTAGCATATGTTTGCATACTACATTATGTTTTCAAATATTCTCTATTTTCCAAGTTTACAGTTGGTGGTGAACCCTTTCTATCTATTTTCATACCCAAAATCTCTCCCTTTGATAGATTTCAATCTCTTCTTGCATTGAAATCTCAAGGATTTTTTCTTGAATGAATTGTAGATCTTTGTCCTTCCCCCTTTAGGTGCAAAACATTAGAGGTGCAAGAGGGTTCAAAAATTTGTGATTGATTTTGGTGAACCTGACTTTTGAATATCTTCTTTTTCCAATTTGGCAGTCCTTCAACCCATTAACTTTGTATTAGGAGTTTGCATTAGTTAATTTGCATTCTAGGGTTTCAAAATTTTGCATTCATGAAAGTGCATATCATTTACAATTTTGTATCTCAAATCATTAAAAATCATATAAAATTTGCATTTACCTTTCCTCTTTTGGTCATACAACATCAAAATCATCAAAACCAGTTGAAAATTTTAGGAAACTTTTAATAAAACCCTAACTGGGACTCATTCCCCTACTTTAATGAAGTCATTTTAGAAGAACCAACCATTGATTGTCAAGAGTATTTGGTTTGTAGTTCTCCTAAAACCCTTCCTCCTAGGGAGGATATAATGATACACGACAAGGTTAACGTTGACAATAATCATATTGTATCCTTAGAAGAAGATGAAGAGACAACATTAGCCTCTCACTCGCTATGGGCTGTTAATATTTTTCAACCTCAAATCATCCTTTACCCACCATCACATAAACCTTCAATCAACGCCAACACTGTCACAAACAATTCTTCCAAGAAAACTGTAACCTTGGTACATCCTAAACTGATAGATACCTCATTAAATATGTATCAAGAAAAAAATTCGATTCATTATCCACATAAATAACATTTATTGTTGCTCCTTGCCATGTAATAGTTGTAGGATCATAGCATACTCACTATTGCAAGGAGAAACATATCATCATCCATTCTAGGCTCACCTTTTCCCCACACTCAATGGGGAAAGGGGTTAGGTAGCCTTGTCCTCGTATGTCACTCATCATTGTCTCTTTTGGATAGTTGTTAACCTTTCATGAACAAATAAGAGCAAGCTTGGGATGTGGATGAAATTTCTTAAGTTGACTTGCATGTGACATACTATATTTTCCATGGTGTATCTTCATTTGGAAACATATCACTTAGCATAAGGATTTTTTAATAAGCTCTCGTGTCTTCTTCTACTTTAAAGAAATTTTTCATAGTAATGGTGTTAGCAACCACTTTAAAGTGGGGGCATACATCAACACTCATCTTTCATTGTGCGATTTTCTTTTTCTTGTGATTCCATCTCTTGGAAACATTAGGTACAATGTTGCCTAGGATGAGACCTTGCACTTTTCCTCTCTTGGAAACATTAGGAACAATGTTGCTCAAGATGAGACCTTTCACATTTCCTCTCTTGGAAACAAGATGAAACATTTTTCACGTATCCTCTCTTGGAGACATTATGCATGATGTTCTCTAAGGTGAGACCTTGCAAGAACTAAGAAAAATATATTTGAACAAACCTTACACTATTACAATGTCTCATTTTTGTGTGGTGCCTTATTAAACTTAGCGGGAGGTATAACTCTGATATGGTTGAGCAGAAATCCCATTCTGAGGCATGAATTTCCCCATAGCCACCTGTGTGTGTGAGTGTATACCAGCCATGAGTGTATGTTCCTTTTTGGACTTCTTACCTGATGGACAACCAAGAGTTATGTTGCCTGAGAGTGATTATGCATTTTTGGACAAACAGCCTAGATCTGATCCACAAAGCGTTGGACAAATGGTTGAAGCTTGATCCGCCTTTTTTTACTTTTGTTCTTCTCTTCCTTCTACTTTTTTCCACTGCATGATCATGTATCTTGTTTTACAGCAAATCATTCACCTTGTGTGTTTCCTTTTGTGCTTATGATGGTTTGACCTAGGATCTTGGATCCTAGGGGCTTGACCAGGCCTCCTTCATCTTTGTCATTCTATACCATCCACATTGGTACAATTGGACCCCTCTTGAATGTCTAATTGAGTGTGAGTTTGAAGCAAGTTCATCCTCTCACTAAAGTGTGGGCTAAATGTGTGACAAAAAACATGTACCTTTGGACATTTTTACACTCATTTGAGTCTTTCTTGTGGATTTCAGACTAGTTTTTCCTAGCTTTAATGTTGTAATGTGGTCAAAAGATTCAAATTAGGTCTTGGACCCTTGTAAATCAATAAGAATTCTAAAGGTGTTGTGAAGTGTTGTAATCCACTTTAACACTTGTCTAGGACCCTTTTATTATAATTCACTTAAATAACCTATTTTTATCATTTAATAAACCTTATTTCAAAGTGTTGTAATTATTTGTAATAAACTCTCACTCTTTTCTAGGCTTTTCATAAATAATTACACCTTTCTTATGCCTTTAATTGGCCCCATTTTACACTTGCAGGCCTTATTTAAGTGTATTTTTGAGAATAAACTTGATAAACATCATTTAATATATCTTAATCCCCAACACCCACTTAAAATACCTAAGTGGGACCAAGTCGCCACTTGGGGTGACTTAGTCCCATTTGGCTCAAAAATAAAAACAAGTTCAAAATCCTGTTAGGTTTTTATTTTCTAAGACCTAAAGTCGATCTGTGGTGTATTTTTTTGGAATGAGGGAATAATTGTGTATAAATATGAGGTTTTCCACTCATTTTGGGAGCTTCTATCTTCTTCTTCTTCTCTTCTCTCTTGATTCATTCATCATTCTTCTCAAGAAAGCTAGGGTTTTGGCATTCTAAGTCATCAAGAAGCATTAAAGGGTAGATTCTTCATCCATTGTTGTAGAAATTCAAGATCAACCACCATGAAAAGTTTCTAATCCCTTCATTTCATTTTCATGCTTCATCTTATTTCTTCATTTGGTTTAATTACCTAAAAGGGGTTTGACCAAGGCAAACCCCTATTCCCTAACATTTAACATTTCTCTTTCTCTCTTTGTGTGTTTGCAGATTTAGGTACTTTGAAGGCTTGGATATAATTGAAGAATAGGTTGAAAACTTGTTGAAGACATCTCCTTGTTATCTAGGCAAAAACATTCACAAAAAGTCACTTATAGTGTTGAAGATTGGGGTTTCAGATCCAGATACCTGGAGGAAAAAAAAGTGCAGACCGAGAGCTTTTGTTTCCACTTTCAGATTTTTAGAAAATTCAGAGTGGACTAAGTCACCATTAGTGGAGAATTAGTCCCACTACACATGTTTTTTAGAGATTTTTGTAGATTCAGATACCCATTTTGGCTGAAATAGGCTTCAGAACAGTTTTCCTGATCTTGGAGTAAGCTGCCCAGAATGGCATAAGTGTCCCAGTAGGTTAAAATTCCAAAATCAGCAACATTTCTAGTCTCCATTCTAGTTTCCAACACATTTACAGGTGCACATCTCCAGTTCTACAGTTTTTTGTTTTCTTTCATAGTCATTTCTAGGTCATTTAGCATATGTTTGCATACTACATTGCATTTTCAAACATTCTATATTTTCCATGTTTACACTTGATGGTGAACCCCTTCTATCTATTTTCATTCCCAAGAACTCTCCCTTTGACAGATTTCAATCTCCTCTTGCATTGAAATTTCAATGGTTTGTTCTTGGATGAATTGTAGATATTTTTCCCTCCCCCTTTAGGTGCAAAACCTTAGAGGTGCAAGAGGTCTCAAAAATTTGTGGTTCAAGTATATATAACACACATCACATAAGAGGTTTTCTTAACACTTATTTTATATCCTTTATTGCTTATAACTAATTATGTAAACATCTTATTTATTTATATATATTATTTCATGTTTTTATACTACTAATTTATATAAATGTATATGATCAATCATAAGTAATTTATAGTAGTACCCCAAAAAATAATAAGTAATTTATGGATTGCCGATTCTACTAATGTATCACTATGATAGTTATGCTCATGTTGTTACACTATATACATAATTTTACTTCAAGAACAATAAGTATATATAACACACATCATGTAAGAGGTTTTCTTAACACTTATTTTGCATCCTTTATTGTTTATAACTAACTATATATACATCTTATTTATTTATATACATTATTTCATGTTTTCATACCACTGATTTATATAAATGTATATTATCTATCATAAGAAATTTATAGTAGTATTCCCAAAAAATAATAATTAATTGTTGGGTTGGTGCTTCTACTGATGTCTCACTATGATAGTTATGCTCATGTTGTTACACATCTTTCTAAGGAATATTAGTTTCATTCCATACCTAAACACCCTTCCACGGGTTTTAATGAGGATAAATAAATAAAAATAAAAACATTAGAAACCCTAGAATCTGAGTGGACCTATGTATAGGCTCTTTTTATTATTTCCTTATTTTGACTTGTTTTCTTTTTATAAGAGATTTTTCCCTAACTTGACGTAGTGAGGAGAAGAGAGATAAATAAGTCTACAGTGCATAGGAGAGGTGAGAATCCTACAAATCTAGGTAAAACAACAAAAGGTTTGGCACTGTCATAGCTTTGCAAGGGGCTTGCATGTTTGTTGATATGCCCTTAAAATTCTTTTATTTATTAATTTTTGTGTTACCTATTTTGTTTCCTTAATATTATCATCATCCAAGCAACATTAATTAATGTTCCCAATATTCATCATCCATTATCAACTTTATATCCATGGAATGTACATCATCACAATATGATTTCTCTGAAGTTATCTTTTATTCCACTTAGTACATCTTTTCATCATCCTTTATCTTTTCAAGAGGCCTCCTGAGATCCATTTCACCCAATAGTTATCTTGAGGGGGCATCACTTCCATCATCATCCCTAACTGATTTGGAAAACCTGTCACCAAATCTTTGGAAAACCTGTCACCAAATCTTCACTCCATTCCATCTTACTCTTTTGATGCAGTCAAGATTGGGGGGTCTCATCAAACTATGCAATCTTGCAGCCTTATCATGCCATCCAACACATATTAGCATAATAATGGATAAATAATCTGAAACATATCTTTATTTCAATGTTCATGCACATACATACATGAAAATTCCTCAAGAATAATTGCATATAGTGATGATTTCAACAAGAAATAAAATTCATTTTTTTTACAAGGGTTTCTAAGCACTTCATGCCTTTAAATATTCAAGGTCTCTTTCCTTAAACTTCCTTGGATTCAGTCCTCTTTTTAAATCTGATTTATTACCTTCATGCTACAACTCTCATGGTTTCCTTGAACACCTACAAAATCCCTCTTCTCTTCTATTTATCTTCTCTTCACAAGCTGATTTTTTTGTACTCCTTCTTTTGCTACTCTCACGAGCAACCTGTAAGTTCTTTCTCCAACATTTCTATTATTGATTCCCACCTCTTAACACCATTAAAGGCTTTATTTAAAGATAATTTTGAACTATATGAATACCCATAAAAGTGGTTTCTAAATTTTCTCTTTGATTGACCTTTACAATTCTTGAAAAAATGAAAGAAATAAAAACATAGTTTGTTGCTCCCAAAAGTTCCATTAAGAGTTTTTGAACCACATAAAATTTATTTTTGTTGTATATATCTTTGGAAAATTAATAAAATAAATAACCAAGTCATGCTCATTCACCCCAAATTGGAAATTGAAGACGTTTATTTGTGTTCCAAAAATTACTAGTTTTTACTCCATTTTAGGAGCCAAAACTAAAAGACTAAGACCAAAATGGAATGCAAAGAGTCACTTATCTTATGCACACTTTCTTAGGTGCTTGAGTTGAGAATTTTTTTTTTTAAAATTAATCTTCCTTCAAAATCTCCTTTGACCATGGTAAATTGACCATTTCAACCCCTAGAACCTTGAAATTGCCTAATTTTGGAAATCACATTAAAAACCTTGTTTGACCTTGATGTACGAAATGGAAATAAATTCCTCACAAATACAAACTTCAAAATATTCTCTTGAAGTTCAAGCCCACACCAAAAATGCAAAATACTGAACATTAAAGGAAAATGTTTTTTTGGTGATGCAGGATTGCTTGTGTGCCTAGATGCTCCTACTTTATACACATCAGGTGAGAAGTTTGTGAGCATGGCTCACAAAATGGAGTTGAGTGTTTGAAACACCCTTTCAAATAGTAAACTATTTGCAACATACAACAATGCTTTCATTGGTATCCTTCTGATCTTTTCTTTCATCTTCTTTTCCAACATCTTGTCGAAACATTTTCCATTCTCCTCCTACAAATCTTCACACTAATCTTCTCTCCTCTTGTGGATTTTCATCCACCATGTAGGATTTCTTGTGAGCCTAGATTCTCCTGCATTAGAAACACCAGGTAAGAATTTTGTGAGCATGGCTCACAAAATGGAGTTGAGTGTTTGAAACACTCTTTCAAATAGTAAACAATTTGCAGCATACTCTAATGCTTTCATAGGTATCCTTGTGATATTTTCTTTCATCTTATTTTCCAACATATTTTTGAAACATTCACCATTATCCTCCTACAACTCTTCACACTAATCTTCTCTCCTCTTGTGGATTTCTCCTCTCCTCTTCTCCTTCTTGGGATCCATCCCACCACAAAATGACCACCTCCATCAATTTCTACCTACAACATCCTCTACAATTTCTACACACAAAAAATGTAGCATCTACACACAACTCTGCAACCTCAAATTTATCCTCTACAACAAAATTCTCTTCTACTCTCACTATGGAAGAATAATCACAAATGAAATCAAAATCTTCATAGAATAACTCTTTTTCCTTTGCTGCAACATTCATCTTCTTTCCTCCATTAGCAAGTTTACCAAACCACTCTTCTTCTATTGCTAAAATTTGTAGCATTAAGTCATCCTTGTCTTCACCATTTGCAATTTGTTCATATTCGATCCCTACAATCACATCTGTTATATATGCATATTCATTCTCTTCTACCATCATTTTTTCTACACTTGCATCCTCTTGTTCATTTTTTTCTTCTTTCCCCATGCCTTCCTCATGGCATGTCTTCACTGCAAGCTTATTCTTCCCTTCCTCTTTCAAGATGTTTTCTTCTTCATTACTATCTATTGGACTCTTTGCTTGATATTTTCTTCTACCTACACATGAAAAGGCATTAGAAAAATTATAGGATTCAACCTATCCCATCTTCTTTTCCGTTTCTTTCCTCTTTTCTTTCAAAATAATTTCCTTCAAGATATCAAACCTCCTTGATATTTATGCACACTTATTCCAAATAGCCCAACTCTCTTCCTCTATTTTTTTCCCTCTCCTCTCAATAAAATAAATTTTTACATCCTTACCCAAGGCCAACCTCATACTCTTCTTCCTTGAAATTTCTACAAACACTTGCAACCCACTCATAATTTGCAACAAAACATACACAAAACCATAACTATCCTCTACCAAACAAAGATTATAGAAGATGTACCTCTCAAAACCCCCTTCTACCCACTTTCACATATTGGAAGATTTTTGTACACCTTCTACCCAACCTTATCTCTATTGGAGGATAAACCAAATTAATTACACACGACAAATAATCATATCTCATCAAACCCTATCTCTCTTAAATCTGAAATCCTTCTCTCCACATACATTCCAGCGTCATACCTACTCAGATACCAGTTGATGCAGTCAAGATTGGGGGGTCTTATCAAACTACCCAATCTTGCAACCTTATCATGTCATCCAACCCACATTAATATTTAATAATGGAGAATTCATTTTAAAACATATCTTTATTTCAATGTTCATACACATCCATACATAAAAATTCCTCAAGAACAATTACATATATTGAGGATTTCAACAAGAAATTAAATTATGAAATTTTACAAGAGTTTCCAAGCACTTCATGCCTTGAAATCTTCAAGGTATCTTGCCTTCAACTTCCTTGGATTTACTCTTTGTAAATATGATTTATTCCCTTCATGGACTACAACTCTCATGGTTTCTTTAAACACCTACAAAATCCCTTTTCTCTTCTTATATTTCTCTTCTCTTCACAAGCTGATATTTTTTCACTCCTTGTGCTATTCTCACAAGCAACCTACAATATCTTTCTCCAATCTTGTTTTTGTTGATTTTTGGCTCTTAACACCATCAAAGGCTTTATTTAAAGAGTGTTTGAACTATGTGGAAACCCAAAAAGGTGGTTTCCAAATCTTCTCTTTGACTGACCCTTAAAATTCCTGCAAAAGATGAAATAAAACATATATTTTGTTGCTCCTAGAAGTTTCATTAACAGTTGTTGAACCACATAAAATGTATTTGTATTGTATATTCCTTTGGAAAATGAAAAAAATCAATAACCAATTCATGTGCATTCACCCCAAATTGGAAATTGAAGAGTCATTTATCTCTTAAATTATATTTATGATATGGACAATGATCAAATTTTAATATTTAAGTGGGGGTTAAATGCGCAAGGAATTTTTTATGTTTGTAAATATAGACAATGGTAGTTGCAAATTTTATAATTTTATTTTCAATAACAAGTATAATATATTAACCTGAATATAGTTTTTGTTTTATTGTGAAAATTCCATTTATCTCCTAGTAATGTACATTAAATGGAAATGCTTACCTTTTATGGGAATCCATTAAAAGTTAATTAATAAAGGGTAATATTTTGGATTTTATTCTTGTAGCTATTACATAACATCATCAAGTTGTGCACAACTATTAATATATGAGGAATGGGTTTTAACTAAAAAATTAATTTAAAATCAATATAATCGCTAGATGCCATAGAGATTTTTTTTGTCAACACAAAGATGATTCTAGGGTATGGTTAATTCTTATTTATGTATAGGTTTAGATTTTAATTTTCTTTTTTAGTGGTATTAAATCATAGAAACTTCAATAAAATTTAGAAAATGCTAGTAGAGTGTGTACATTTTAACATTATATGGATGTTTAAATGAAATTTCATCTATTATATGTTCTTTGATTTTTTTTAAATGTTTCTTGTTTAAAATTTTGTAAGTGATCACAAACTTGGGAGTGTTGTTTCGTGAACACATTAAGCTCTCTAAGAACATTTGGTTTCTTGGGATTAATTTTTCAGTGCAAAACTTACTGAATTGTTACTATTTTTTTAATATCTTCTCCTTATGCTTATAATATACTCCATTATTTTTAAAGATTTTTTTAATCTATTATTTAAATTAATTTAAATATATTCCACCATAAATCCATATTAAGGCAACTTTCACTATAATGTAGGTGCAAATCATTTTCAAAGCATTCTTATTGGATCTATTATCAAACTAATAGAGATGGTTTGAGTATGTGTTATATAGGTTTATCATTTCATTACTAAGGAGAATTATACCACTAGATATATGAGGTGTATTGAAAACCATTACATAGATTGCGAAGGAGGAAAACAATTGACTATATGCCGGATTTTTAGGGCATCCATTACTTATTGGGAAACAAGTAACATGTTTCATCTTTTAATTTTTCTACTTAAATTTTTTATCAACAACTTAATTTGATGGTTTTTTTTAAGAAACACCTCAAGTCCCTACTCACTTATGTGATAATATTAATTTAGACTTTAGTAAATGTTGGTATATTTAATATTTTCCTTGTCCAACACAATATATGGTTAGTTCTATGCGTGTTTTATATTTTAGCTATTGTTACATATTTTAACTCTTAGATGACAATTCTAAATGATCTCATGTTTTTATATGTATTTAAAGGGGAATTGAATAAAATAATGTTTCCTTTTACATGCAAGGGATTTTAAACTTGACATAGGTTGCCCACTGTCCTTATGGGATGTATGGAGTTTAGGATTGTTTGAATATAGAATTCACATTATTAGTAGGGAAAAGTACTATTATATGTTTAATAGTTTGTTGATATCTTCTTGGTAACTTAAAAAATTTGTAAGAGGCACACCCAAAATACCCCTAGGAACCAAAGGGGGATTATAAACAATCGACACCCTATTACAATCAAGAGTTGATTAGATTCAACAATAATATGACTTACTTAGAATCCTTTGAATCAATGTCATCCCCGACAACCTTCATAGTAAGGTGTTCTTGACGAAAATTCTTCCACCACAAGGAGGAACATGAAACCTTCAAGTGAGGATAATATAATTCCAAGCGACTAGTAGAAAATAATTGTAGACACCTAAAAGGGATGCCTTCATAATCCAAAGATTGGATCTAAGAGCTATCCCCAAGCTATAAAATAACCTCCATCATGAGAGGTGAAGATGACAAATTTTGTAAGGATACAAGTGTAGGTGGTCTGAGATAACATGGCAATGGCATTATTCACTGGATAATTCAATGCCCCAAGGAGTTACCAATGCCCATATAACATGAATTACACCAAAAATGGAGTGGAAGATTCAAGAGGAAAATATGTGCTAGTTGTACTTATAGATCTAAGTGGTTTTTCTTCATTTCTTTAAAACATTATTTTTTTAAAAGATGTAAAATCCCCTTCACGGGCACTATAGTTTTTTTTATAAACAATGCACAACTACCACTTAACCAACCAAACATATTCCATGTAAACTAGAAGTGTTAAATTTCAATAGATTTTCATTCACCAAGGTGGCAAAAAAAATCACACCACTGCTTATATGCTTACACTCAAACCTAAGGTCCCAAGGACAAGGTCTTTCCTAGACCTGCAACCTAAGCCTTGAGGGTTCATAATGATTCTGCCTACGTATCCCCTCATGGGAAATTAGAGGCTTCGTAATTTTCCCCACAATGCCAAAGGGAGTTCAATCTCTCCTCTTGTATGAGATATATTATCTCACCTTAACCCATCACTATTAATTAAGTGTAAGTCATCACTTACTAAATTATAATATAATAATAATTTTTCCATCAAGTGTTGAGTCCATACCAAACATTGCCAAGAATTAGTGTACAAACATTCACAATATTCACAAGGGGCTTATCACACCATAATCCCAAAGATCATTCACAACATGTAAGTCATGAGCATCCCTCCATATACACAAGCTGACTAGATTGTACACATAACAAGTGCAACAGTGATTGGATCATACACAGTTCACAAGTGCAACAATGACTGGATCATACATAAATCACAAGTATAATAATGATTGGATCATACACAGATCACAAGCACAATGGATTAGCTCATATGTACATCACAAGTACAACAATGATTGTCTCATTTGTATATCACTTTTACAATAGTGACTGTCTTAATCATATATTGCCAATACAAAACTACAAGCTCCAACATACATATCGTACATAGTGACGAGCTCCTGGATACATCACAAATACATATTCATGAGCTCCAACATATATTTCATACACAGTGACGAGCTCTTGCATACATCACAAATACATAATAATGAGCTCCAACATACATCACATACATAGTGACACATCACAATGGTTGGATGACACATGTCCATAATGCATCCCAAATAGAAAGAATATCGATGCATTGTGCACTACACTGCAAGTCCTATACTTTCCTTCGGTCTTCTGGACCATTAGACAAATGGGAAGAGGATTTGATGCATCCCATACTTCACCATGGGTTCGTCCTCAACCTCACAAGTCTAGGTATATAGTCTGACAGCTGGGAAGGGGATTTGGTGCATCCCATACTACACCACGGGTTTGTCCACCATCCCAAGGGTTTCCCCAAATAATGAACCTACCAAACCTGGTGGATTTTGACTTCAATTACCTATAGGCCATCGGTGATAAGTATATCCAATTAGGAATAAGTAACTCTTGACATATACCACCTTGTGACCTTAGTGATATTGTTATCTATCTTCTTCACAATCCTGGGTAACACTTGGCATCGGTCACTTATGTGCTTACTAGTGACAACTAGTGAACCCTCTCAAAACATGATTATCCCTCGATTACCATTACCTGCACAAATGGGTCCCTACCCATGCAACCACTACGGTCGTATCATAACCAAGGTAGCCTTCTACCTTCACCTCTGGTCCTCCATGAACCAGGTGAATGATGAATAATCCCTAGCAGTAGCCTAGACATCGATCATTGCCATGGTCCAATGACTGCCTATGAATGCTCAAATATCCTAGAGGTTCACTCTTGGGTGTGTCATACATAACATGAATCACAATCTCAATCCACAGATACATGGGCCTATACATAACACATCGATATGGATTTTAATTTACACAAACATGTAAGAGATACATGGAACCAACACGAGATGGACTTTACCCATCATATACATATAATAAAATACCCATCTAATGTACTATCAATCTTCACTTATTATATAAAAGCATACTATGTATTAAATACACAATATTAGATTCCCTTAACTTGTTCATACCCATCTGGTACCCGTTCAACTTCAAACTGAAGTCTACTAAAGGGATTTAAGTTCAAACCAATTAGGAACAACCTTGAAATCTATGAGTTATCCCCTCTAGACCCTCCCCCTCTACCTTGAAGTCACAAGGGCATCCTTCGCCCAAGGACTGCCTATGTTCCCACTTCCAAACGAGTCAGAGTCACACATATTTCTCCTCACAAGGTCTCTCAAAGATACCTATGCACCGGTTTCCCCTGATCAAGTTTTCATTAGTGGTTTCCTTAAATTATTATTGACTGTTAGTTTGTAGGAAGATGCTTAACTGAGCTCACAATATAGTAATCCTATACTAAGAAACTTCCAACTAGGTCATCCCTATCACACTTGACCTCATATAGATGTTGATCCTAATTCAATTTGAACATCTTAGAATCCTTGCTATCAACTATCGAGGATATCATGTATTATTTGGTACCCTAATGATAATACCATATAGTTATAACATAAGGATCACTATTGATGTTCTTATACTCAAGGGATAAATAGATGCCTTTGCAAGACATACGATAGTATTTATGAGTTGGTTTTATGTTATAATCATAGTCTAAATCCTACTTAAGGAAGTTAGCAACACTATATCAATTAGACCAATATATGAAAACATAGTCCCATTAATAATATTGCTAATAATACTCTTTATCTTCTAAGTTATTTTACCTTATGGTGCCACCTCACATTCTTATGATAATCTATTTAATAGACTAGATAGTTTAATCATACTCATCATTTAGTCTAATCCTGACATTAATGATCATTAGTAAGGTATCAAGAGTTGCTACAAGGATTTATCTTATAACATGATCTCAACCACATTTTAAAATTAAGAATAATCATCTTTCATTTGGTATAAAATTAAATTGAGGTTCATTATGGGTAAGTGCACCAATCTGTGACACAATTTTGGCTCTTAAGATGCCACTTTTTTTCTGAAATCAGCAAAATCTGATTTGCACCAGAAAATGAAGATAGTTACTCTCAAAATTTCAAGATGGGAAAGAACAAAAGTTGAAGTGCTCCAAGTCTAGTTTCTAAGCTACTATTTTTTTTTGAAATTAATGAAGATTAAGGGTCTCAAAAAGGGGGGCGGGCAAAACAGGTCCTATTTTTATCAAAAAAATAGCATAGCACTTGAGGGCTCCTCCATTTTTGATTAACTTTTTTTTTAAATTTCAAAAATCCCAATGGTGAGAAATTAGCTATCACCATGTAGTTTATCCTCCTTCTTTCTGATAATTTTTTTAATGAATATATAATATTTTATGAATTTTCAAAGTGGACACATCCTGAAAAACTAAAATTTGAGCGTGCTCCCCCCCAATATTTTTGCAAACTAATCGAAAATTGATTACTATTTTTTCATCATGTGTAGAATGGAGTCTAGTTTCAAAAAATGTAATTTTTTTCACGTTCCGATGAACGTGTAAAAATCTATCGTAAACCTAGCTCATGTTGGTTTTTGAGGAAAATATGAGAAAATTTGGCAAATCCTATTAAATAACACGTCCAAAGCAAGCCATTTGGAAAGTGCCAAATTTGGCATGTGCCAAATGTGATGAGTCATTTAGCGAGCGCCAAATGGCCTGCTTTGCACAAAAATAGAATTTCCCCTCTTTGGTGAACAACTTTGATAATGCTTAGAGTGCACAGTTTATGATTGTAGATCGATAGTTGAGGTTTTACCTTTCATACCTTCTCTAACTCGTTACTGTAACTGGATAACTCTTTATCCCTCTAAAGTCTCTATCTCCTAGGTCACACTCCCTCCCATGCGACCTAGACTACTCTCTCAATCCAATCCCCTCTATCAGGTCTCTGTCCCTCCCACATAGGTACCTAAATAAATCTATTGCACTCCAATCCCCTTTCTCACTCTCCCTCTCTCTCTCCCTCTTTGGTCTTTTTATCTCTCTCACTCCATCTCCCTCTCTTATGTTGTTATCTTTCTCTCTTTGTCTCTCTCTCTCAAGTCTCTCCCTCCTACCCCCTCTCCCTCTCTTAGGTATGTCACTCACTCACTCCCTCTATCTCTCTCCCATTCCCTCTCTCTCACTCACTCTATCTCTCTCCCTCTCTCTCTCTCTCTCACTGTATCTCCATTCCCTCTCTCTCACTCTCCACTATTCTCTCCCTCTCTCTTAGGTATCTCCCTCCCACCCCCTCTCCCTCTCTCAAATATCTTTGTCCTACCCCCTCCCCCTCTCTCTCTTTGTCAAGTCTCCCCCTCCTACCCCATCTCCCTCTCATAGTCACTCACTCTATCTCTCTTCCACTCCCTCCCTATCTCACTACCTCTATCTGTCTCCATCTACCTCTCCATCTCTCTCAAGTATCTCCCTCCCACCACCTCTCCCTCTCTCTCTCAAGTCCCTCTCTCTCTCATGCCCTCTATCTCTCTCCCACTCTCTCTCTCTCTCTCTCTATAAAGTCTCTCCCTTCCACCCACTCTCCCTCCCTCTTTGTCTCTCAAGTCTCTCCCTTCTATCCCCTCTCCCTCTTTCAGGCCTCTCTTTGTCTCTCTCTCACTCACTCCCTCTATCTCTCTCCCACATCCTCTCTCTCTCTCTCACTCCCTCTATCTTTCTCCCTCTCTCAGATGTCTCCCTCCCACTCTCTCTCTCTCCCTCTATCTCATGTATCTCCCCCCACCCCCTCCATCTCTCTCGAATCCCTCTATCTTGAGTACTCCATCTCCCTCCCACCCCCTCTCTATCTCTCAAGTCTCTTTCTCACTCCTTGTATCTCTCCCATCCCTCTATCTCTCACTCCCTCTCTCTCATACTCTCTTAGGTATGTCCTTCCCACCCCCTCTCCCTCCCTCTCTCTCACTCTCTGTCTCTGTCTCTATGGATTAGGGTTTAAGGGTTAAGGGTTGAGGGTTGAGGGATTATGGTTTAATGGTTTAAGGGTTGACGGTTGAGAGTTGAGGGATTAAGAGGGTATAGGGGTTGAGGTATTAGGGTTTAAGCATTGAGGGTTGAGGGATTAAGAGGGTATGGGGGTTGATGGATCGGGGTTTAAGGGTTGAGGGTTGAGGGTTGAGGGATTAAGAGGGTATAGGGGTTGAGAGATTAGGGTTTAAGGGTTGAGGGGTTGAGGGATTAAGAGGGTATAGGTATTGAGGGATTAAGAGGGTATAGGGGTTAAGGGATTAGGGTTTAAGGGTTGAGGGTTGAGGGATTAGGGTTTAAGGGTTTAGGTTTGAGGGTTGAGGGATAGAAGCACATGTTGGTTTTTGACCAAAAACGAAGGCATTTACAATAGAATCCATGGATCAAAACCTTAACTAAATCAGAATGAAAAAAGAATTATATATTTAGATAGCTAAGAGACAGATTAACGCTATCACAGTTTTTTTATAAACTTGCATTGAAAGACGTGCAAATGAGACGAGGAGCACGAATGAAAATATGAAAAAATTTGGTACCCTTTCAAAAAATCACGTCATTTTCATGAAATGGTTATCCAAACCTTTGGGTCAGATGCCCAATGCAAAATTCAACCCAAAGGGTTGGTATTTCCCAATGCAACTTATTTGGCGCTCGCCAAATTTGGCGTGTGCCAAATGAGCTACTTCATTTGGCGTGCACCAAATTTGGAGAGCGCCATGACTTTTGGAATGCATGTTTGCACAAAACTTTATTTTTGCTTTCTCTGTCAGGGAAACTATATACATGAAATAAACATTTAAGTATAAGTTGACATTTACATATGGAAATTTACTTTCTTATACTTTAAGTTATATTTCATGTATATATATCAAGGATGTTTGAGAGTGGTTTTAGATCTCTAAGAGTTATAATGGAAATTCTAGTTTTTGGAAGATCTTAAAAATTTCAGACTTAGTCAAATTTCAGTAATCAGGAGGTCAAATTTTAGTACTCAGGAGGTCAAATTTCATATTTCTCTCTCTATCTCACTCATTTTCATCTCTTATTCTCTAGACCACTCTCTCTCTCACTATCTCCATCCCTTTATCTAACAATATCTTCTTTGAGCTCAAGAAATATGTCTTTACATGTCCATCTCTCTCTCCTTCCCTCTCCAATATCTATCTCCCTCCCTCCTTCCCTCTCTACATTTTTCTATCTCCCATCCCTCTCCTTTTATCTCTATATATCTCTCTC
>CM021109.1:208216535-208342196 GCA_007115665.2 Sequoiadendron giganteum | reverse complement strand
GGATTAAGAGGGTATAGGGGTTGAGGGATTAGGGGTTAAGGGTTGAGGGTTAAGGGATTAAGAGGGTATAGGGGTTGAGGGATTAGGGTTTAAGGGTTAATGGTTGAGGGATTAAGAGGGTATGGGGGTTGAGGGATAATGGTGTAAGGGTTAAGGGTTGAGGGTTGAGGGATTAAGAGGGTATGGGGGTTGAGGGATTAGGGTTTGAGGGTTGAGGGTTGAGGGTTGAGGGATTAAGAGGGTATAGGGGTTGAGGGATTCAGAGGGTATGGGGGTTGAGGGTTGAGGGATTAAGAGGGTATGGAGGTTGAGGGATTAAGAGGGTATAGGGGTTGAGGGATTAGGGTTGAAGGGATGAGGGTTGAGGGATTAAGAGGGTATAGGGGTTGAGGGATTAGGGTTGAAGGGTTGAGGGATTAAGAGGGTATGGGGGTTGAGGAATTAGGGTTTAAGGGTTGAGGGTTTATGGTTGAGGGATTGAGGGATTAAGAGGGTATGTGGGTTGATGGATTAGGGTTTAATGGTTAAGGGTTGAGGGTTGAGGGATTAAGAGGGTATGGGGGTTGAGGGATTAGGGTTTAAGGATTGTGGGTTGAGGGTTGAGGGAATAAGAGGGTATAAGGGTTGATGGATTAGGGTTTAAGGGTTGAGGGTTGATGGATTAAGAGGGTATACGGGTTGAGGGATTAGGGTTTAAGGGTTGAGGGTTGAGGAATTAGGGTTTAAGGGTTGAGGGTTGAGGGTTGAGGGATTAAGAGGGTATAGTGGTTGAGGGATTAGGGGTTGAGGGTTGAGGGTTGATGGATTAAGAGGGTATAGGGTTTCAAGGATTAGGGTTTTAAGGGTTAACGGTTGATGGATTAAGAGGGTATGGGGGTTGAGGGATTAGGGTTTAAGGGTTAAAGGTTGAGGGTTGAGGGATTAAGAGGGTATAGGGGTTGAGGGATTAGGTTTTAAGGGTTGAGGGTTGAGGGTTGAGGTATTAAGAGGGTTGAGGTATTAAGAGGGTAAAGGGGTTGAAGGATTAGGGTTTAAGGGTTGAGGGTTGAGGGTTAAGGGTTGAGGGATTAAGATTGTAGAGGGGTTGAGGGATTAGGGTTTAAGGGTTAACAGTTGAGGGGTTAAGAGTGTATGGGGGTTGAGGGATTAGGGTTTAAGGGTGGGTTGAGGGGTTGAGGGATTAAGAGGGTATAGGGGTCGAGGGATTATGGTTGAAGGGTTGAGGGTTGAGGGATTAATAGGGTATGGGGGTTGAGGGATTAGGGTTTAATGGTTAAGGGTTGAGGGTTGAGGGATTAGGGTTTAAGGGTTGAGGGTTAAGGCTTGAGGGTTGACATGGTATAGGGGTTGAGAGATTAGGGTTTAAGGGTTGAGGGGTAAGGGTTAAGGGTTGAGGGATTAATATTATAGAGGGGTTGACTGATTAGGGTTTAAGGATTGAGCGTTGAGCATTGAGGGGTTGGGGGATTAAGGTTTAAGGGTTGAGGGTTGAGGGATTAGGGGTTAAGGGTTGAGGGTTGAGGCATTAAGATGGTATGGGGGTTGAGGTATTAGGTTTTAAGGGTTGAGGGTTGAGGGTTGAGGTATGAAGAGGGTATGGGGGTTGAGGGATTAGGGTTTAAGGGTTGAGGGTTAAGTGTTGAGGGTTGAGGAATTAAGAGGATATAGGGGTTGAGGGATTAGGGTTTAAATTTTGAGGGTTAAGGGTTGACATGGTATAGGGGTTGAGGGATTAGGCCTCACTTATCTCACAATCCCTCTCTATTAGGCCTCACTTACCTCCCACCCTACTTTCTTAGGTCTCTCCTTCCCACCCCCTCTCTCCCACTTTGACTCCCTCTCCTTCTCTCAGGTGTCTCCCTCCCATCCTCTCTCCCTCTCTCTCTCTCTTAGGTTTCTCCCTCCCACACCCTCTCCCTCCCCCTCTCTCTCTCTCCCACTCCCTCTCTCTCTCACTCCCTCTATCTCTCTCCCACTTTGTGTCCCTCTCTCTCTCTGAAGTCTCTCCTTTTTAGAGGAACATATTTGGTGCTCACCAGATTTGGAGAGCACCAAATTTGGCACTCTCCAAATTTGGCGAGCGCCATATGGGTTTTACCTTGAAACGGTAAAAATAAGGGTTGACCCTATGACTCAAGCCCACATTCTCCTATATTTGTCTATTCAACACTTTATCCGAGTCAAAAATTCATTTTTCTGTAGTTGACTTCATATTGTACCAATCTATGCTTGATCCATCACCTTTTTACCACCAATCTGCATGGTAGATAATGTAGAAGAAGACATTTTGAAGTTTCTACATCATTTTACATTATCTAAGGTAATATATTCATTTTGGTAAATTGAAATGTTTGTATTTAGTATATTTGTTTGTTTTTGACAATATAAACTAAATTTCTTTAATGATTTTATTAATCATAACAATTGGACTTAGAATTCAACATTGAATTAGATGGGATTTGCATAAAAATGTTCAATTTTTAGATTTGCATAAAAAAGTTCAATTTTTATGAGTTTGAAGAACAAAAAAAATAAAAACATGACATTTACTTAACATAAATTTACTTATGAATTCTATTTGCATTTCTTATAGTAGTCCATTTCCAGCATGGCTAGTGGAATTCACTGTATTTCATTCTTTTTTCAACTAATTTGGAAAAAAATTATTTTCATCTAATTTGGAAAACCTAATATCTTTCATCAATGATAATGCAAGTAACCATTAATTTTTTTGTTCCATAAAAAATTCAGCTTCATCACATGTGCTTAGATAAATTCAAGTGAGTTGACATAGTTGAGAATGCTTATTGTCTTTCTAAGTTACCTCACTGCCAAAGAAATAGTGAATAATGATAAGATATAGCATCACAAACCCTTCTTTGAATCCATATTCTTCATGACTTTGTTGACAATCAAAAATTTGGTTTTGAGAAAAATAAACACAAGAGTCTTCAGTTTTCATTTAGGTGGCAGCAATCTATACCCTAGGTTTGTGATTCTCATTGATTTGTTGTATTGAATGGTTTCCACCCCTCTCTGCATCAATATTTTTGTAAAATGCATTACTTACTTTTGTTTTATGTGTGTTTGTGGACATGTAGCATTCAAGGTCATGCCGAGGAAATGACCAAAGCCTCTAACACTAGAAGAACGTGCAGTTAAAAATGCAAGGAGAAGAGAATCAAAAAATGTAGTTTGTGAAGCAAAGGAATTGCAGCCCATACAACCACAAATTCCTATGCAATCTAAGAGAGATGTCAAATTGGCAAAAACAAAGGGCACGAATGATGAAATTTCGTGGAAGGATAGGAATGGATACAACAGGGGGCACATCATCAACCATAGGTGAAGCTCAATGCACATCTCCAGTTAAAGACACATTGACAACAACATGTGGTTTTCCAGGTACATCGGAAATCACATCTCTAATTGAAGACACACCATCAAAAAGATTGCATTTTGAAAGTACATCAGCAAACACATCTCTATTTGAAGGAACTCCACATCTCAAGTTGGAGGTACAACATCATTTACATGTCAATCTCAAGGTATGTCATCAATTGCACCTCCAATTGAAGGTACACGATCTATCCCCGATGTTGTTGACCTTCCCAATATTGATAAAAATTTACATTTGAGAACTCCTCCTAGAGTTTTGCATAGAAAAACTACATTTTTGATTGATATTGATTCCAATGTTTTGAAATGGATGCCTAATAAGATTCCAAAATGTACATCTCAAAGATATGTAGAAAGGATATGGAGTTTGTTTTTTGTGAAGCTAAGTGACGGTGGAAGATGCCAACTATTTGTTGAAATGATGAGGCAACTCAAATTTAGGCCCACCATGAAGCCTCTTGGGCTAAGAGTTTTGAATGACTCAAGTGAAAATTCCATTGTAAAGAACTTGATGAGTGCATACGCGAGTGTGGGTTCCACCTCACGCATGAAGGATAGTTGCGCCACATGACATGTGATGACAACAACACTGTTAAGTAGTCAAACAAGGAACAAGGTGAATCTTACAAAGGCAAGTAAGTTTTTGAAAATAAGTAGATCATCTCTAATGAGAGCCAAAGGAAGGCTTGAAAGAGTGGAGGATCCAAATAGCAATGAGTAATGGGAATTTTCCGGTAGAGTGCCACGAAAAGACACAAGAATCACTCAAGGCTTGAGATCTTTAATTGTGAATTATTGGAAGGATAACACAAGGACCTCTCCTAATCAAAGATATGTTGTAAGAAGGAGAATTGGTATTAAAAACTGGGAGCCACATCCAATGCATTATTTGGATACCACTCAAACCCAATTTTTTCTGATTTTGTATAGAAGTTTCCTGAAATTAAAATATGTCAAAGGTATTTTGAAAGGCTAAAGCCTTTTTATGTCAAAATAAATCACACATGCACTACTTGTTGTTGTAGGGTTCATATTGTGTTTTCTAACCATTATGATGTTTATCAACGTATATGTGTAGACATGCATACTGACAATGTTTTGTAGGAATGTAACATAATGCCTCCACCTAAATCATCAAGGAAATTTTTGTGTTCCATTTTATGTGAAAGAGAGGAATGTAACATAATGCCTCCACAAAAAATCATGTTTGGATGGCACATGTGATCATTGTGGTGGCATGCAACATTTTCCAATTTGTCAACACATGGCTAGTACACACACAATTGGAGACAAAATTGTGGAATTTGGCAAATATAAGATAGTGGCATACAGTCTAAAAGATGGGAAAGAAGCAAAGAAGTGTGAATTGGTCAATGATAAGATTCCAGTGTATCAGTTTATGGGCATTTTTCATGATCAGGTGTTTATGATTATGCAATGCATACACACAAAGCACAATGGCTAGACTCATAGTTCAAGTTATGCAAGGACACTTTTCCACTTCATCATATCATTTCAGTTGTCAACTTCGCTGAGAACTACACACTACAACCACAGAACAAGATGCAATCACAATACTACAACTCTGTGCAGGTTGCTATATTTGTATATATAGCATTCATTCATGCAAATGATAGTAAAAAGGAAAATAGGAAAGTATTGAGGGAGTATCACTTTTACATCAGTGATGATCATACACATTCTACAGAGTTTTTTCAAGGTTGCTTTCATATGTTCTATGTCAATTTGGCTAGCAGGGGCATATCATTTAGTCAACATATAATATGGTCAGATAATTGTACATCACAATTTAAGAATGCCAGAATGTTTTACTGGTTGAGCAGGATGTATAGGATTAGTGGTGTTCAGCATATGTGGAACTTCTCAGAGGCCAGGCATGGAAAGGAGGAGCAAGATGGAGCAAGTGCATGTATCAAAAGAGCCCTAGCATGAGAAGAGTTAAAGTACACAAACCATGTAAAGTTGAAAGATGCAAGATCAATTGTCCAGTGGTGCAATGGTTCAATGGCTCCAGGTAGTGAAGGTAATTCTTTAGTTCATATATTTTCTCATTTAGTAGATGATACTAACATTGGAAAATATGAGGATTGTTGTACACTAATAGGATCGAGCGAGCTACACTCTTTTAGAAGCTCCAATGAAGGTACAAGGACTATCCATACAAGAAAGATGGCATGCTTTTTTTATGCATGTACACTTCAATCATGGAATTATTGCGAGTCAATAGAGTGGGTTGAGGAATGGTCTATAAGAAGTGTAACCCCACTTGACACTTATCAGCTCCCAATGACTCTACAAATCATGGAGATGCAATCATCCATTGACTTTGATCATGTATCGAACCTACTAGAAACAGGTAATATATCTTACTTACAAGTTTTATTATGTTACTCAGTAAATAAATCTAACAAGATGAACATATCAATGCAGGGCACATTTATGCGGTGATTGCAGATGAAGACAATGAAGAGGGTACAAATTATTACCTGTGTTGTTGTATCGAGGCCAAAAATAAATTGGAGTCCCTAGTTATAGATAGAGAAAACATATAATATCCTACAGGTTTGGTGGTTGTTACTGGAACATGGATTCGAAGGTATCTAGTTAAGAATGTTGTAGTTTGGTTGTTTGAGGACTTCGACACGCATCAAAAAATTCTTCACTATTCGAACCTTGTTGTCGCCACCAACGTTCATTTGATCAAATATAAGGGTAGACCTTCGAACAAGAACTTGTGGAAAGTGTGTGAGTCTAACCATGAGGCAATACTCAACACAATAATGAGTAGAGCAGACCCAGATGGTTCCCTGGATTGATTTGTAAGTATGCACATTGAATTTCTAAAGCCATTTTATTGATCACTCTTTTGGACCAACACCTTGCAATAAGGCTTTTTCACCATTACTTTTTGATGTCATATGCATTTACAACTATCATTGATCCTTTTCTGATTGTGATTGTAGGTAATACTAAAGTTTGTCAAAGTATATAAGAAAAGAACATTGGTTGCTGGTGCAAGTGTTCAGTGGTATGAGAAACATCTGTTGCTGGTGCATTTTCTGGTTGCCAATCTTCTCTTTCTTTTCCATCTCCTAGATTTATCAGATTCTTATATGCTACATGTTTTATGTTAAGCCTCTCAGTGATATATTTAAAATTTATACATAGGGTCATAGAGAGATGATAAAGTAGTGAAGGGGCACATCACCATTGTAGGACCTTCAATCGACCTCCTTAGCTAGCATGCATGAAGGTGATAGTAGGTCTTGTCAGCTGTATGACTGACATTATTTACTTATTGCTCTTTTAATGATTTTTATGTGAGTCTATGTCTAAGATTGAGAGGCTTTTGCAAGTTTTTTGTGGACCAAATTCCTATGATACTACACAACCATAGAGAGGCTACTACCCATGTGTTTTGTAGGGAGCAGGGGATGTACATGTTTTGAACCATTTTGGAATGCAAATAGTTGGGCCAGCTGAAGTGGAATGGAAAAATGAAACTGGGCAGCAACTCCTTTTGTCCTTTTCTCAAGTACAATATATTTCATGATTTGTGCTGGAAATGGGAGAATTATTTCCTTGCATGTATTGCTACAAGTATTGACAAATGGGAAGATTTTCAAGATGTTCTTCCATCACTATTGTAATATTTGTCATTGACTTAGTGTATTTTTTGATATATTAAAATCATGAAAAATTAATACATGCAAATGTGTATATTCCTTAATATATGCCTCAATTAAATGTGTATATTACATTTAAAATTAGTTGTAATGCTTCATGGTTTACATTTAAAGAGTTAATTGAAGACTCCACATTCATAAGGACCTATTGCTGCATACACAACCATAGCTCTTGGAGTCTTGAGACACTAACTGACATAGACTTGACAATCATAGGAAATTGACTATGGTGAGTGAATTTGATTGTCAAGCACTTTATAATCATACACTCATTGTACTTAACAATTGATCACTACTCATTTCTAATCTGTCCTTTTCATTTGCACATTGCCATGTACAGTGACCCTTCACAGTTCCCTTGTATTCATACATTCATGATGCTTGTCTTAATGAATAACCTTCCTTTAAATCTATTGTCCTTTAATGAAATGATGACTGTCTTCATACCTCAATTCCCTTGACACTGCCAATTGACTATACATTTTTTTGTTTCCTATCCAATTCCAGCTCTCCTAAATTGGATCTTTTCAATACCCTCATAATAAGGAAGTGATCGACCTTAAAGAAAGGATATCCAAAAAGGGCATCATCTTCATTACCACTTATAGAAACTACATCATTTACTGTTGCACCCTCCTTGCGAAATGATGACCACGATTTATTAATCCTTGGCTCTAGTTTTATTCCTTGAAAGTGCAAAAGACTAGCAAGAAACACTAGAATATCTAGCCCAAAAGCCACAAAAGAAATTATTATATTCATCTAAAGATTGTCTAACCTCATTCACAAAACCTTCTCATGGAATTTCAAATACCCTAACAAACTATTAGCAGTGATCTTCCTTGAAATCCTGAATGGTCCCTCTATCTGAACATCTAGGGTTTCTTCAATCTATGTCATCTCTTGATGATTTGATATGTTGCTTCTATATTTTTCCAATTAACTGTCATATGCCATCACTTCACTCCTATGAGAACTGAAATTAACTTCTTTGTAGGCTTCCATTTGAAAGCTTGTAGCACATTTGACTGCCATGAAAGCTCAAAAAACTGGTAGAAGAGACCTAAAAGGTAACAAAACCCTAACATCTCAACTTAGTCTTTATTAAATTCAATCATAACAAAACAACCTACTCATGCATGTGAATTTGACTCATTCAAGGCATTAGAGACTAACCTCTTACAAATTTTAAAAGAAAAGGTTGTTTTGACCCTAAAGGATTGAACATAGACTAACAATTGTAATTGTTTGGATCTACCAATTCATCCCCCATCTCAGTTGATTGTGTGCCCTTCACCCTTGGCCTTTCCATTATTATCATAGCTTTGAAGAAAAATATCAAAAACTACTCCAAGTGCCTAACAATGATATTGCCTCACATTCATCATCCTATAGTGATCCATCCACTTTAGCCTCATCATCCACCTCACATAAATCCTTTCCAAATATCAAGGTCCAAATACGAGACAAGACAAGGGTTGTAAAGACTATGGTCTTAAAGGGTATTTTTATGTAGGACAACTCCCATCTTCTCCTAAGACATATGGAAAACCATAACACATATAAAAATGCCTCTTCCATCGTCAAATTTGAACTCATGGTTTTCTCCAAGTGGGGAGAGATAAACAAAGAGGTTATAGAGGAAGACATCTCCAAATTATTGTACCAATATGAGAAAGAGAAAGCAAACCTACCAATAGATCAATGTGGTAAGGTTTTCAAAGTCATTAAGAACATGGGGGATTCACATAACATGGTAGCCTTGGTCTACATCAACAAGGAAAAAGATAACCTATTTTTCTAGAGAAATGACAAAAATATCAAGGGCTTGGGTGTGGTTCATTATACGTTACTTCTAACATCAAGAGTACCCCTAATATCATATTGCTTAGGGTTGACAAGGTAGGGGCAGCGTATGCCTCAGAGAAATCGATGCAACCTAGGTCATCTCTAACATACCTTAGGGTATGACATTCAACAAAACAACTACTATGGTTCAACCGACTCGATCCCTTAAGGGTGCAAAGTGAAAAAGGGCAACAATATTTGACAGGGTATTACTCATAAACCGTGGTGATTACGAAATCTTTGTCTGAACCTACGAGATCATGTTGGGCCCATCTACAATAACCTCGCTCAGTTTTTTCTATCTTGGAAGCATTTTCTTGTGGTGGCGAATTTTCACTCGGGGAAAGAGTTGTCAAATGCAAGTAGTTGAAAATTGCAAAGTGATGCAACTTTCGTTCTACAGCTCGTGTGACCAAAAAAACTATTCCAATGAGTCCAGGTGGGTACGTTTATGCTAGGCATGGTCCTCTTTTGCACCCAAACACACAGAATTGCTCTGAGCTACGTTCAACCAGATAGATCCCTTAAGGGTCCAAAGTGCAAAATGGCTACGAAATTCAGCATGCTATTACTCCGACACCGTGATGTTTAGAAAATTCTCGTCTAATGCTACGAGATCACGTTGGGCCCATCTACAATAACCTCGCTTGGTTTTCACTATCTCGGAGGTATTTTCCTGTGGTGGCGAATTTTCACTCGGGGAAAGAGTTGTCAAATGTAAGTAATTGAAAGTTGCAAAGTGGTGCCACTTTCATTCTACAGCTCGTATGACCAAACAGACTGTTCCAAAGCATCTGGGTGGGTACGTTTACGCTAAGCATGGTCCTTTTTCACACCCAAACACGTAGAATCGCTCTGAGCTATGTTCAACCACATCAATCCCTTAATTGTCCAAAGTGCAAAATGGCTGTGAAATTCAGCATGCTATTACTCGGACACCATGACGCTTAGAAAGATCTTGTTTGATCCTACAAGATCACGTTGGGAACATCTACAATAATCTTCCTCGGTTTTCGCTATCTTGGAGGCATTTTCTTGTGTTGGCAAATTTTCACTTGGGGAAAAAGTTGTCAAATGCAAGTAGTTGAAAGTTGCAAAGTGGTGCAACTTTCATTCTATAGCTCGTGTGACCAAACAGACTGTTCCAACATATTTGCGTGGGTACGTTTACGCTACGCACGATCCTTTTTCACACCCAAACACGTAGAATCACTCCGAGCTACGTTCAACCGGATCGATCCCTTAAGGGTCCAAAGTGCAAAATAGCTGCATAATTCAGCATGCTATTACTCGAACACCGTGACACTTAGAAACTTCTCATCTCATCCTACAAGATCACATTTGGGCCCATCTACAATAAACTTGCTCGGTTTTCGCTATCTCGGAGATATTTTACTGTGCTGGCGAATTTTCACTCGGCAAAAAAGTTGTCACATGCAAGTAGTTGAAAGTTGCAAAGTGGTGCAACTTTCGTTCTATAGCTTGTCTGATCAAATAGATTGTTCCAATGCATTTGGGTGCGTACATTTATGCTAGGCACAGTCCTCTTTCACACCCAAACATGTAGAATCACTCTGAGCTATGTTCAACCAGATTGATCCCTTAAGGGTCCAAAGTGCAAAATGGCTACGAAATTCAGCATGCTATTACTTGGACACTGTGACGCTTAGAAACTTCTCATGTGATCCTACAAGATCACGTTGGGCCCATCTACAATAACTTCACTCAGTTTTTGCTATTTCAGAGGCATTTTCCTATGCTAGTGAATTTTCACTTGGGGAAAAAGCTATCAAATGCAAGTAGTTGAAAGTTGCAAAATGGTGCAACTATCGTTCTACAACTCGTCTGACCAAACAGACTGTTCCAACACATTCAGGTGCGTACGTTTATGCTTTGCACGGTCCTTTTTCGCACCCAAACACGCAGAATCGCTCAGAGCTACGTTCAACCGGATCGATCCCTTAATTGTCCAAAGTGAAAAATGGCTGCAAAATTCACTATGCTATTACTCGGACACTGTGATGCTTAGAACCTTCTCGTCTGATCCTATAAGATCACATTGGGCCCATCTACAATAACCTCTTTCAGTTTTTTCTATCTCAAAGGCATTTACCTGTGTTGGCGAATCTTCACTCAGAGAAAAAGTTGTCAAATGCAAGTAGTTGAAGTTTGCAAACTGGTGCAACTTTCGTTCTACAGCTCATGTGACCAAACGGACTGTTCCAACGCATACGGGTGGGTACGTTAATGCTAGGCACAGTCCTCTTTCACACCCAAACATGCAGAATCGCTCCGAGCAACGTTCAACCAGATCGATCCCTAAAGGGTCCAAAGTGCAAAATGTGTGCAAAATTTAGCATGCTATTACTCAAACACCGTGATGCTTAGAAAATTCTCGTGTGATCCTATAAGATCATGTTCGGCCTATCTACAATAACCTTGCTCGGTGTTTCGCTATCTAGGAGGCATTTTTCTGTCCTGGCGAATTTTCACTCGGGGAAAAAGTTGTCAAATGCAAGTAGTTGAAAGTTGCAAAGTGGTGCAACTTTCGTTCTACAATTTGTGTGACCAAATGGACTGTTCCAATGCATCTGCATGAGTACGTTTATGCTAGGCATGGTCCTTTTTAGCAGCCAAACATGCAGAATCGCTCCAAGCTACGTGCAACCGGATCGATCCCTTAAGGGTCCAAAGTGCAAAATGGCTATGAAATTCAACATGCTAGTACTCGGACACCGTGATTCTTAGAAACTTCTTGTCTGATCCTAGAAAATCAAGTTAGGCCCATCTACAATAACCTTGCTTGGTTTTCGCTATCTTGAACGCATTTTCCTTTGCTGGCGAATTTTCACTCGAAGAAAAAGTTGTCAAATGCAAGTAGTTGAAAGTTGCAAAGTGGTGAAAATTTCGTTCTATAGCTCGTGTGACCAAACGCACTGTTCCAACATGTCCGGGTGGGTACGTTTACACTAGGCATGGTCCTCTTTCGCACCCAAACACCCAGAATCGCTCTGAGCTACTTTCAACCAGATCGATCCCTTAAGGGTCACAAGTGCAAAATGGCTGAGAACTTCAGCATGCTATTACTCAGACATTGTGATGCTTAGAAACTTCTTGTCTGATCCTACAAGATCACGTTGGCCCATCTACAATACCCTCACTCAGTTTTCACTATATCGGAGGCATTTTTCTATGCTGGCGAATTTTCACTAGGGGAAAAGTTGTCAAATGCAAGTAGTTGAAAGTTGCAAAGTAGTGCAACTTTCTTTCTACAACTCGTGTGATCAAACGGACAGTTCCAACATATTTGGTTGGGTATGTTTACGCTAGGCATGGTCCTGTTCCACACCCAAACATGCAGAATCGCTTTGAGCTGCGTTCAACCGGATCGATCCCTTTAGGGTTCAAAGTGCAAACTGGCTGTGATATTCAACATGCTATTTCTTGGACACCATGATGCTTAGAAACTTCTTGTCTGATCCTACAAAATCAGGTTGGACCCATCTATAATAACCTTGCTCGATTTTTGCTCTCTCGAAGGCATTTTCCTGTGCTGGCAAATTTTCACTTTGGGAAAAAGTTGTCAAATGCAAGTAGTTGAAAGTTGTAAAGTGGTGCAACTTTCATTCTACAGCTCATGTGACCAAATAGACTGTTTCAATGCATCTGGGTGGGTAATTTTACACTAGGCATGGTCCTTTTTGACACCCAATCATGCACAATCACTTTGAGCTACATTCAACCGGATCGATCCATTAAGGGTCCAAAGTGCAAAATGGCTGTGAAATTAAGCATGCTATTACTCGGACACCATGACTCTTAGAAACTTGTCATCTAATCCTACAAGATCACATTGGGCTCAGCTACAATAACCTCACTCCAATTTCGTTATCTCGGAGGCATTTTCCTATGCTGGCGAATTTTCACTCAAGGAAAAAGTTGTCAAATGCAAGTAGTTGAAAGTTGCAAAGTGGTGCAACTTTCGTTCTACAGCTTGTGTGACCAAACGGACTGTTCCAACATATCCGGATGGGTACATTTATGCTAGGCACAAACATGTTTCGTACCCAAACACGCAGAATCGCTCTGAGCTGTGTTCAACCGAATCGATCTTTCAAGGGTCCAAAGTGCAAAATGGTTGTGAAATTCAGCATGCTATTACTCGGATACCGTGATGTTTAGAAAATTCTCATCTGATCCTACAAGATCACATTGGGCCCATCTACAATAACCTCGCTTAGTTTTCGCTATATTGGAGGCATTTTCCTGTGTTGGTGAATTTTCACTCCGGAAAAAAGTTGTCAAATGCAAGTAGTTGAAAGTTGCAAAGTGGTGCAACTTTCGTTCTACAACTCATGTGACCAAACAAACTATTCCAACGCATCCGGGTGGGTACTTTTATGCTAGGCATGGTCCTTTTTTGCACCCAAACACGCAGAATCACTTTGAGCTAAGTTTAAGCGGATCCATCCCTTAAGGGTCCAAAGTGCAAAATAGCTACAAAATTTAGCATGCTATTACTCGGACACCGTGACACTTAGAAAGTTCTCGTCTGATCCTACAAGATCACATTGGACCCATCTACAATAATCTTGCTCGATTTTCACTATCTAGGAGGCATTTTCTTATGCTAGCGAATTTTTAGTAGGGGAAAAAGTTGTCAAATGCAATTAGTTGAAAGTTGCAAAGTGGTGCAACTTTCATTCTATAGCTCGTGTGACAAAACAGATTGTTCCAATGCATCTGCGTGGGAACGTTTATGCTAGGCATGGTCTTTTTTCGCACCCAAACACGCAGAATCGCTTTGAGCTACCTTCAACCGGATCCATCCCTTAAGGGTTCAAAGTGCAAAATAGCTACAAAATTCAGCATGCTATTAGTCGGACACCATGACGCTTAGAAATTTCTCGTCTGATCCTACAAGATCATGTTGGGCCCATCTACAATAAAATCACTCAGTTTTTGCTATCTCGGAGGTATTTTACTGTGCTGGCGAATCTTCACTCGAAGAAAAAATTGTCAAATGCAAGTAGATGAAAGTTGCAAAGTGGTGCAACTTTCGTTCTACAGCTTGTCTAACCAAATGTACTGTTCTAAGGCATTTGGGTGTGTACGTTTATGCTAGGCATAGTCCTCTTTCACACCCAAACACATAGAATCACTCTGAGCTACGTTCAACCGGATTGATCCCTTAAGGTTCCAAACTGAAAAAATGGCTGCAAAATTCAACATGCTATTACTTGGACACCGTGATGCTTAGAAACTTCTCATGTGATCCTACAAGATCACGTTGGGCCCATCTAAAATAACCTCGCTTGGTTTTTGCATATTGAAGGCATTTTCCTGGGCTAGGGAATTTTCACTTGGGGCAAAAGCTATCAAATGCAAGTAGTTGAAAGTTGCAAAATGTTGCAACTTTCGTTCTACAGCTCGTCTGACCAAATGGACTGTTCCAACGCATCTGGGTGGGTACGTTTATGCTAGGCATGATCCTTTTTCACACCCAAACACGCAGAATCACTCTGAGCTACGTTCAACTGGATCGATCCCTTAATTGTCCAAAGTGCAAAATGGCTGTGAAATTCAGCATGCTATTACTCAGACACCGTGACGCTTAGAAAGTTCTTGTTTGATCTTACAAGATCATGTTGGGCCCATCTACAATAATCTTGCTCGGTTTTTGCTATCTAGAAGGCATTTTCTTGTGCTGGTGAATTTTCACTCGGAGAAAAAGTTATCAAATGCAAGTAGTTGAAAGTTGCAAAGTGGTGCAACTTTTGTTCTACAGCTCATGTGACCAAACGGACTGTTCCAATGCATCTGCGTGGGTATGTTTATGCTAGGCACAGTCATGTTTTGCACCCAAACATGCAGAATCGCTCTGAGCTACGTTCAACCGGATCCATCCCTTAAGGTTCCAAAGTGCAAAATAGCTATGAAATTCAGCATGCTATTAGTCGGACACCGTGACACTTAGAAACTTCTCGTCTAATCCTACAAGATCACGTTGGGCCCATCTACAATAAACTCGCTCGATTTTCGCTATTTTGGAGGTATTTTACTGTGTTGGTGAATTTTTAGTAGGGGAAAAATTTGTCAAATGCAATTAATTGAAAGTTGCAAAGTGGTGCAACTTTCGTTATATAGCTTGTCTAACCAAACGGACTGTTCCAATGCATTTGGGTATGTACATTTATGCTAGGCACAGTCCTCTTTCGCACCCAAACACGCAGAATCGCTCCGAGCTACGTTCAACTGGATCGATCCCTTAAGGGTCCAAAGTGCAAAATGGCTACAAAATTCAGTATGCTATTACTCGGACACCGTGATGCTTAGAAACTTCTCGTGTGATCCTACAAGATCATGTTGGGCTCATCTACAATAACTTCGCTCGGTTTTTGCTATGTCAGAGGCATTTCCCTATGCTGGCGAATTTTCACTCGGGGAAAAAGCTGTCAAATGCAGGTAGTTGAAAGTTGCAAAGTGGTGCAACTTTCGTTCTACAGCTCATCTGACCAAACGGACTGTTCCAATGCATCCGGGTAGGTACCTTTATGCTTGGCACGGTCCTTTTTCGCACCCAAACACATAGAATCGCTCTAAGCTACGTTCAACCGGATTGATCCCTTAATTGTCCAAAGTACAAAATGGCTGTGAAATTCAGCATGCTATTACTCGAACACCGTGATGCTTAGAAACTTCTTGTCTAATCCTATAAGATCGCATTGGGCCCATCTACAATAACCTCTTTCGGTTTTTTCTATCTCAGAGGCATTTTCCTCTGTTGGCGAATTTTCACTTGAAGAAAAAGTTGTCAAATGCAAGTAGTTGAAAGGTGCAAACTAGTGCAACTTTTGTTCTACAGCTCGTGTAACCAAATAGACTATTCCAACACATCCAGGTGGGTACATTTACGCTAGGCAGGGTCCTGTTTCGCACCCAAACATGCAGAATCGCTCCGAGCAACGTTCAACCAGATCGATCCCTTACGGGTCCAAAGTGCAAAATGGCTATGAAATTCAGCATGCTATTACTCAGACACCATGATGATTAGAAACTTCTCGTGTGATCCCAAAAGATCACGTTGGGTCCATCTACAATAACCTTGCTTGGTTTTTGCTATCACATAGCCATTTTCCTTTGCTGGCGAATTTTCACTCAGGGAAAAAGTTGTCAAATGCAAGTACTTGAAAGTTGCAAAGTGGTGCAAGTTTCGTTCTACAACTCGTGTGACCAAACGGATTGTTCCAACGCATCCGGGTGGGTACGTTTACGCTAGGTACGGTCCTTTTTCGCACCCAAACACGCAGAATCACTCTGAGCTACGTTCGAATGGATCGATCCCTTAATTGTCCAAAGTGCAAAATGGCTGCAAAATTCATAATGCTATTACTCGGACACCGTGATGCTTAGAAACTTCTCATTTGATCCTATAAGATCATGTTGGGCCCATCTACAATAACCTTTTTTTGGTTTTTGGGATCTCAGAGGCATTTTCCTGTGTTGGCGAATTTTCACTCAGAGAAAAAGTTGTCAACTGCAAGTAGTTGAAAGTTGCAAAGTGGTGCAACTTTCATTCTACAGGTTGTGTGACCAAACAAACTATTCCAACACATCCGGGTGGGTACATTTACGTTAGGCACAGTCCTATTTGCACCCAAACACGTAGAATCGCTCCAAGCGACGTTCAACCGGATCGATCCCTTAAGAGTCTAAAGCGCAAAATGGCTGCGAAATTCAGCATGCTATTACTCAGACACCTGATGCTTAGAAACTTATCGTCTGATCCTAAAAGATCATGTTGGGCCAATCTACAATAACCTCGCTCGATTTTTGCTATCTTGGAGGCATTTTCCTGTGCTAGCGAATTTTCACTCAGGGAAAAAGTTGTCAAATGCAGGTAGTTGAAAGTTGCAAAGTGGTGCAACTTTCGTTTTACAACTCGTGTGACCAAACAGATTGTTCCATTGAATCTGGGTGGCTACATTTAAGGTAGGCACGGTCCTTTTTCGCATCCAAACACGTAGAATCGCTCTAAGCTACGTTCAACCGGATTGATCTCTTAAAGGTCCAAAGTGCAAAATGGCTGCAAAATTCAGCATGCTATTACTCGGACACCATGATGCTTAGAAAGTTCTCATCTGATCCTACAAGATCACGTTGGGCCCATCTACAATAACTTCACTCGGTTTTCTCTATCTCAGAGGCATTTTCCTGTGCTGGCGAATTTTCACTTGGGGAAAAAGCTGTCAAATGCAGGTAGTTGAAAGTTGCAAAGTGGTGCAACTTTCGTTCTACAGCTCGTCTGACCAAACAGACTGTTCCAACGCATCTGGGTGGGTATGTTTACGCTTGGCATGGTCCTTTTCCGCACCCAAACACACAAAATCGCTCTGAGCTACGTTCAACCAAATCGATCCCTTAATTGTCCAAAATGCAAAATGGCTGTGAAATTCAACATGCTATTACTCGGACAGTGTGATGCTTAGAAACTTCTCGTCTGATCCTATAAGATCATGTTGGGCCCATCTACAATAACTTCTTTCAGTTTTTTCTATCTCGGAGGCATTTTCCTGTGTTGGTGAATTTTCATTCGGAGAATTAGTTGTCAAATGCAAGTAGTTGAAAGTTGCAAACTAGTGCAATTTTCGTTCTACAGCTCGTGTGACCAAATGGACTGTTCCAATGCATCCGGGTGGGTACGTTTACGTTAGGCAGGGTCCTGTTTCGCACCCAAACACGCAGAACCGCTCCAAGCAACGTTCAACCGGATCGATCCCTTAAGGGTCCAAAGTGCAAAATGGCTGCAAAATTCAACATGCTATTACTCGGACACCATGATGCTTAGAAACTTTTTGTGTGATCCCACAAGATCACATTGGGCCCATCTACAATAACCTCGCTCGGTTTTCGCTATCTCATAGGCATTTTCCATTGCTGGTGAATTTTCACTTGGGGAAAAAGTTGTCAAATGCAAGTAGTTGAAAGTTGCAAAGTGGTGGAAGTTTTGTTCTACAGCTCGTGTGACCAAACGGATTGTTCCAACGCATCTGGGTGGGTACGCTTACGCTAGGCATAGTCCTTTTTCGCACCCAAACATCCAAAATCGCTCTAAGTTGCGTTTAACTGGATCGATCCCTTAATTGTCCAAAGTGCAAAATGACTGCGAAATTTAGCATACTATTACTCGGACACTATGATGCTTAGAAACTTCTCTTTTGATCCTATAAGATCACGTTGGGCCCATCTACAATAATTTTTTTTTATTTTTGCTATCTAGGAGGCATTTTCCTGTGTTGGCAAATTTTCACTCAGAGAAAAAGTTGTCAAATGCAAGTAGTTGAAAGTTGCAAAGTGGTGCACTTTTCATTCATCAACTCATGTGACCAAATGGACTATTCCAACACATCCGGGTGGGTACGTTTACGTTAGACATAGTCCTATTCGCACCCAAACATGTAGAATTGTTCCGAGCTACGTTCAACCGAATCGATCCCTTAAGGGTCCAAAGTACAAAATGGCTGCAAAATTGAGCATGCTATTACTCGGACATCGTGACATTTAGAAACTTCTTGTCTAATCCTAAAAGATCATGTTGGGCCAATCTACAATAACCTCGCTCTGTTTTCGCTATCTCGGAGGCATTTTCTTGTGCTGGCGAATTTTCACTCGGGGAAAAAGTTGTCAAATGCAAGCAGTTGAAAGTTGCAAAGTGGTGCAACTTTCGTTTTACAACTCGTGTGACCAAACGGATTGTTCCAACGCATTTGGGTGGGTACATTTACGCTAGGCACTTTCCTTTTTCGCATCCAAACACATAGAATCGCTCCGAGCTACGTTCAACCGGATCGATCCCTTTAGGGTCCAAAGTGCAAAATGGCTGTGAAATTCAGCAAGCTATTACTCGGACACTGTGATGCTTAGAAACTTCTCGTGTGATTCTATAAGATCATGTTGTGCCCATCTACAGTAACCTCACTCGGTTTTCGCTATCTTGGAGGCATTTTCCTATGCTGACGAATTTTCACTCAAGGAAAAAGTTGTCAAATGCAAGAAGTTGAAAGTTGCAAAGTGGTGCAACTTTCATTTTACAACTTGTGTAACCAAACGAACTATTCCAACGCATCCGCGTGGGTACGTTTACACTAAGCACGGTCCTATTTCGCACCCAAACACGCAGAATTACTCCGAGCTATGTTCAACCGGATCGATCCCTTAAGGGTCCAAAGTGCAAAATGGCTTTGAAATTCAACATGCTAGTACTTGGCCACCGTGATGCTTAGAAATTTCCCGTCTGATCCTACAAGATCACGTTGGGCCCATCAACAATAACCTCGCTCGGTTTTCGCTATCTCTAAGGCATTTTCCTTTGTTGGCGAATTTTCACTCGGAAAAAAAGTTGTCAAATGCAAGTAGTTGAAAGTTGCAAAGTGGTGCAACTTTTGTTCTACAGCTCATGTGAGCAAACGCAAAGTTCCAACGTGTTCGGGTGGGTACGTTTACGCTAGGCATGGTCCTTTTTGGCACCCAAACACCCGGGATCGCTCCGAGCTACGTTCAACCTGATCGATCCCTTAAGGGTCCAAAGTGCAAAATGGCTGCAAACTTCAGCATGCTATTACTCGGACATCGTGATGCTTAGAAACTTCTCGTTTGATCCTATGGGATCATGTTGGGCCCCTCTACAATAACCTCTCTCGGTTTTCACTATCTTGGAGGCATTTTCCTGTGTTGGCAAATTTTCACTCGGGAAAAAAGTTGTCAAATGCAAGTAGTTGAAAGTTGCAAAGTGGTGCAACTTTCGTTCTACAGCTCGTCTATCCAAACGGATTTTTCTAACGTGTCCGGGTGAGTACGTTTACTCTAGGCATGGTCCTCTTTCACACCTAAACATGCGGAATCGGTCCAAGCTACATTCAACTAGATCGATCCCTTAAGTGTCCAAAGTGCAAAATGGCTATGAACTTCAGCATGCTATTACTCGGACATCATGATGCTTAGAAAATTCTCGTCTAATCCTACAAGATCACATTGGGCCCATCTACAATAACCTTGCTCGGTTTTCACTATCTCGGAGGCTTTTTTTCTATGGTGGCGAATTTTCACTCGAGGAAAAAGTTGTCAAATGCAAGTAGTTGAAAGTTGCAAAGTGGTGCAACTTTCGTTCTGCAACTCGTGTGACCAAACGAACTATTCCAACGCATCCAAATAGGTATGTTTATGCTAGGCATGGTCCTCTTTCACCACTAAATATGCGGAATCGCTCTGAGGTACGTTCAACCGAATCGATCCCTTAAGGGTCCAAAGTGCAAAATGGCTGCGAACCTCAGCATGCTATTACTCGGACACCGTTATGCTTAAAAAACTTCTCGTCTGATCGGCAAAAACTAAAAAATCGGCAAAAAATGCTTTTAAAACCTGCAAAAAAACGCGAATAAAATCGTGTTGATTTTCATGTGAAAAAAAAAATGAGACCATAGCTTGTTGCTTACTATTATTCTTTGATAGAATTTTTCCAATCATCCATAGCTTGTTCCAAAACACTTGTTTTAGGCTTTTAGCTATAGCAGTAAGGCAATGAACTGTTTGATAAAATGCTTAGGTAGACATGTATGAAAAATGTCATAGCATAGACAAGGTAGTGAACTGTTTGAAAAAATGCCTCAAAGAAATGCCCTCTCATGGTGATGGAATGCCATAACAATCTATAGCCATAGGAATTCGTCATGGCATTCCATCACCATGAGACCACATTTCTTCAAGGCATTTTTTCAAGCAGTTCACTGCCTTGTCTATGCTATTGCTTACTATTATGCTTCAATAGATTTTTTCCAAGCATCCATAGCTTGTTCGAAAGCACTTGTTTTAGGCTTTTAGCCATAGCAGCAAGGCAGTGAACTGTTTGACAAAATGCTTTGGTAGACATGTATGAAAAAAGTGGTAGCATAGACAAGGCAGTGAATTGTTTGAAAAAATGCTTGAAAGAAATGCAATCTCAGGGTGATTATTGTCATTGCATTCCATCACCATGAGACCGCATTTATTTGAGGCATTTTTTCAAACAATTCACTGCCTTGTCTATGACTTGTAATGCCTTCAAAAGGCTAATTTGTCCAATTTGTATGTTCAAGCCAAAATGATGTGTCAAGGCCTTGTAATGGCTAATTTGAATGTAATCAAGTCATAAAATAAGTAACTAGGAGGTGAAAATATAAAAAATGCAAATAATACAATGTTGTTAAAAAGTAATCATGATGTAATTATGCAGCAAGAGAGAGCATAAATCAAGGAAGATTAAGAGTTAAAAGAGTAGTTGCACCAACGAGAAGTTAGAAAAGGCAGTTGCTAAGAGGGAAAAAGTTATAAAAGGCATTGTAAGGCATGCAAAAAGGGGGCTGGTATAGTTCTTTTTACAGTGGGTTTGAGAGTCTAATAGAGCATTTCATCACTACTCCACCAATGTAGGTCAAGTAGATTGGTGGAGTAGGTTAATGTTAGGGTGTTTTGAATGTTTTTTATGATTGTAGGTACAGGGGAATGCAAGAATGCTCAGATAAAGCTGTTGTTACACACAAAAATTGAAGGTTTCCACACAAAATTTGATGCTATAGTCATGCATAATGAAGAAATAGAGTTTTCCATGGCTTGAGAAGGGTATAGATGATGTTTTCAGGTGTATTTAGAGGTGTTGGAAGATATGGCACGTTGGTAGAAGATGTGGAAGGTGATATTCCAAGAAACCCTCATTATTTTGCTTGCAAAGCCTATATTCAAGGGTTTTGATATTTAAATGTTTTAGTGGATCTAATAACTCTTGAAAATGATGGAATTCTGAGTTTGGAGGTATGACAAAAGACTGTTTAAGTTTGGTTAGTGATTTGGAGATGATTTGTTGGTAGTCACCTTGCAAATTTGGCCTAATTTGTGGCTGGGAGCAGCGTATCAGACCAGTTTTCTGATGTTTCTCTCAAGTCAAGTGGCAATATTTTTTGTGATATGTCTAAATACTTTGTAATGGGTCTCCAAAACTATATCAATCTTGTGTTGATGCAAATATGGTAGAGTTGTATCACCCGATTTAGGGCTTTGCTAACCTACAAGGAAATTGATGAAATGAGTGTTAAAACAAAGGCCAGTGGTATTTGTGGTTAGATTTGTGATGTAACTGCTTAAATAATGTTTTCAAAGGTATTTCAATGATTTGGGAAAATGTTAAAGGTTAAGGTTGTTGATTTGATGTTTAGACTAGGGTGGAATCTTGATGAAGAATGGTGTTATGACTGTGAAAATCAGTAAATCTGATAACTCAGAGTTATGTGAATATGTTATTGGTTTGTTTCTATTAGAAGCATGATGGTCATGAGGCTCTTGTAAGTCTGATAATAGTTTGAAGGTAAGAATGTATGTCTATTAGCCTTGGGGAGTGTGAGTTGTATCAAGGAGGTTTTGGTGAATATTGAAGTATTGGTTGGTTCAATGCCTTTGATCAGGTATTTTTGTTAAGATCAGTCAATTAGATGTTGGTAATGGTCTAGAAAGAAAATAAGTATACCATAAGGAAAGATATCCATACGTTTGTTTTGACTCCACTTCTAGAGGATGTGAAAGGGAAAGCCAAAGTAATCATGTGTGGGAACAAGGACCCTATAAGTGTTGTGAGGGAAATCAAAAATTCTCGTTTTGGGAACCATTATAGGTCTGTAATACAAGGGCAGTGGATATAAGGACCGATGTAGCAGCAAAGAAGGTAATGACATTGGGTTTGTGTGAAAGTCTTGTGGTGGGCACCATAGAATGTCGTGTTCTTGTAGATGTGAGAGTAAAGAAAGAAAGGTTTGTAACTACAGAGATAGATAGCACTAATAAAACAGTGAAGAAGCATGGTGGCAGTGTGTTGGGACTGATGACAGGGGTACAAGGACAGCTTGTTGTTAAATGGGTAAAATGCCGAGTTTTGGAGATTTCAATGAACCTAACTTGGAGATTGTTTTCAAATTGCCATTGTATGAATGTTGAGAGTCTTTGTAGGGCGGCCTTGGTGGAGATTTGTTGTTATTTTGCAAGATTAAAGGTTTGAAAACCTTGAGGGTGAGTTGATGCCTATTAGGCTGAATCATTATGAAGAAGAGTTCTTTGACTGAGAATTGACATTTCCATTGTTGTGAGTCTTCTCCACCTTGCCTCTGCATCAAAGCACAACTAAATTTATCATTTCAAAGCAATTTTTTTGATGCATTTTTTCAAGCAGTTCACTGCCTTGTCTATGATATTGCTTACTATTATGCTTTTGATATATTTTTTCGAAGCATCCATAGCTTGTTCAAAATCACTTGTTTTAGGCTTTTAGCCATAGGAGCAAGGCAGTGAACTATTTGAGAAGATGCTTTGGTAGACATGTATGAAAGATGTGGTAGCATAGACAAGGCAGTGAATTTTTTGAAAAAATGCCTGAAAGAAATGTGGTCTCATGGTGATTATTGTCATTGCATTCCATCACCATGAGACCGCATTTATTTGAGGCATTTTTTCAAACAGTTCACTGCCTTGTCTATGGCTTGTCATGGCCTTCCATCACCGTGAAACCACATTTCTTTGAGGCATTTTTTCAAACAATTCATTGCCTTGTCTATGTTATTGCTTACTATTATGCTTTGACGAATTTTTTCCAAGCATCCATAGCTTGTTCAAAAGCACCTGTTTTAGGCTTTTAGCCATAGCAGCAAGGCAATGAACTGTTTGATGAAATGCTCTGGTAGATATGTATGAAAAATGTCATACCATAGACAAGGCAGCGAACTGTTTGAAAAAATGCCTCAAAGAAATGTGTTGTCATGGTGATGGAATGCCATGACAGTCCATCACCATAGGCATTCATCATGACATTCCATCACCATGAGACCACATCTATTTGAGGCATATTTTCAAATAATTCACTACCTTGTCTATGGCTTGTCATGGCATTCCATCACCATGAGACCACATTTCTTTGAGGCATTTTTTCAAAAAGTTCAATGGCTTGTCTATGCTATTGCTTACTATTATGCTTTGATAGATTTTTTCCAAGCATCCATAGCTTGTTCGAAAGCATATGTTTTAGGCTTTTAGCCATAGCAAGAAGGCAATGAACTATTTGATAAAATGCTTTGGTAGACATATATGAAAAATGTCGTAGCATAGACAAGGGAATGAACTATTTGAAAAAATGCCTCAAAGAAATGTGGTCTCATGGAATGCCATGACAAGCTAAAGCAATTGGCATATGCTCCTAGTTATTAGTTATGCAATGTGAAGTAATTGCATAACATTGCATAACTGCTTAGGTTGACTTTGTAAAAAGCTATATCGTAATTGAAATTTCGTCATCTATCAGCATCTAGTTATTCGTTATGCAATGTGAAGTGACGCTTTGAGTTTGAAAGATGTGCAATGCATGAATATAAACTACAAAAATCGATTTTCTACATTTCATTAGTTAAACTCTTTATTTTATTTGCTCTCTATATCTCTATGCTATGGAAATGCCTTTCGATTTCAAAAAAGATAGTTTTTATCTCTTGTTATACAATTTTTTACGTTTTTTTATCTCTTGTTATAAAAAGGAGCAGATATACAATGTTAAAGAAGAGTGAAAGCACAACTAAATTTATCATTTCAAAGCAATTTTTTTGATGCATTTTTTCAAATAGTTCACTGCCTTGTCTATGCTATTGCTTACTATTATGCTTTTGATATATTTTTTCGAAGCATCCATAGCTTGTTCAAAATCACTTGTTTTAGGCTTTTAGCCATAGCAACAAGGCAGTGAACTGTTTGAGAAGATGCTTTGGTAGACATGTATGAAAAATGTGGTAACATAGACAAGGCAGGGAACTATTTGAAAAAATATCTCAAAGAAATTTGGTCTCATAGAATGCCATGATAAGAAAATGCAATTGGCAGCTGCTCCTAGTTATTAGTTATGCAATGTGAAGAAATTGCATAACTGCTTAGGTTGACTTTGTTCAAACTATATTGTAATTAAATTTTCGGCATCTATCAGCATCTACTTATTAGTTATGCAAAGTGAAGTAATGCTTTGACTTTGAAAGATGTGCAATGCAATGTAATCAACGACATGAATATAAACTACAAAAATCCATTTTTTACAATTCATTAGTTAAAATATTTATTGTATTTGCTCTCCATATCTCTATATGCTATGGAAATACCTTGCAATTGTATTTAAAAGGCTTAATAGGTTAGTTAGGTGGTATTTGTAAAATCAAGTTGTGAATGAATGGTAATTAAGAGAAAAATTGGCAAATTTCCATCTTAGAAGTCTAACAAAGGGTGGTTATGGTGGTTGATCGGCTCAAGGGGTAGTTGGAAGGTGGTATCAAGATATATTGCTGTAATACCCTGAGTTGAGGGTTGATTTTTTTCATTTTCTAATAAGAAAATATACTTTTGAAAACGCTGATCACTGGTTTTCTTTGTTTTCTTGAATTTTCTTTGCCTTCCACAGGCCCATACAAGTCTATCATGAATTGATGCTTTGGATACTTGATTGCATATGTTTTTACTCTCTTTGCATCTATTCTGAAGGTTTAAATCCATCGTTGGTGTGTGTGAGATCAGCAAACTTGGTTACTGCTTTGTTTTCTGTGTTAGGGTTTTTGAGGGCAACACCATGAAACATTAGCCAATCCACCTATTGTTCTGACCATGTTGCTTAGTGGATTGGCTTGTACCATGATTAGTTTGGTGTGTGAATACTTTGGAGGCCGAGAGAATGAATAAACTCAGTGGGGTGTGAAGTTTTAATGTTGTTCAGGGGTGTTTCCACCATGAAAGTAAGGAACTCAAGTAGTGAATCAGAGAAATACTGAAAGGAATGGGATTGTGAGTGTCTTTTAAGTTAGGGAAGAGGTATTGTGGGGTGTTTGGACCTTTGGAAGTATTGGGGGAGGTCTGGAGTTATGAGTTTCTATAAAAGCCTTATTTTTGTGAAGGTTTAGGATGGTTTGTGAGTAGAGGAATAGAAAAAGTTCTTGGGGCTCTTAAAATGGGAGAATCCTAAGTTTGGTGAGCATCCCTAAGAGTGTTTCACTTTTCCTTGGTTTGGAGGTGAGTTTGTGAGGGGGTTCCTTTAGAAATTAGGCCTAATTGTGAAGCCTAAAGCGAGGGAGGTGTATTGAAAGTTCATGTTGGTCCAAAAGAGTTACTATTAGTTTTCGCATATGTTGTGTAACCATAAAAAGGGTATCTTAATCCACCTTTAAATGGTCAGGTGTTTTGGAAAGGTTGGGAGAAATTAGGCTTGGACCGAGTTTTGAGTTTGGTGCAAAAGCACCTACACCACATCATCAATTTTTTTTTATTTGAATACATCAATAGGGAAATGTTAGTGTCTTTAGGTTTATTTTTTCTAATAAGCTTTGAGAGATCAAGCATAATGCAAATAAAGGGTGTTATGTGTCTTAGAAGTCAATTAGAAATCATATAAGTTGTAAAATGCTGACAAAGCAACTTTAACACAAACAAATGTAATTAAGGGACCAACTAATCCCAAGGTTGGTTATTGGCATTGGGGAGAAGATGGTTTTTGGAAAATGCTTTAAAAATCCTTACCAAGGCTTGAATGAGAGAGTGAAAGAAGTTTTGTAACAATTTTACACAATAAACACCACAGTTTTGAGCAATTTTGTGGAAAAATACTATTTTCTTGATCTTTTTGAGTGTTGTACAAGCACATACAGGTTCTTCATGGTCTAATAATTTCAGAGGATGTGTCTATATGTTTTCTAATTCATTTATTTTTTATTTGGTTTCTTAACTCTTTGTTTGTAGAGAGAACCAACACAAACAGTGACTGTCCCAGTGTTGTCGAATCAAGGGTTTGAGGGGAAATTTGTGATGTAACTGTTAAGGCTAAAATTTGCACCCTGTTAAACTATACAAGTTTAACAACCTTGCCTAGCAGGGGATTCATTTCTGCATGTGGGAAATGCGTAACTAGAAATGAAACCTCCGGATTCTAGGCCGGTTCCTATTGGATAATCACTGATAACTCCACAAAACTAACCTGAACTTATGGGAAAAAAGATAGAAGTTACTGAAATGAACCTAAGATCTTAAAATCTAAACTAGAGAACCAGGTGATACACCAAATATGATATGAGAGTTCAAATACAGGTAACTAAGAAGGATTACTAAATCATCTGAGTGAATACAAAACACTTCTTTTCTGTATAGGCTTGCATAAGTATTTTGTAATAAAGTCTGAAAAATGAACCAGAATAAGGAGGAAAACAAATGCCTCTCTTATGAGCTTCACCCCTTAAGACATCAATTACAACCTGCAAACAAAAATACTTTTCTGCAACTAGGTGTTTGGGTGAGACAAAATAACATGGAATAATGACGATTCACTAATTATCTTTATCAAATCACTTGTAAATACACACAAAATTGCAGAAAGAAGAGAAGGCTCCAAAATAAATTCAGATAACATAAACTCAGCTGCTATCACTTGTATTTGATCTTCCAAAAGAGTTACAAAATCTGCACAAAAATGCTAAGGACGCAAAAATATCACATAAGCCTCCTCTGCATAACCAGAACTGCTTACAATGAATGAGGAACAAGACTTTATAGGAAAAAGCCTTCAAAATTCGGAATTGGACTTTGGGCCCAAAAATCAAAGTGATGTCAAAATCTCCTTCAAACAAGGTAGGCCAAAAAACCTCCACTAACCCCTGATTTGAACAAGGCTTCACCAAAGTCACCACTACTTGCATATTTTGAGCAAGCTTGCATTAATGCTGGACTTGAATACTTGGCATTAAGTCTTTGAATGTCATTAAATGACTTATTTCAAACATTTATTAATCCTTGCAGCAAGTCTTTGAATGTCATTAAATGTCATCAACTTGCATTTCAAAATATCTAAATCTTTATCAATAAGTCTTTGAATGTCATTAAATGACATTAAATGTGACCTCATCTTGAAATTCAAACATTTATTAAAAAGTCTTGGTTCCTTATGACTATCATTTAAAAAATGTCTAGAACATTTCATTCTTGCATTTTAAATATCTTTAATTAAAATGATTTATAATTTATCATTTTAATAAAAGATTTACATTTTGATGCAATTAATGAAATGTTTCACTTGAAATTCTATTTTTGCATTTAATAATATCATTTATTCAAAAATGATTTATAATACATCATTTTGAACAAATATTTTACAATTGGATTAATTTTAATGCAAAAACAAAAAAGACCTTTAAATAATCCAAATACCTCAAAGAAACTATTATTTCTTGCATTTGAAAATAACATTATTTATAATGATTTATAATTTATCACTAAAATAAGGTTTCACTTCATTTTTCATCAAATGCAAAAAAATAAGAATACAAGCCACAAAGAAAGGCTTTATTGGACTAAGTCAATCAAAACGACCAAAGACTTAAGACCCCATCCTTTGAGATATTCGAAATGACCCAAGGCATAGAAATGCCACGCATTAAAGAGGAAGGAGATTTAATAAATTTGAAGGCAAAATGCCTTTCTCCATCGAAATTTATTAGGGTTGTAACCCTAATTCGAAATGAAAGACTTTCATTTCATTTTACCATTGTTCACCTACTCTTGGCTGAAAGGAGCACCGCCACTATGGAGAACCCTAGCCACACCATTGGAAATCTCTGAGTTTTTTGCCATTGTGAAAGACTTTCTAAAGGTTTGGAGTGTGGTAAGTTCGATCTCCACTAATCTGGAGACTTCTTCTTTGATTTTTTTTTTTTGAAAGCTTTTGAAACTTTCACCAGGCGCGGCCATGGATTTTTCTAATATTCTTCTATGTCTTTCTGTGATTTTCTGTGTCTTTTGACTCTCCTTGGGCGCCATTAATGAGTTCAACCCTGCATTTGTGAGCTACAAGAGTTGGGTGCAATTTCTCTTCTCCTTCCCAAGCATCATTAGGTGAGCTCGCCTTTTGCTGTTTGAAACAAAGCTTGAAAAACTTATGTGCATGGAAAGATTTTGCGTTTTACCATATAAAATGTAGACTAAGGAATGGCCGCCATTAATGAGTTCACCCTCTGCATTTTGTAAACTCTAAAGAGTTGGACGTCGCCACTATATGTTTCTGATAATGACTTATCTTCAAAGTAAAACAAAAAGCTTATAAAAGCTTCAACTCTTGTAAAATACCAGCATTTACTTACAACACTTGCAGGGCATTGTGCCATTTCTGTTCTTGATGATTTTCTGTGAAGAAATCTGCATTTCATTTATGTATTTTCTTGATTCTTGTGCTCAGATCTGATCTTTGATGAAGTAAAACATGATAGCTTTCATCATTTTTTAAAAATGGAGAATGAGACTCCATGCTGGGTACTTCTTTAAATAAAGAAAATCTGCATTTCATTGAAAAATCTGTATATGGCTATTTAGAAATCTGAAAGAAATCTTTCATTTCTAAATTTGGTCAAAACCCAAATGTGGCTGCAATCCATTTCTGAGCCTTTTGACTTATGAACATGCTGCAAATAACATAATGTTTCCTTCTTGTAATGTATTATGATAAAAAGAAAGACATCATTATGTTAGTTGTAACTGGTGTAAGCAAAATGTATTGATTTTTCTGTTCTTTTAACAACTTAGCATTGTGACCTTCATCAGCTTGATTGTAACATAGTGGGTATGAGTGGCAAAGATTTGTATTTGTTCCTATGTTTGCTGCTCTCTTTTATATATTTTTGATATCATTTCACAAAACTCAGCAAGATGGCATAATGTTCTTTTCATGAAAGCTGAAAGTAATGCATTCTGGAAATGAACTTTAAAATGCAGCACTGCTGTCATTTACCTTTTTGCATACCTTTTGTGGTGAAATTTGTAAAAAATCTGCATAATACAAAACAGATTTTACGATGTTCATATTGCACTAAACATTTAACTCCACTCATTCTGAAACTGATAAAAAATAGCAATATTGCATTTCCTATTTCTGCACATGACGCAAACAAGTTAGTAAAAAAAAATGATAGATTCAAAGGCTTCTTTCGATGTTCTACTTTTCTTTTAATCATCTGGCGAATGCATTATTGAATGAGATCACATCTCTGTTGGTAGCGTAGGGATAAGGTAGGAATTGATTTTTCATTGCTCTAACGCCACTCCTCATAATTTTGTAGGTAAACCTTAAAGCTGGAGCTAGCTGTGACACCAAAGCTGGATGAATATCAACACATAGCTTCAACAATGATTCGTCATTCCAGACAATGAAGAATCACCTTCTTTCCTTGTTCTTACTCTATTTTCAGTTGTGTGTTCATTTTCCTTCATGTATTCAACATTTGATTTAAAAATCAAATCAGGTTACTCCCACGACTTGTGTGGGACTTCAGCTTTTACAATATGAATAAAAACAACATTACTTTGCAAGCCTATGAGTTTTTCTGTTTCAAACATTTGCAAAATAACACTTCAATTCATTTTTACTCAAATCTCAGAATGTGATGAATACGTAGGCAGCAAAATGCTACAGTAGTGAAATTTTGATAATAGTGACAATCAATCCACCTATTGTTTTCTACTGTATCTTAGTGGATTGATTGAAAAAATGTTATAATAAGTGTTTCAACTCATTTTGGAATAAGGAGTCATAATTATGTGGTGTTTTTATGACTATTCTAAGACTGAACAGGGGTTTTCCAACATGGAAGTGAGGAACCAAAGAGAGGTTTTTAAGGATTAATGCATGTAAGAGTTATGTGAGGGTCTGATGAGTTTGTGTAGAAGTATTTTGAGGTGTTTGGGGCTTTGGAAGTGTTGAGAGAGGTCTGGAGTTGTATGTTTCTTTAAAACCCTTGATTTTGTGAAGGTTTAGGAGGGTTTCTTGGGATAGTGAGTTAGAGGCTCTGTAGACACAAAATAATGAAAAAATTTGAGGTTTGGAACCATGAACTAAGACTTTCCAAGGCATTTGGGTAGATACCTAAAGTTGGAAGGGTGGTCCCTTTGGTAAAAAGGGCTAATTGTGAAGCCAAAATTGAAGTAGGTGTGCTGAAAGTCTATGTCGGTCCAAAAGAGTGACCACTGATTCTTTGGTATGTTGTGTAGCCCTGAAAAGGGTATCTCTATCCATCTTGTAATTTTCTAGTGTTTTGGAAAGGTTGGGAGAAATCTAGCTAAAACTGAGTTTTGAGTATCACAAGAATAACTAGTCACAAATGTGAGTTTTGGAAACCTTGATGAATCTGACTTAGGGATTATTTCCAATTGATTCAATTGTCATTGTATGAATGTTTATGGTCTTTGTAGGGCCTTGGTGGATTCTTGTTTTTCATTTGCAAGGTTGAGGAGTTGAGACCCTTGAGGGTGGGTTGATGCCTATTAGGCTGAATCATTATCAAGAAGAGTTCTTGATTGAGAATTGACATTTCCATTGTTGTGAGTCTTCTCCACCTTGTCTCTACATCAGAGTGCTACAAGGGTGGATTTTTGGGTAAGGTGTTGAATGAAGAGTTTGGTTTGATGGGGCTTTGAGGTTGTGTAGATTGCTCAAAATAGGTTGTATTAATCTTGTTAGGAGCCCATTGAAGGCAGGTTGTTAGACTAATTGGGTTTGAGCCTCCTTGCCTCTGCATCGGTGAGGCACAAGTAATTGAAGCATTCCAAAGGATACAAACCACCACGAATGGAGCTTATTTACACAATATGCTTTAGATGGGGCTTATTGAGCATTCGACAATAATTAATTAAGCATTAGATGTAAACAAAATCCATTCCTACAAAATTCAAGCATACAACTTACACGATACGCATGATAACCTCATTCAAGAATGGCAATAGCAAAATAAGAGTTTCTTAAATCAAAAATCCGAAGGCCATGTAGCTGCATCATGAGCACCTTGATAATCGTACGTGCAAACATCACCACAAGCGCCACAATGGTGGGGTGGAGCTCGGGGCCTACACGTCTCCTCCACACTAGGCTCTACTAGAGGACTCGCATAGTATAAAATGGTCTGGGTGAGTGAGCCAATCGACTTCATCATGTCCACCTCTACACTGTCCTTAACAGTGGAAGGAACAATGACATGCTCCACCATGGGTCTACCCAAGACTATCGGTGCCAACTGTGGATTACGTCGTGCAATAGGTCTATCGTGTGTGGAGCCCCCACCTCTACCTTGAAAGTCTAAGATGTCAAAATAGTTTTCCATTTTATTGAGGACAAACTCGCAATAGAGTTTCCTGAAAAAGTATTGTGGTACCTCATGGTTATTGCATGGAGGTTGGTCAAATACCATCCACCACCACTCCCAAAATTTGTTTCTAATTAAATCATGGTGGCATCGATGGATGGGGAACCTCCTGCATGCTTGGGACAAAGGTTCATTGGTTTTTGGGTCTTTAAATAGGGCACATAACTCGGCTTTGCTAATTTTTAGTTTTTTGACATCTGCATATGACAAACCATTAGCATAAAATTGCCTCATCTCATCTATCTTAGTTGACCAAAAATTCATTTGCTCGCTCATTTCTCCTACATGAGTTAAAATTGACTTCAATGATTCAGCAATTCCTCTCTTATAAGGGTGGGTTTCGGCATACTTGGTTAATCTTGCAATTAATTGCTGAATGTCTCTTTTATTGTTTTCAATTTGATTTTGAATATTTTCTTATGTTCCTTGAGGATGCCTATGTATTGATGGAGGGGTTTTGGGTTGTTCTTGTATAGAAGGCTCTTGATGAGGGGGTGATTGTGAATTCTCAATATTTTGAGGTGGATATTCATTCCCTGAGAATTAGAACAAATTTTTATTATAAGAATCTATTTAAAGTTGCATTTCAAATCAAATTCGAAATAAATAGAATAAAAATACACACCTCTTTGCAATCTTTGACCTCTTCGACATGTTGGCGGAATCCTCATGGAAAATGGCAAGTTAAGGATGCAAAAAATGGAAGAGATTTGGCAAGCGCGAGTTGTAGACCTAAAATCTTCCTTCTCAAGCCGCTAGTTGAAGACAAAATGAGGGTTCCAAACCCGACTTTTGGATTTTATGTCTAAAAAGACATTTGGCGCACGCCAAATTTGGCGTGTGCCAAATGGATTTTTAGTCATTTTCCATGCATCAAATGGATTTTTAGTCATTTGGCGTGTGCCAAATGGCTGGCTTTTTAGTCATTTGGCATGCACCAAATGCCTTATTTCGGGGTTTTTTTGATCATTTTTTCAATTTGGCATCTAAATTGTGTCACAGATTGGTGCACTTACCCTTATAGCTATAATAATAAATTCATTATCAGATTTCTCGCATCTAAAAGATTTATAGACATCATACAATCATATAAAACATTTACCATGGCATCAATGGATTATCAAAAATACCAAGATTCAACATTAAAGAGATGTTTAATAATGTATGGTCTTAGTGCTACTAAAATAAGTCACCCTTACAATTATTATGCAACCAAATGTCAAGGCTCATATTGATTATATATGATTCTTGGTTCATATCGTAAGGTTATCTTGCTGCTAAATATCTGATCTAGGACTCTTTGTCATCTTATTTCTTTTAAAGTTCAAGCATAAAGTATCTAAATACTTAACCCTTGATTATATTGATTTCTTAGTTAATAAATATTCCAAAGCACCCTATAAGTTCATTTCCATGACACAAAGGTTAGGATGATTAAAGTTAACAAGAAATTATATTTGTTTGCACAAATCATACTTATCACTAAACCAAGACGCTATGTCATAGTGAAAATGTAAGCATAAGTGATAACCTTGGACTACACCATAGTGTTTTAGATAAATATTTAAATCAACATTTATTTATTATGAATTTAATGACTTGTAATTCAAGACCTTTTTAAGCATAGTTGTGGTCTACAAATTTTTTTTTTGAGCACCTTCAATTTACCTACTCTTTCCTTGAAGGGGTAATACCTCTCTTGCTGAAAATGCTATAACTTCAAGCTCACAGATAATCTACCCCAACATTAGAGAGTATAGCCATAAGGAACTAGTAAGTATACAATAGTGATTGCTTATTATCTACATAACATTTAACTTTGCAGTTAAAGATAACCAACAGTGAACCAACATTTGAAACATGTTATATCACCAACAATTTTGACATATAGCCTCATTGCAAGAATCTTACCATGTAGATGGCCTAACGAGTAGACTTAGATTAAGAATTTAAAATCAAAACATATTCTTCATAACCTAGTCTAACCTCTTGTTCATAAGGTTTTTACCATACTGTTAAGGGATTGGTTTGAAAACTGTGAGTGCAAGTGAAGGCCAACTTTTTGGTTAATTTAAGGGCTAAACCTTTTTCTTTTCAACTAAGTGTTAATGTCATAACATTTGTCATTTCATAGTTCCTTTTATTAATTAATACCTTTATTAATGAAACAATCTGCTCCTTTCCTTCTATCAGTGGTAGAGTTCATATATTTATTGGAGTTATAAAATTTCATTTCATGATGGTAAAACTAGTAATAACATTTCTTGGTTATTGGATTTAACATTTTTGGGAAACTTACAGCTACTATAAATCTACTCTCCATGCAATTATGAATGAGTGTAAAGCTAAAACAAAAATTCATGCTATATATGATGAGATTATTAAGAAAAAACTTTTGTGGGTTTGAACAGGTTTTGGTTTCAAGGCTTATTGGATAAAATCAAACAAATTGTAAGATGTTCTTAGACCTACATATAATTTTTAAATTCTTTACAACTACTTTTCATAATACAATTAGAAGAAAATAGAACCCTTAGCCACTGAAGGTAGGAAAATTGTAGCTAATTGTTATATATGGAAATTTAAATAGCTATTGCTAAGAACAAACCCCAATGAGAAATTTCTAACTTGACAAGGAGATGTTCTACCTGTAAAAATGTCATCAATCTATCATTTTCAACACTTCATTGCCTTGCAATCCTCCCTAAACTCTGGTCAACTTCATTCCAACATGTTTCTTTGCCTTCCCCCACACGATTTCTCCCTCCTTATCCAAAGCGACTCCCTCCTCTCATTCCTCCATTTCTCCTTCATTTAAAGTCCCCTCTTTCTTCCTCTTCATTTTCTATGTGCCTCCTTTTCCTTCTACCCTTTTCACTCCCATTTTCCTTCAAAATCAGAGGTTGAATGAGTAGATAGGGGGTCGTAGGGGTTTAAAAATTTTCCCATATGCCTTTTTTCTTTCACGACCTATCATTTGGATGTCTTAGGCAATGGGGTGCCATGCCTTACAATCTGTTGGTCATACTCAAGTCCATTCCCATTTATTTCAACTTGTCTCCTATCGTGGAATGGAGAAAATCGCCTCCATAAATGTTTCTTTGATGTCTTCTCCCAGTCCTTTTTCTTGTCTTGAAAGGCATTTATAAATTACTTCTTTTATTTATTTATTCTTGACATAACCTTGATCGACATGGATGTGACAAAAGATTTAGACAAAATGAATGTTTTTATAAGTTTCAATTAAGGGTTCTATTATGCCACTAAGTACTTAATCTATAGGAGAATAGTGTTGTGTTTGAGAGGTTTATTATAATTTGATATAAATGTTAATTCAAACTTAATTTATTTTTATTTGTTAATAACATAAGTATGAACTCACATTTTTTTTTGTTAATTGACATATGAGTATTTCACAATTTTATTTATTGAATGAATAGGAGTACAATATGATGATACTTTTGATTTTTTAATATTAACTCCTATTTTAAATTTCTCTCTAAACTCATTTACATATAGCTAAAAAAACATATACAATCAAATTTTGCTACACTTTTCGTACATTAATGTGTAAATTTCCATGTTATATAGATTTAATGTAATTTATACACTATACAAATGAAAATATATAAAAAGTTAAATAGTGACAAAGTCCTTTTTATTTGTAATCCTATGTTAAAATTTGTAAGATTGTCAAAATTATCAAGGACAAACACAAAATACAACAATGTGCTCCATGTTGAAATATTTTAAAGGTAATGGCTAATGGTTTTTAGAGGGATTAATAAAGAACAAATAGAATGAGGGATGTGGTTTATAGTTGTAGAAGAAATCTTTTTTTATCTATAATTATTTAGAAAAATGAAAAAATATTAAATTTTATATAGACCAATTTTAGAATCTAAAGTAGTACATGTTGAGAAATTTTTTTAATATTAAGAAAAAATTAAAATTAAAATCTATTTGACCAACACAATCATGTTCCACATGTCATATTTACTTTTATTAAAATTATCTTGATTCAATTATTTAAAATAAACTCTTTTCACAAAGAACCTTCTATTGAGGACAAATAAATTTATCATGATGAATTTTATTATATCAGGGTCATCATTTTTTATTTGTGTGTGTCAACTATACAAATTCATTTCCATATCAATAAAATAATTACTATTTGAATTCATACCATCAATCATCTTGACCACCCAAAACATAAAAAATAAGAAAAAAGTAACAACAAACAAAAATTTAAAAAACTAAAAGAATGAAATTATAATAAAAGCATGCCATTAGAAATGAGCTGAACAGGACGTAGATGATACAGCTTGGCTTTGAGTATTTTTTTAATTCTATTTTAAAACCAAAACTTAAAAAAGGGAAATAAGAATGTGGTCAAACCTCTATTCCTAATCGCTTAATGTTAAAAGAACATATAAAAAATTTAGTTATTTTTTTTTTATGTGCATGCACATGAATATAATCAAGATAGCCGTTGAGAGTTAAAAAAAGACAATTCAAATTCTGTTGAGAATAACAAACTAACCGGAAAGAAAATTCAAATTTCTGAAAAAGCATTTCAAATTATGAAATAGATAAACAATTCTATTTCTTTCAAATGAAAATGTTTTTTTCTTTCTTTCATTGTTAATTTTTCCAGGACCAAAATTGCCAGGGAAGCGAGATTGCCAGGTATGGAGGAGATGTGTGAAAATGTGCTTTATTGAGATATTGAGATATTGATAGAGCAAGAGACCTAAACAAGGCAACATGCCTGCTTTAGGTTTGTGCATTATGGGGAGGTCCCAAGAGACAAGAAAGCTTCTGGACAAAATGGCTGTGAAAGGCTGTGCTCCAGATTTATTTACATATAATATTGTGCTCTGTGCAATGTACACGGAGGGAAGAGCAGAGGCATCTATTGAGCTTTTAAATGAGCTCACTAGCAAGGGTGCATACCTGATGATTATACTTACAGTATCATTTTTTCCCTCTGCAAGGATGGTAATCTCAATGCTGCTTTGAAGTTCATATATCGTATGCTTGCCAGGGATTGTATTCCAGACGGTAAGACTTCCTAAATCTCATCAAGCAACGCAGCTTATGAAAGAACTGGAAGCGTAGGGCTTTTATAGTCAAAGCCCATCACATTCTGAAATCAGTTTCTCAAAAAAACAATGATTCTTAGGCCATTTCTGGCCTGCTATAAGTAACTGTTCAAATCAGTAAATCACATTTAGAGAACATACTACTCCACTATTTGGTTGCCATTTCAACATTTGTTCATAGTAGTTGTTTTTTCCGCACAGAAATGGGTTCTGATTATTGAGCTCTATAGTATTCGGGATGTGAGCTTGCCATCAGGAGCTTGACCATAAAAAGGATGATCCATGCTACAAGGGAAACAAAAAACTATGGTAATTTATAGAGAAATGCTAGAGAAAGTTTCAATTGGAGAAGCAATAGAATTTAGTGAAATTTGATGGTGAAGGGCTTCCATTGAGAGATCATGACTTTTATGACACTTATTGAATGTCTGTATGTATTAGGAAAGGGAAAAGGATATGGTAAAGCTTGCTACGCAGTAACAGTGCCTTAAAAAGACAATGGCGAAGGATTTCTCAAAATTAGGAAAAGTGGAAGAAACTTCATTGTCTTGGACAAGTTGGATGAAAATTAATGAATGAGCTTGAATTTTATATGCAGCTGGAATAACAGAACTCTTACCAAGGAGGAAATATATTGCAATTTCTTCATTGGAATTTGTTGTCATAACCCCTGTTTGGTATCACACTATCAAGCAACATTTAGTTTCAACAAGGTGACAAAACTTGAGGTGAGCATTCATTTCACATATTGTCAGGGAATTGTGTAATTGTACATTATTAGAACCACATCAGTATAGATTTGATCCTATTAATATTATGAATTTTTTAACAAAATTAGTAGCAGAGATGTTTATGTTTTGTGGTTTTATTCTTCTAAGTTGTTAAAGTTTATATTAGAAGATTGGTTATAATCATAATTAGTGAAACATTGATGTGTATTTCCTAAGTCACTGACGAAAGGAAAAAGCATCACTATCGCCACTGCTTCTGCTGCCTCTTTTGATGCCGCTGCCACCAGCAGCAGCAACAAAATTTGAAAGAAGAAGGAAAAAAAGAGAAAGGTTTGGTGGTAATATACATTATTCAACCTAGACAATGTAACACTGTAGTATGAGTAGTGTGAAGTCCAACATTTCTTTTATAAAAGGGAGTTAGTAGATCCGATTAGGGTGGTTAGAAGAAAACTGAATCAGTACATTAAGTACAGACATTTTTGCTGATTTCACGATTTATATTATACATTGTATGAACAATGTATATTTTTGGATTAAACTGTGTATGGTTTTTGCTCTAAAAACTGTGTATGTTTGTTTGCTCAAAAAACATACACAGTTTAATTCAGAAGTATACATTGTTCTTATTGATGGACTGTGGAAAACTAATACCAATTACACATTGTATATTATTTTAATTCCTTACATTTTAAATATGCCATCCTCAATTTGTTCCCCATCTCTAAAAGGAGTTTGATCCACCACGGAAGAAGTATCAACACAACTTTTTTTGAATAAAAAGGTAGTATAAGTGAAATATTTTCTATCCCCTGCAATTATAAAGCCATTAATAGTGCCTCTATTCATATTTCCATTTTTCTCTACACATGGTGAATCTCCTTGCTCTTCTAAATGTTGCAATCTCATGATTGCAGATATTCCCTGTCTTGTACGTCATTCGGTCTTCAGACCTTCACTACATTGAGAAGACAGTCAAAATGGTGGGGACATGGAAAATTTCCCTTTAAAGCCTCCAAGATTTCTAATCTAGAGTTCAACAAGGATACAGGAAAAAGTTTTTTTTTTTTTTAAATTATAAATTGACTAACATATGCCATAAATGTGAATTTGAATTATTTTGCTTGGTGGATATCTGGTGTGATGCCCCATTTATTGTTGATCATTACAATACTGTTTTATAATTACATATTAAAGATCTTTTAGAGGAATCCTAGTATCAACATATTTGATTAGTTGTAAACATAATTTTCTATTTATGAAAGGATTTACTAAATATTAATAAATAGAAAAATTGACACTACTTATGCTTCTCACTTCCATCCTTACTATAGTTTGTATTATGTATTTTAATTTTATTAACTATTATATAGTATTAATTTGCAACTATCAAAACATTTCTTGATGCATTAAGTATTCTTTTTACTGCAGTCACTTCCCTCATTGAGCCCATATACACATCAATAGTTTATAGACAAAACAACAAATTAAATCTCAGTTGAAAACACCATTAACAAAAGGAAAATCCAAAAATTTGAAGACTAAAATTTATTGTTAAATATATCAAGAAAGGTCAAGGTAGATCTCACATATCCGTACTAAATGTCAGCCAAATATTAAAATAACTGTAAGATAGCTAAATACTCTTTTGATCAAAGAGTGCAATCCATAGTTAGCTCATGTATTTGTCATTAATTTGACAAAAAAAATGAATTCTTCTTTCGCACACACTTTTCACCCAGGATTGAAATGTCAAAATTTATTTAATACCAAACTGTCTAGTTTTGACAACCATTTCTATTGACTCTCGCATGGCATGGAAGCAAAAAATCATCAAGACTTTGCTAAAAAAATAATTTCTATTTATTTAATGTATGTGTCTGCTCAATGTTGTCAACTAAATTACAGGGTTCTTCCCTGAAGGTCCCTGTACCCGTATCATACGGTTCTGGTACCGGCACTGGTCCAAGTCCAGGTACCTCTTGGTTCTTATATTATCTTGGGTATCCAGCTGTCATAATAAAAACTAAGTTAAAAAAATGCTAGCCCTGGTACAACAGTCATAATAAAAATAAAAATAAATTATAAAACACAATAAAAGTATTAAATAAACACACAATTAACTAATCTACTGCTAGTCTTATAGCAATAGATTTTCTATTTTAGCAGATGTAGCCCTGTTTTGACATTTTGCCATATGGAGGATTCCCCATATTTCTGTAGAGAAGTTCCATCTATGAGTTATGTACCTCAGGTAGATTACTTTTTCCCGATTTTCTAGCCTTGCTCATGAAGCCTCCAAGCTAGTTTCATTGCCAGTGTCTAATTAAACATGTTTGGATCCTTAACATTGAGACTTCCTGTTGGTTATTTTGTCACATCATTTTTGTGGATATTTAAATTTCATGGATAGCACTCTCCACATAAACTTCCTTTTGATATTGGTTAATGCCTCCTGCACCGTCATTGGGATTAACAGAAGCAAGGACACTAGGTTTGCCTGTAGTTTCTCTTTCAATAGTTTTGTTTTTACATACTAATGTCAACCACTTAGCTGCTTTGGAACTTAATTAAGTTGTCAAGGCAAGGAAGATGAACAGGTAAGGGGTAGTGAGTTCCACTATCTTAGCCCTCTTGCCGTAAATAGCAGACTTATGACTCCATTAATCATTACTGAGAATGATAGGAGAGTTATGCAGCTCTGTATCCATTTTATGAAGTGTGACCAATTGCTAATGGCTAATTAACATTACTTAAGACAGAATTTTTGTATGATCAATTGCTAATTAGCCTGACTAGAGGCTTTGGACATATCTAGTTTAAAATGCAAACCTTCTATATTCTAGGTTGTTAATTAGCATTTAATCTCTTTAGCAGAAATTTTGTCCCAAAGCTGCTTATACTCTAACTGGGCCTGTGAGATTATCTCATGCAGTAAGAGTTGGAAAATTCCCAAATGATTTGAAAATGATGCAAGCACAGAGGATCAACTCAACTCAAACTCACTTCCATGAAGCATAACCTCTACAAAGGCACAAACTGAGTTTTTACTTTCCTGACCCAAGCAAGGTTTCCGAAGATCTTCAATCTTCTTAGAAATCTTAAACTTAAGCTACACAAACCTTTACATAAACTGCCTTTTCAAGTTTCCCCCTTTTCATCATAAATCAAGACATTGACCTTGACAATGGCACAATTTTTTTGGATTTTAGCTTCTCAGGCCCAAACCTGACTTTTCAAGACCTCCTCATCCTTTAAGGGCCCTAACTCAACACAACTAAACACTCCTCAAGGTCTGCCCTCACATCCTTTTCCCCTTTACTTCATTGACTCATTCATTCCCTAGTAACCATACCATTAAGGACTGTCAGACATATCTTTTCATGCAAACCCTTAAACCTGACTGTAATCATAATTATGAGTACCCATTTCAATGTTTTAAAAAAATATCCAAAATTAAATATTTGTTGCTTTAGTGAAAAGTGCTCAAAACTGGACTGGTAACGTGCAAATTAGGCTCATTAGGCCAAGGTCAGCATAGGGCTTATTGATTCTTCTAGTTCCAAAGTCAATATCTCACGACCAATTCTTCAAAAATTCATTATTAGACCTGTACAAGCTTATTTCACCTTCAAAAGTTCATTTACCAAGATATTTCTACAAACCCTAAGTGATAACTACCTTGATTGCTCTGTTCTCAGACTGTAACACAGATTTGAAGACTTACACCTCAACTTTCCACACAACAATCTTATCCAAACGGTCTAAAAATTCAAGAATATTAAATCAGATGTTACCACGATTTCCTCCACCAAATATTAGCCAATTTCAATGAATAAAATGGGAGAAACACAATTGTTAATAACTCTGTTTACCCTAGAACAGGGTTTTATCTGTTTATAGGAAAAACTCAATATCTCTTTCAAAACTGCTTAAATTTGCATGAGACAAAATATGTATGGAAGGTGATTGAGACCATTACCACATACAACCAATTAAGCATCCATTTATGCCCGTACAATTCCGAACATAGGCCTGAAACCACTGAAATTCTGAAGAAAATGCAAAAAATCGAGTTTCTCATTGATCTAAAACATGAATTCAATCACCCACACGTACAAAAGTGTCTACAAAGCCTTTTTAAAGGAATTCAAGCATGAATTTACAACTTCTAACTGATTTCTAACTTCCTACCAACGTTCAGACCCTAATGACCTTTCAACTTCCTAATGTTGCTTTGTGCTACTTTTACATTTTTTTGCAATTTTACTAATGTTTGTTGACAACCTTTTACATTTTTGCAAAATACACATCAAATGACCTTTAAATGACTCCTACATGTGATAAATGGTCTGAATGACCTTGGAACATTGAAAAATCAACATGATTGAATCAACCTTCAAGATTTGCTTTATGGAACCATAAGTTGTCCTGATGCTCCTGCATCAGAAAATAATTTTGAATATTGTCTTACATAGAGAAATGAGTTGGAAAGCTTTGAACGAGTTAGTACCCACCTGCCTGGGACTTGGAACCAAATTAGGGGTATTGAAAACCTTGACATCTTTTTTATTTTCCTAGACTCTTCCACTGCCCTGAGCAAATCATCTAGAATAATTGGCTAGAATTTTTAATTAACTAATAGAAACCCATCAAGTCCACGAGCTACTCTTGCCAATGACAACACTACTCTTCTTAATTCTTCTAATTTAAGAGTTTGAGTTTGTACACAAACGTGTACATCTCACATACCTGAATAGAGTTGATTTCTTCCCACCATTCATAGATTCGGTAATGAATTTCAGGATGTGATATTCATATATTTAAAAGTTGAAGAAAGAAAACTAAATTGCTTTTATTGATGGTAAGTTTATTTGTCTGTAGAAAGTTGGTGAACAGATCTTCGGTCTTGTGGTTTAATTTGCAGTAGTTGCCTTCATCACTGGTGCGCAGTAGATTGGTTTGTTATTGGATGATGTGTATAAGAAGCTATCTTATTATTAGTAATTTAGGAGAAAATAGCTTTCAAGCCCCTAGGTTGAGTGTGTTGGATATCGGTGTTAATCATCCAGTCAAGCTCATAGTGATATCGGTGTTTCAGGGGATGGACAGAATTTGGGTAATGTATCCCTGCTTAACTGTTCAACTCGAATATTTTTTTTCTATTTTTCTTAATAAATTTTGGGTGAGGTCATGGATCATCTAAATGCTTTCTGGGGTATGCATCGACCATATAAGGTTCAGTCTAGAGCATGGTTGCTGGAGTGCTCGGACATGTAAATATGAGTCATTATAGAAAACACCAAATAATTGTTATACAAGTTTGCTTTGTGTGAAGGGAGGATCTGACATTGTAAATATGAGGATCTGAGATTGTCTGCGATACCCTGTTACTGTCACACAACAAACCTTCTTGTTGGTATGCAACAGGAATACTTTGGGCATGCGTTTTGGGTAGTACACCTCTCGAGCATACAAAAGTGAGATTGTTGAGCTTTTAGCATTTACAGGATTGTTGCCGCCAGCAACCAGTGTATATTCCTGCAGGAGAATTTACCCATGGAAGAGCTCAAAACCTCCATTGTCTTGACTCTTATCACATGCTGGTTAGTTTTAGCATCTTTGTTTTAGTTTCTAGAATTTTTTCTGTAACTTACACTCATATTTCTTAAGGATTTTCCCAACCTTTCTTAACTTGCAAAGTAAATCAACATCACATTTTGAGATGTTATGCCTGTACATTGTAACGAGTCACCTTATTATAAGCATTACTTCGGTCATTGGGCTTTTGGGTTCCCTGCTTGCAGTGAGGGCATTTCTTTGGTCATGCTCTTATTAGCGTCCCCATTACCATTACACAGTACACTAGGGTCATGGGTTACTGTGAGGCATTACGCCACAACCCCTTGGACAATGAAGTTTCTAGTTTACATATACAGATTTGTCAAATCCATAATTCCAAAATTCATAGTGAAATTTTTTAAGTAGTTTTAATGGTTCTGTATAATCTTAAAACCGGTGTGATTTCCCACATGTGGGCTGTCTTTCCTTATTTTCACTAAAGAAGATTTTGGGAAACTCAGGTAAGTCTTGAGTAATATTTACTGAGATGAAATTTTGAGTATTATTTTTACAAATAAAGAGATTTTTTCGAGTTTCAACGGAGGTGGAGTCACGAGAAAGTTAGCACATAAATCTGTAATAGACATAAGTCTCTGTTAATGACATAAAAATCAAATAGGGATTATTTTTTTCTCATCTGTTTGGATTTCTGTTTAAATACATAAAAATAATATCCACAAACTCAAAGCATATTTTATTGTGATTCTGAAAATATAATTCTTAATTGATATGGACTTTATTTATTTTGATTATTTTCTATTGTGATTGTGATTCAAAATTATAAATTAATTCAAAGATTTATTTATTCTGATTACTAATAATCATGTTTATATTCATATAATAAAATTGCAAGCATATTAATCATGTTTATATCAATATATTGATGTCATATAGATATGATCGAGGTGTATACCCTGAATTTTGGAGGGTATGTTTTTAAATAAAGATTTTTGTGTAGGCATCAGATCTGGTAGACTGTTGCACATTTTGCATTGAAATTAAAGTTGGATTTATTTTTATATATTTTATTGTATATATGCTTCTGCAGTAGCTTATATGTATATATATAGGTAGATTATTATTTGCTTACAATATCTTTGTGTATATATGTTTCTATTATTTATTTTTAAAATTTGTGATATTGTAAAACACAGATATTACTTTTATAGCATACTGTAGAAAAATCAGCAGCTGAAATAAGGAATGAGAGAAAGTTCATAAAGGAAACTAATCAGAAAAAAATATGGAGGAAGGCCAAAAGAATTTAGTCTTATTTTGTCCTATATCTACATAGGATATGTGATTGAAATTTAGCATCCATCATCCACAATATTCTATGTAATTGTAGTTGTGCCCTTGTTTATAAATGTTCCATTAATTTTCCCCTAGCATTAGAAATGAATATTCTAAGCAGTATAGATAATTTTAGGACGCTTGGATTTAAAGCCTATTTGATATGAGGGAAAATAATTGTTTGATTTTTTATAGTTTGTAGGAATGAGACCTAACAAGGCCATGATCACTGTAATGCATTTCTCATTTTGATTACATGTTTTTTAATATACTTTTAGTTCTAGTTGGGGAGGAGCTTATGTTATAGTTTAATATACTTTTTGGTTTTGATTGTAGGTGGGGAGGAGCTTGAGAAAGTTGAGAGAATGGAGGTTCATTTCCAAAGCATGAGCGAAAATACAGCCAAAATATTGTTAAGAACACTCACCATCCCAGGTTTTTCTCTTTGCCAATATACACATTTTCTCTAAATGAAACAGTTGACAAAATTAAACAAAAGGATGCCTACTTTGGCTATAAATCTAAATTATAGTTAATGTCAAAAGAGACAATGAAATTTTACTATGCAATACACAAAAAAATTACAAAATATAGTGATATTAAGCTAGATGTATAAGAGTTTTTAATTTTAATTATGTATATTTTTCACTCATATTTTCTCTTTTTATTGTTGATCATTAAATGTAATTTAAAACGTCAACTGAATTTAAATATTCTCTCCCTCTCTCCCTCTTACCCTTCTTTCTTTCTTTGTATCAGTTTATCTGGTTCTTTCCTTTTATTTTTACTTTCTCTCTTCTTAATTTCATTATTTCCTTTTTCCCTATTTTTCAGATTTATCAAATTTTATTTTATGTTTATATGGATTTTTCTTTTATTCTTATATTTGTTCTCTCATAGTGTATTTCTCACTCGCATCTGTCTTTATACCTCTCTTTCTCTTTTGGCATATCTTTTTTCCTTTTAATTTTATTTTATTCTAGTTATCTATCATTATCTAAATATCTTTATTTCTTTCTAATGTTTCTCTACATTGCTATTTATATTTCTTTGTTTCTTCTTTCCATCTATTTTCTCTTTCTATATGGGTTAGACCTTGGACCCTAGAATTTAAGTTTTTGACCTATAGACCTTGATCTGCACCCTAGCCTCATGGTTGTGGGCCCTATATTGACAAACATTTGTCCTATAGCCTAAACACTTATATCCTAGACACTTAAGTTTTGAAACCTAAACCTTAGAGGCTATGTCTTGTACTTGTGGACTATAGATCAAGAAATATTACTATTTACCCTTTACCTAAACTTGTGGATGAACCCTAGTGCTTATGCTATGCTACTAGATATTTGACCTCACACAATAGAACATGGGCATTAGATCCCAAGAACCCGGGCCTTAAACCTTAGACCTTAGAGCTTCAAACTTCAATATTGAACCATGGATTATTAGATGATTAAAGCTTGGATCCAAGACCATGTATACTAGACTATGGACCTAGAATTTAAATGCTAGATTATAGAAATTAATCTTACCTTAAATTTGAGAAATCAAACATTGTATCCTAGATGTTTACCTTAAAACTTGGAGCCTAGACCTTGGTCCCTATCCCTAGATCATAGATCATGAACCCTTGACCAAGAAACCTATACTATTTATTGTGAAATTTTAGAGCTTAGATTTTGGGTCACTAGGACCTTAGCATTATGTGCCCTCAACAAGAAACATATATCCTATACCATAAATCATTGGACCATTGACATTTGACCCCATCCTTAGAGCCTTAACTTTAGACACTCAAATGTGGACACTATACCCTTTGGACATAGGTCATAAGAACATGACCCTCAAACCGTAGACTATGTGCCCTTATATTGTGTCCCTTGATTCTTAACCATGGAATCCAAGACTTTTTCAACATTACACATTGATTACTTAATATTGGGCCCTAGAATTTGGACTACAGAATGAAAGCATGGACCCTATAGATTGAATCTTTGAACCAAACCTTGTTTCTAGACACATTATCCTAAAGCCTTTTACCTTTGAAGTTAGATCCTAAACCTATAACCTTAACTTTGGACCCATGAACACTATATGTTCTAGCTTGGATTCATGGGCCATGCACTTTAGATCAAGGAACTAATAATGAATATTATGATCCCTTAGACTCTATACTTTAGATAATTGGTCCTCACACCTTAGACAAAGAAACCTTTGCCCTATGCCTTTAACCATCGACCCTATGATCTCTTCAAAGGTAAAGCCAACATGACAACTCTCCTAATCTCTTCAAAGATAAAACCAACATGACACCTCTTCCCAATCTCAACTTGAAAGAATGTAAGACCAAGGTAAGGTGGATTGGGCATTGGGTTGTGTTGCGGGATACCTTCGATTCAATAGAAAAAATAAGAAGAAAGAAAAGTCCATACATTTTTATCATCATAATTTAAGACCCCTTGCAAGTTGTTGTACACATCCCCAAGGGACTTGTCTCACCCTCACATGGCATCCCTTCCCAACCCCAACTTGGCAAAATGTAAGACCAAGGTAAGGCGGGTTGGGTGTTAGGCTAGGTTGCAAGGATACCCCTGAGTCAACAAAAAGAAGAAGAAAGAGAAGTCCATATTTTTTATCATAATAATGTAAGATCCTTGGTAGGCTATTGTATACATCCTAAGAGACTAGTCTCACCCCAACATAACACCCCTTCCTGACCCCAACTTGGCATAATGTAAGACCAAGGTAGGGCTGTTTGGACATCGGGTTGGGTTGCGGAGATACCTTTGAGTCAACAAAAAAAATAAAAGAAAGAAAAGTCAATACCTTTTTATCATCAGAATGTAAGACCCCTTGCAAGTTGTTGTATATATCCCCAAGGGAGTAGTCTTGCCCTAGCATGGCACCCCTTCCTCACCCCAACTTGGCAAAATGTAAGACCAAGGTAAGGTGGGTTGGGTGTTGGGACAGGTTGCGAGGGTACCCTTAAGTCAACAAAAAGAAGAAAAAATAGAAGTCCATACCTTTTTATCATTATAATGTAAGATCCCTTGTAGGCTGTTAATTACATCCCACAAGAGTAGTCCCGCCCCAACGTGACACCTCTTCCTGACCCCAACTTGGTAGAATGTAAGACCAAGGTAAGGTGGGTTGGGCATTGGGCTAGGTTGAGAGGATACCCCCGAGTCAAAAAATAAAAATAAGAACAAAGAGGAGTCCATACCTTTTTATTGTCAAAATGTAAGACCCCTTGTGAGTTGTTGTATACATCCCCAAAGGACTAGCCTCACCCCAACATGAAACCCTTTCCTGAACCCAACTTGGCAGAATGTAAGACCAAGATAAGATGAGTTGGGTGTTGGACTAGGTTGTGAGGATACCCCTGAGTCAACAAAATGAAGAAAAAAGAGAAGTCCATACCTTTTTATCGTCATAATGTAAGATCGCTTATAGGTTGTTATGTACAAACCCAGGGGACTAGTCTCGCCCCAGCTTGACACCCCTTCCTGACCCCAACTTGGCAAAATGTAAGACCAAGGTAAGGCGGGTTGGGCATTGGGTTGGGTTGTAGGGATATCCCTAAGTCAATAGAAAAAATAAGAAAAAAGAGAAGTCCATACCTTTTTATCGTCAAAATGTAAGACCCTTTGCGAGTTGTATACATATTTTTTCCCTTGTATACATCTCCAAGGGACTAGTCTCGCCCTAGCATGACACCCTTTCCTGACCCCAACTTGGCAAAATGTAAGACCAAGGTAAGGTTGGTTGGGCATTGAGCTAGGTTATGAGGATACTTTTGAGTTAATAAAAAATAAAAAATAAAAATTCCATACCTTTTTTATCATCATAATGTAAGATCCCTTGTAGATTGTTATATACATCCCTAGGGGACTAGTCTCGCCCCAACATGACACATTTTCTTGACTCTAACTTAGCATAATGTAAAACCAAGGTAAGGCGGGTTAGGCATTGGGTTGGGTCGCAGAGATACCCTTGAGTCAACATATAAAAAAAAGGATAAGTGCATACCTTTTTATCATCTTTGAAAGGGATTTGGATTGATTTTTTTTTATTAATTAGAGGCCAATTTACAAAAAAATCATAATGTAGTTTTAGTGTACTTATCAATTAATACACTAACAATCCATTCGTATTAAGTAACATAGCATCTTTCTCCTCTACCCTTTGGATCAAAGGTTCCTTAGAAGAATTTCTATCCTTTATGATATTTGCATATAATATTATTACAAAGGGGAAGAGAGGTGTATTATGGAATCAACCCAAAACTAATGAGGGATGGAAAAGATTGAACCAATATAGGTAAACAAAAAAATTCTTTGTTAGAGGATTGAAATCTAGAAACCGTGGCTTCACCAATCAAATTTTTTTCTTTATTTTCTCTACCCATATGCCTTTCTATTATTTATTTGTTATATATTTTTCTCATCCTCAATTATCTCTCTTTGTTTATCTATCTTCTTTGCCCATTTCTATATTTTCACATTTTTTTATATTTTTCTGAGTTTATTTCACTTTATTTTATTTTGCTCACTCACTCTCTATTTCTTTTTTTCTCTCCATCTATCTTTTTATCTTTCGCTGTTTTCATTTATTTGTTTTATTCCCCCACAAAGGTGGCCATGACCATGTGGATGTCAATTGTGTAAGGAAGCCAACTATTAAGTGACTCAACGCTCGGTCCTTAAGGAAAACAAATCAAAACTGACAGTTCAATTGGAACTGAGGAAATCAAAGAATAACCCAAAACAACAATAAAATTTGTCTTTTTTGTTTCTTGTCTCACTTTTATACTTTGTTTATCTATTATTTTTCTTTCTATTTATATCTTTTTTTTTCATCTATATCTCTCATATCTCTTTTTCATCTATCTTTATTTTTTCTTTCACTATTTTCTCTTACATGTTTTTTTTGTTTTTTTACTTCTCTTATATTTTCTTTTTGAGTTTGCTTCTAAATTTTATTTTATTTTATTTAAATTATCTATCATTCCTTTTATCTCTCTTATCTTAAACTTATTTTCTATCTAGTCTTTTTTATCTCTTTTTTGATCTCTTTTTTTCTCTTCCTTGTGTTTTTCTATCTCCCTTTTTTTGTTGTTTGTTTCTATCATTTTTTATTTTGCACTAGAAATTTATTTATCTTTTTAGTTTAACAATCTTCTTTCCTTCTTTATCTTTCTTTATGCATTTGATTACTTTTCATAAGTTCAATTTTTTACCTTTTTTTGTTTCCATATATGTCCATCATCAATTGGTTTTTAATAATTTCACTATTTATTTCTTTCATTACCTTTTTCTTCTTTATCCCTCTCTTTCTTAATGTTATTTCTTTGTTTTACCCTTTATCTAGCTCATTTTCGCTTTGTTTCTTTTTTTGTATTTTTTATTTGTTTCAATTCTATTTTTATTAGTCATTCTACTTTGTTTCTCTATTTATCTATCTTTCCATCTCTTTCTCCATATAACTATCTCTTGTATCTATTTTCCTCTCTTAATCTCTTTCATTTTGCTCTCATTTTTTTTTCTTTTCTTTTTTTCTTTGGTTATTTTGTAAATTTTTCATTGGCTTCTATATCTTTCTATTTTTATCTCTTTTTTTTGCTTCCTTTTTCTTTACTTCTTTTTCTTTGCTCTCTTTTTTTCTATCTCTTTTTTGTATTTTTGTGTTTTTTCTTTCTTTATTTTTCATCCTCTATTTTTCCTTATGATTTAGTTGCTTTCTTTTTATTATTTTTATTTTTGTATGTATTTATGTATTTCTCTATATTTTATGTTTCTTTTTCTTTTTCTATTTTAATATCTCCTTTCTTTATTTCTCTTTTACTATTTTCATTCATTCATTTTTATAGATTTCTTTTTGTTGTCATTCTATCTATCTCATTTTTATAACTTTCATTTGGTCTCATTTTTATCTTTTTATATGCTTTTTCCCTTTCCAAGTATTTTATTTCCATCTATTCTTGCTTAAATTGTTCCTTGTGTTTCTCTCTCTCTCTCTCTTGTTTTTCTTGAATGTTATTTATTGTTTATTTTTATTTTCTTCTCTCTTATTTTATAAGTGTTTTTATTTTCAATCCCTCAGCATGACTATTTTTGTTTGTCTGTATAATTTTTCCTTATTTTTCTTTATCATTTTTTATTCATTTCTTATTGGACCATGGATCATAGACACTAGACTTTGGATGTTGGAGTTTGTATCCTTGATCTTTGACATTTTGACACAAGATCCCTAGAGACATCAATTCTAAGAATAGATCTTAGCCTATAGAATTTAGACAATAAAATGTAGAATATGCATGTTACATCATAAATCCTAGAACTTGGACCTTATGCTTTGGGAACACAAACCTAGAACCTTAACCCTCAAGATTTTAAAACTTGGATCCTAAACCCAAAAACATTAAATTTGGACCTATAGACATTGAAATGGTGGGCTATTGAGCCTCACCAAGAAACTTTTATCCTGAAACACTCTATTGTCCATTTTTTCCTCGTACCTCTCTTCCTTTTAGTTTCATTATTTTTATTTCTCTCTCTCTCTCTCTCTCTCTCTCTCTCTCTCTCTCTCTCTCTCATTTTTCTACCATCTTGTTTTCTTTCTAATTTTATTTTCTTCTCTCTATTATCATTTGAGAATGCTTCATTTCAATCACTCCTGATTTCTATCTATAATTCTCTCTTATATTTTTTGTTAAATTTGTTTTTCTTCCTTTTTTATTCTTTCTTTCCTTTTGGACAATAGGTCATGGTCCATAGACTATTAGTGTTGGGTATTGGATCCTTTATCCTTGCTACTACACCCATAAATTTTTTGACATTAGACACTACACGTTGGGTCCTAGAGTTTAGATTATAACATGTAGAACTTGGATGTTATGCTCTTGGCACATGACTTCAAAACTTGGAGCCTAAAAATCTCACAATTTAGATCTTGTGTTTTAGAACCTAAGTTTTATGCACTTAGACCTTAGGCTTGTGGATGATTGACCTTGATCAAGAAAGGTTTACCCTTTACCCCCAACTCCTAGATTCGAAACCCTAGAGTTGTGGAATATGGACCCTAGACAAATAAATATTTACCCTATATTATGAACCCTTGAACCCATGTGTTGAGATGTATGCTTTTATATTATTGAACCTACACCCTAAACTTGTGGATTGTGGATGATAGGAAAAAAATGACACTATAACATCAATCCTAGATTGTATACCTTGAATATTTGACCTTTGACACTAGACTATGGACATTGGATCGTTGGGACCTAGTCGTCGAATTGTAGACCCCAAACTTTGTATCTTCAATCCTTGATCCTTGACTTTGGACCCCAAGACCCCTAAATCACTTGACCTTTGTAGTGGATCTTAAGCATTGAAATTTAGACTCTAGAATGTAGAACAAGGGCTTAGATGTTACTTAGAACCAAACCTTAAGCTCTAAACATGTGATCTTAAAATTCAAAGCCTATAGTGAGGAACTTGGATCCTAGATCCTTAGATATTAACTTTGGACCCTTTGATGGTGTCATGGTCATTCATGGCCAATCCATTTAGGTTTCATAAATAGAACCCTCAATTGAATCTTCTATCATAGTTAGTTTTGCCTTTGAAACATTTGTAAGCCCCCTCACAAGGGTAGGTATGTACTTTAAAATTAAGTTTGGGTGATCCCACAATAGTGGTTTACAATTTTGGCCAAACTGGACACTGAAATTATTATTTTTAACTAAATATTCACATTCGGGCACCTATAGCGGCTAAACCATGAGGAATTTGAAGATGATGCAAACTAGAGTCTCATCATATTTTGTCTATAGATTCTAAAAATATTTTTTTCAAAATTTTTGGAATAATATTGCACTTCTTTTTCCATCTCCCACGAAAACTAGTTTTTTTCAGAAAACAACATTTTTAAAAAGTGACGCTCACCGTATACAACATAACTTTTTTTGTATGAAGGATAAAATTCTATTTTTTTCAAATTTTAATTTGTAACTACAATATCTAGCACTTTCATATGGTCTCATAGTTTTTTATTTAATTTTTTTTCCTTGATAGAGTTTCAAAGTCAAACTAATTGCAATTCAAACATAGGCAGACTGTATACAACATAACTTTTTCTGTATGTATCAAAATTCAAATTTTATTTTTTTAATGGATCAAGGAAATCAATACCAAGCACAAAAATATTTTTAAAAAATTTATTTTGATAATTTTCTATTTTTCCACATGTCCAAAATAAAAAGCTTGATTTTCGGTTAAAAACCTATGTTTAATAAAACTAAAAAAACACATACATAATAAAACCAAAACATATTAAAATTATATTTGTGGGTTAGATCATTTAGAGGACTACTATAATCATTTGAAATAAGTTTTAAATGAATTCATTTGATCCCCCAAAATTTAAATCAAAAGTGATTTTTTATCAGCATTTTAATAGGTGTAAAGGAGACTCATTTATAGGTATGGTTCAAAACTAGCGAGGTTCTATCCAAGGGGGTTTGATCTAAGGTGGTTTGATCAAACCTTCTTCAATTGGAATCCTTAAAATGGAACTTTTAAAGTCTTAAATCATTATATTTTCTAAAAATATGTGATTTCAGCAAAAATCAGTTCCTCTCAGAAATTGTAAACCAGCTTTGTGGGATCACCCGTTTAAAAGAACGTATATTCATAAAACTAATCACTAGTTTTCTTGGTCTTCAATTATCTATCACATGATTACTTGCACATCACCATCCATGACCTAATCGATTCCTAGAATTCCTAGTGTTGGAAAACTTAGGCTTTGATACTAGATGTTATGCCCATCATGAAGACAACAATTTCTTTTTTTAGAATTAATTAAGTCTATTGGTGTTAAGCCTCACATTATGACAATGTGAGTAGATATTAGCGAACTTAATTAACTCTTTTAAATTTGTTTTTCTGTGGTGTGTTCATGATGGGTGTGACAAATGGACTTTGCACTCATGGACATGGACCATGGAGCCTACAGTTAGTGAATGTCGAAAGAGTCTATGAAATTTTACGTAAATATCAAAATTTTGTCTTTTGAAATTTTGCATTCAATAAAACCAGTTAGTAAATTATAACTTCAATATAAGAAAGTTTCAATCCGTATTTGTTTGATTTTTTATGCAACACACAAAAAAATTACAAAATACGATAATATTAAGCTAGATGTATGATAGTTTTTATTTTAATTATGTATATTTTTTCAATCATATTCTCTTTTTTATTGTCGATCATTGAATGAAATTTAGAACATCAATTGAAAAAATATACAATCAAAATATTCTCTCTCTCCCTCTTACCTTTCTTTCTTTCTCTGTATCAGTTTATCTGGCTCTTTCCTTCCCTTAGTGTTTTTTATTCTGGTTTCACTCTATCTTTATATATACTTTTGTTCTCTTGATGATTTTTATTCTTTCCTTTTATTTTTACTTTCTCTCTTCTTACTTAATTTCATTATTTCTTTTTTTCTTATTTTTCATATCTATTAATTTTTTTTATATTTATATGGATTTTTCTTTTATTCTTCCTATATTTTTCCTTTCCTTTTTTTGTCATAATGTATTTCTCACTCGCATCTACCTTTATACCTCTCTTTCTATTTTGACATATCTTTTTCCTTTTAATTTAATTTTATTCTAGTTATATCTCATTTCCTAAACTTCTTTATTTCTTTTTAATGTTTCTCTACATTTCTATTTCTATTTCTTTGTTTCTTCTTTCCATCTATTTTTCTCTCTTTATATATGGTTTGGACCTTGGAACCTAGAATTTAAGTTTTTAACCCATAACCCTTGATTTACACCCTACCCTCATGAGTCGTGGGCCGTAGATTGATAAAAAAATATCCTATATCTTAAACACTTTGATCCTAGACCCTTAATTTTTGAACCCTAAACCTTAGAAGCTTTGTTTTGACTTGTCGACCCTAGACCAAGAAATATTACTATTTACCCTTTACCTTGAACTTGTGGATGAAACCTAGTGCTTAGGATATGCTACTAGATATTTGACCTTAGACAATAGAACATGAGCATTAGATCCCAAGAACATAGGCCTTAAACCTTAGACCTTAGAACTTTAAACTTCAATATTGAGCCTTGAATTGTTAGATGATTAAAGCTTGGATCCAAGACCATGTATACTTGACTATGAACCCTAGTAAATATGAGAAATCAAACATTATATGCTAGATGTTTACCCTAAAACTTGGAGCCTAGACCCTGGTCACTATCCCTAGATTATTCATCATGAACCCTTGACCAAGAAACCTATACCATTTATTGTGAACTTTTTTAGCATTATGCACCCTCAACAAGAAACGTATACCCTATACCATAAATCCTTGGACCATTGGCATTTTATCCCATCCTTAGAGCCTTAAATTTAGACACTAGGATGTGGACACTAGGGATAACTTTAAGAACCCCCCCTCGATGAAGGTGCAAAATCTTGACAAATCATGTATACTTCTCGATAAAAATATTAATTTTATTTGCAATTTTTTTCTTTTTTTGGGAAAAAAAAATCTCAATTGGCAATTTTTTTTGTTTTCTAGGAAAAAATAATCTCAATTGGTGAATCTTTTCTAATTGCTAGAAGTCTGTGGAAAATCCTGACGAATTGTAATTTCTTTTAATCCAATAAAATATTTTCATTGGTGATTAAAACATTTTTTCAAACCAATAAATTATTTCCATCAAGATGAATAAACTTGTTTCCAAAATAGAAAAAATATTTTTGTCTGTGATTACAAATTTTCTTCAAACCCAAAACATATTTCCATTGGCAAATTAAACCTATTTTCAAATGAATAAAAAAAATGGTGAATTAAAAATAATATCAAACTAATAGTAAAAATTTATTGGAAAAATAAATTGGTATGCCAATAAAAAATCATAGTGTGGTTGGAAAAAATATCAAATTCTGGGACAAATTTTCTGCACATTCAAATTCTTTCATAAAGTGTCTGGAATGGAGACAAGTGTCAAAATATTTTTTTTGTCTGAAGCCAGATGTGAGTGCAAAATAATATAACCTACGACTATTTGATGATTTTTCAATTCATGACTGTAGTTGCATTCTAGAAGCAAATCTCTAAAGCACTAGACTTGCGAATTGAAACCTGCAGAATAACACTAAAACTGTTAGATTTCCAAAAATCAATGGTTGACATTTTATTACTTATTAAATCACTTAAAGTCATGACAACCAAAATAATATTTTATCATTGACTGGCTACCTACAATTGAAGTTTGCTTAAGTTATGACTTAAGCCTTTGGAGTCATCATGGTGACTGCCCCTTGGCTTAGGCGAACAATGGGTTTGAGAAATGAACGGTCGAGAAAGGGTGACGTGGGTCAACCTTGACCACTCCCTACCAGCTCGTGGGGGACACACCTACATCTCTTGTCCCTCAACGAGGAGGTGGGGAACCGCCACATGGAACAGTCAAAACTATTGAAGGAACTATAGAAAGGTGCAAAATATTAAGAAAATATTAAGGAACTAGTGTTAAAGCCTGCACTACTAAAGGATCCTTTTAAGCACATGTTTTAAAGGTAAGTAAGACATCTTAATTTGGGTCGTCCATCCGGTCTGAGGATTATGTATAGGTGAATGGTCTCAAGGTAAAGAGAACATAGATGTGAAGTGTCAGATTTAATCTGGGCAGCTCCTCACCTCCTCGTTGTTGAAAGTTACACACGGGTTAGACCCAATGGGGAAGCAAGGAGGCCGAAACATGGATTTTCTTGTGGGTATCTTGGAATAATATTGTCACAATTTTTTCAAAATAATATTGTCACACCAATGATTAAGGGTTCAAGTGATGAATTAAATGTTAATTGTAACATCAATGATAGTGGTGAATTAAATGGGCATGTGTAGGATCATGATGGGCCAAAACGTGGCAATATGATGGGTATGTGGCCGCCGACATTTTTTTAACCCAAAATTGAGGAAACAAAAATGGTTTTTAGGGGAGATTCTTAGCTTTCCATCAATATAAACTATCCTTTACTTTGAATTTAATAAATATTTATTATTCATTTTCTATTGAATTACAACTAAAGTCCTGATTGATAGGTTGATTGAAAATCATATATAGCTTTCAAACGGTATCACATTTTTTGAATCCAAAATATGCATCATATTCTATGCTCCGCATAATATAAGATAAGAAAATAAAAAAATGAATTTCATGAAGTTTTGACCAAGTTAAGGTGGTCAGACATACGAGTCTTTATATTTTTTAAAAGTTGTAATAAAATAATTATAATTAATTATTTACTTGGAAAAAAATTATAAAAAAATATGCATCACATCGAGACATGAGTCCTCTACTTATATCTAAAATATTATAAGAAAATATTATCATTTTAATGTAGTTAGGGTGGTCAGACAGACACCTACATCTTATTTTTTCCCTGAAATTTAAGTACTACTATATTGAAATTTCAAATTTTCACCAAATAGATTTTTTTTTTTTGTAAATAAACCTAGTAGTTTAGAAACTAAATTCAATTTTCTACAAATTATATTCTTACATATTTTTGAAATAATATAGGTAACTTATTCAAATTTTTATGTCAAGTTACCTAATTCTGATTTTTTTGTATTTTTTGCCACTTAAGGGCTTGTTTTTTCCATGATGATCCTACACATACCCAAATGTTAAGTGTGAGTATTTAATGCCATTTTCTTCATTCTAACTTCTATATATACTTCACCAACTTGATGTTCTTCATATCATTTATAATATATTTGGATTTGATTTATTTCTTCTCTATTCTCAATTTAGCTATGATATTTTGGAGCCTTCATGACATGTCATGCTACCCAAATGTTTATGGGAGAAAAGAAGGGATGATGCATATGATAGATGGAATTTGGGTATGGTTTTTGCAATTCCTTGTGGGACAATGCTATAAAAATAAATGTGGGTAGGGAATGGCTTCAGAAAAACCCTCGTGCTTTATATTTTGAGGTAGCTTTAGCTTTCTTGTCCAATTACATGGAAATTTTTCTCAATAAAGATTTGGTGAAGACGTTGGCAATATGTTATTTGTAGCCTTTCATTTACTTTATTTCTTTGTTGGAGTTGGCACTGGAGCATTACAATTTTGAAAGTGGGTTTGCACCTGTTGGTGGAATCTTTTGGAAAGTGGAATTGCATGCTTCTACAGCACATGCTCTTTCCTTGGTTAATATGAGATGGGGTTGGTTATGAAATTGCACATTATCGCTCTTTTGCTCTGCTCTTCTTCAAAATTCACATCAACAAACACTTCATACTTCATACAAAATGATACGAATGATATTATACATATAACCACAAAATACAATTCAATTACACTTTGTCTGCTCCAATAGAACACAAAATAATTACAATTGTTAGCTCAAATCATGAGAAATATGCAATGCGTATCCTCAATAGTCGGCCACAACTTGGCTAAGACCCAAAAAATGATGTACAAACACAAAAATACTTATCTAATTACTTCTCATACATCCACAACATAATTTATTTATGAATTCAACTCCATTACAAATAAAATAGAGAATTAGTGAACCAGATCTTCTAAATTGCACAAGAATTGATATGAGCCACTATGCTTCAATAATAAAAAATATGATATACTACAAAAAATTCCCTGAGATGCGCAACACAAAATTATAACATAAAATTTCATACAAATCAGTGCATACTAAACTACTGGATGCTCTGTTCCTCATTGTCAATCTTCAATCTGTCTAGCGGTATGATCAAATGATGATGTGCGTATCTGATCAATGACTACGGTTTCCATCAATGAAAACACTAGGTGATACTAGAAGTGTCTCTTGCCAACAAAAGATACCCTGATGTAGAAGAATGAAACACTATACAATGATATGCAAAGTTAGAGATTTGGTTTAGCGAATGACTTTAAACCATAACATTAATGCAGATAGAGAAGTGCCTAACCCACAGTTATACTTCACAAAACAAGCTTCATATTTAACTAAAAGGAATAGAAGCTTAGTGATTCGAGAAAACATCTCGTAACTAAAGATTTAAGATGGATTAAAATTCAATTTCCAAAGATCTATCTTAGCTTAAAATTTGAATATTTCAAAATGCTTAAAGGTCAAAAACTTGACATTCTACAACAGTAGTCTGGCTTATCCATAAGGTGACTTACATACATACCAAATCTATCGATTTCATAAGAGTAAGGTTGTGGTTTAAGCTAGAGATTATGCTCATAGTATAATCCAAAATCAAAGACCTTTTTAAAGAAGGAAGGAATTACATACCTAAAAGAAATTATCGAACTGTCAATAAAAGGGTCATCAAATCTTAGCAAGAGATGTTGATATAATTAAGGAGTGGAATCAAATCAAATGAAAGAAACAGTGACTAACATGAAGAGTATTCCTAAATACTATCGAATACATTCTTGAATAGAAGTAATTGACCTATGAGTATGTATTTTCAAAAATAAATTTTCAGCCACATTGATACAAAGACAAAATGAATCACAAGAAACTTATGTGATTCAAAATTTTCAAGAGCAATAGTGTTGTATATACATTGAAGATTAGGCATCTCAAGAATGTAAGAAAACACAAAATAGATTTACCACAATCAAGATTTGAAACCCTTTGGAGAATACAATTTCTAACCAAGCAAGCAAGCAAGTATCAAATTTCACCAAATGGCTCAAGCATCCAAAAATATGTTACGGGAAGTAGAGAAAAATTCAGGAAAGAAGGAACCTGGATCCGATGATTGAAAACGGGTGTGGATTTGATGCGAGTTTCAGATTTCCAAATTGCAACTTTAATCCTTTTGCTACGGTTTCCAATTCTCTGAAAACTCCCTACCCAAAATTTTGAAACACAAAGTCTAAGATTCTCAACAAACCAAAGCCACACCTTATGCATACATCTCCTTGTAGAGAAATATTATCCTTAAATAAAAAAATTCAATCGAATATCCTTATTTTACAAAATAAACTTTTAGACTAGTTTTCTTCTTCAAAAACAAAATTAATTGATCAACATTTTTCCAAACTGAACACTATTAAAAACAAGGAAAATTATAGTTTTTGAATCCAAAAATCAACAAAAAAGATAAGTTTCCAATACGAATTTCAGTTTGGACTCATGCATGTGCACACACTCCATCTTTTTCCAATTTAACTTGCTTTTACAATTAGTTAGAAAATATCCTCTTATTTATTTACTTTAAAAGTTATATTACTTTCCACATTTAATTAATTAAACTCTAATGATAATTAAAACATTTAATCACATTATTTAATTTAATAATTAATAAAATATCCTCATAATACCTTTTTACAAACATAATTCATTTAATTATTATCTAAGTAATTCTAAATTATTTCAAATTACCTTATAATCAATTTAATTAAACAAGGCCATTCATAAAATTAAATTTACCACATAAATCAATAACCAATTAAGCAACATAATAACAACCAACAATTAGACATCACCAATCATCTACTCAAACTTACTCAAATGTTAAGAAATGCCAAATATGAAGGGGCACTACATCCTCCCCCCTAAGCTTTGACTTACTCCTAGAAGTTACAAAGTGAAGTAAAAAATATGCAATAATAAGCAACATCATCACAAACAACCATGCCATAGCACAATTTAATCAAATAATGGTAAACACTAATCAAAACAACTGATAAAGAATACAAACTAGACAGACAAGGTATCAAGGTGGGTACTCATCCTTGTTGAGGATGATAGCAAGGATTGGGGGCCTTTTGTCATCTCCATTGGGTTTTTGAGGCACTCTTAGGCATGACAGTGCAGGTGGAGTCTATGCTTGGTACCTACAACCTGCATCAAACAAGATGTCGAGCAACATGTATATAAATATATCAAACAACAAACATACCATGACAGGAAATCACAACGTATTAGGGTGCTCACAAATGAGTAATGCTACACTACCCCTCCCAACAAGACCTCAAACAATGACGACATCAATGAATAACAACAATAGCATCATAAACCATCCACTACATATCTATCATTAAAATTGATTTGCTATTTCAAAATGCCACATTTTCACAAAATGTACAATAGATTCATGCACTCAAAGCACACATTTTTCATTAAGCATCTATCATTTTCAAATAACCATTCCTTTCACAACACTAAATCTCACAACAAATTAAACACAAAATCATGATTTTTTATCCCTTTTTGAAGCAATAAAACACGATTTATCACCTCATAAGAACAAAATTCTAGATTCAACACACATTCTTCACATACACATGCAAATTCACATTACCGAGAAACACATCGTAAGGCTACACAAGGGTCCATAATGCATCCCTAGTAGGAATAATATCATTGCATTGCACACTACACCGAGGGTCTTATCCTTTCTTCTAGTTTTCTGCACCATTGGACAAACACCACCTAAGGAAAGATCTCGGGTTGCTAATTGAGCATGACACAAAGAGTAAAGATGTAACTACAAGAGTATGAGAAACTAGGTCACATAATCGGCTCATATGTATCTAGAGTGCCCAGTGTATAAACCTAGCTCTGATACCATGTTGTAACACCTTTCCATGTAAACCTGAAAGGACAACTTATAAGCAACAATAATAGCACAATTTTTTTAAAAGTGCGAGTATGAAATGTAAGTTAACATACAACACTTATAATGAAACCATACGTATACATCATCTAACTAAGCCCTTTGGGGCAACATGACCACAATATATTGTAAATATAACTAACATCTTCCCACTCCCATAACGATGATTAACTAATCATAAGTATTCATCGTAAACCATAATATAGAATCATTAAACGATGAACATACATCCATAACATTACATAAGAATCCATCTATTCACATGATAATACTAGGAATACATTCATTATATGAATTTACATTGTCAAAAAGATTACAATGGTACAATAGTGTTTCCCAACATGAATGAGAATAATACATCAATCACATAGAGTAATACAACTTAAATGAACACAATACATAGCATCAATGCGATCTCCAAATCTAGAGAAGCTCTGGAATCCCTACAATGGTACAACTCTGCACATCACAAACTACGACTGGGAACCCAATAGAGTGCATAGCACATTCCACTTGACCATGTCAACCCTAAGGTCCACCCACCGTGCTAGGAGATGACAAGAAGGACCGACAATGTAAAAGTAGTCAACCATGTTAGAGTAAAGGTTTTAGCTTAATTATGTTGATTAAGTTACCTTTATTCCCTTCTTAAGATTTCACGTTAGTTTGCATAAAGTGACATTTAATAATTATATTAATTATTAAATGTTATCCTGTTAGGGCTTCTATTAGGGTTTTTCCTATTAGGGTTTTATTAGGGTTTGCATGATCTCCTTTTTATAAGGATTGATCCCATTGTATTTCATATCAATTCATTCTCTCTTTCTCTCTGATATATACAATTTCAGTTTTCAGAGAACCCTTGCTTGTTTGTCTCCATCTCTTCTTTTGTGACAGGTTATTTGCATGCAGGTGATCTTTGGGGTTTGTGGTGTTGTATTTTCTCAACTCCTACATGGTATTCGAGTTCCACACCTGCTACTTCCTGTTCTTGTTTTGAAGATTTTTGGAGCTTCAAGGGTTTGGGGCTTGTTTTCTTGATCTAGGGCATACCTGCAATTTTGAAGCATTTTCAACTCAAACGGACATTGTCATTGCATCCACAGCGGTCCAAAACCCCTTAATCGACGGTTCATTCGTCCATTTTGGACAAAGTCAAAATTTGAAGCAAAATTTTTTTGCTGGTACGGCCGTATGGCCATCCGCCTGCCTGGTAATTTTTATTTTATTTTTTTTTCTTTCGGATTTTTTTTCTGCATTTGATTTAGAAAAAAAGTCGTCAAAAAATCAATATTCTGCGAAATATTCTATAATGTTTTAGATTTAAAAAAAAGAAAAATCAAGAAAAATAAAAGGCAGTTTAAGGGTGTGCCGGCCTTGGTATTGGGGTACTCGCAGTTACTTGCGTATGCAGGCCTGCGGGCCCATAGTACGCCGCACGGCGTATTGACAATCGTCGGTGGCCTTACTGCCGACCGACGGACTATCAGTACTACCAATGGCAGTACAGTGGCCGCGGTGGTACAACCCAGTTGTGCATTTACGGTGACGGCCGTTTGGCCGTCAAATTTAACATAGTGTTTTTTGCAGCGACGGCCGTATGACCGTGAAATTTAACCCAACACTGGTTTTTTTCCCTCTTTGGAGCTGATTTATTCCGGAGGCCGTAACTTGGGCATATGATATCATTTTTTGGCAAACGAGATATTGTCGGAAAGCTGGTTTTCTCATCTTTCTAGTGGTGTGGGTCTCATCACTTCTTTTTTCCATTGGTGCATTCTACAGCCAGTTGAAGACAAAGGGGCTATTTTCAGTCTCAAGCTCATAACTTTTGATCAGTTTCTCTATTTTTTGCAATCTCAACGGCGTTGGAACCGTATTTCTAAGCTCTTCAGTTTCATCGATGCCATTTTTTTCAGATTTCACTCCAGGTATCTTTTATTCAGTTATTTGTGTTTTCACACTCTGGTGGATTATCTGGACATATTTGCTCTTGAAAACTTTTTGTTTGCATGGGATGCTTCGTTTTTGGCTATTCTTCATGTATTTCCAGCATTTTGTCCTTTAAGGACATTTTGAGTATCATTTGTAAGCAATCTTTTATGTAAACGCACTAAGATAAAGTACCACACTATTGTACATGCATCTTTTGGGATTTTGCACATAAGGTTGTGCCATATTTTGTACTCGCATTGATATTATAAAGTGCCATGAAGGGTTGTGTAGTTTGCCTTTGTTTTCCATCACATCTTTGTCTGGTGAGTATCCTTCCATGACGACATGGAATCCATACCATGGGGGGTTGTGTATTTTTCCTTTGTTTGCCATCACACCTTTGTCTGGTGAGTGTCCCTCCATGATGACCATGGATCCATATGATTCCAGCCTCATGCATGTGTGCTTTGTTTTGCACACCACTTTTTCAGTTGCAGGTGCTTTCTTGTGCACTTTCAGATGTTGTATCTTCTTCATGCACTACAGGGTGTTGCACACCATTTCAGTTGATCTGTCAAGCTCCCAGTTCACCATTATGGTGGGTATTATACTATTTGTGCTAAGGCTTCCTTGGTTTCGCCTTGGAAGGAATCTTCCATTCTCAGTTGATCAGTGTTTCAGACTATTGGTTCATGTGCCATCTGTATCTTCGTTCTAGGTGTTTGCCTTTGTTTGCCATCTAATTCGAGTAGTGTCGTATGGGCACTTATGTAGATTGTTGTCTTCTTGTTCCTGATCATCCTATCTTCAGCAAAGGTTCTTCAACACCATAGCAGTCATCTTTCGACAGTTGTTTGCAGCTTCTTTTGCTTCAGTGATGTCTCTTCTTGGCTTTCTGCATCTCTTTTTGGAGTAGAGATTTTTCCCATGAGGTTTTCTCTATTTCTCCTCTTTACAAAGATTTGGTTGTATTTGGGTACCTGATCTAGCCTAGTTGCCGGGACCCATGTTTTCCTTCTTGCATTGTAGTTACCTTTGCTTTTCTGCATTTGTTTGTAGCTGCACTGTTGCTCATCTTAAGGGGGGGTGTTAGAGTAAAGGTTTTAACTTAATTATCTTGATTAGGTTACCTTTATTCCCTTCTTAAGATTTCACGTTAGTTTGCATAAAGTGACATTTTATAATTATATTAATTATTAAATGTTATCCTATTAGGGCTTCTATTAGGGTTTTTCCTATTAGGGTTTTATTAGGGTTTGCATGATCTCCTTTTTATAAGGATTGATTCCATTGTATTCATATCAATTCATTCTCTCATTCTCTTTGATATATACATTTTCAATTTTCAGAGAACCTTTGTTTGTTTGTCTCCATCTCTTCTTTTGTGACAGGTTATTTGCATGCAGGTGATCTTCGGGGTTTGTGGTGTTGTATTTTCTCAACTCCTACAAACCAGACAAGGCTAACAAGAATCCACAAAAAATGAAACAATAAACACAAAGAGCAGCTACTTCTAGAGGTACATAAACAACAAGGGGAAAACAAACAAGGAAAGTGAGGTTGCTAAAGAGAAGAGTGCCATCACAATTTAAAAGTCAAGTATAAAATAATGAGTGACAACCTCACAATGATATTTTCATACTCAATCAAAAACTATCATAATCAACTCAATACAAAATCAACCACAAATGCCAATAGTAAATTAACCAACATGCATCCAAGGGAGACCTCAATTTTCTCCTCACATGATACCCAACCACAATTACTCAAAAAACTTACAATTTGGATAATAAGAACTTAACATACAATCAAGCATAAAACAAATTCAAACATTAAATTCAACAAAAAAGTTCACTCAGAACTACATCCATATAGCTCACTAGGCTAACTCATAAAATTCTCTCACATAAGACAATCAATTCCAAAATAAAACAACAACCACAGTATTACATATAAAAGAAACACATTAAATATGCAATGTAAGATAGACACTATTTTAAAAACACCTTACCTTAAAATTACTCTAAGAATTCCTTCACAGAAATAACTCAATACATTTTTGTTCAATTTAATTAACATACTTTAGCTAATAATTCTAATATAAACGGATGCAACTCATAGAGTAGAATTCTATCAAGATAGTTATTATCTCACAATTAAATTACCTTTCTTTTATTAAAACATAATTAATGATTACTTTATAATCTAAATACTATTTTCTACCAATCATTTTATCAAATCGACCAAATTCCATCACTTAATCACTTGTCAACATATTCAAACATTTTATTATCCTATAATTAATTATAAATCACTTTAATTCTACAACAAAATCAAATAAAGCTTACTATATCTTACAACATTTACCAAGGGCAAAGATATCAATTAAATATAATGTGTAATCCATTATTAAAGAATACTACAAAAATCATCTTTTAAAAGATTGTCAAATTCAAACATTTAACTAAACCCTCCAATTATCCAATTATAGAACTCTTTTAATTTAGTAACTTTTCCTACTCCTTATTATTTAATCCATCACAATTAAGGAGATCAATCTTTATAGCCTCATCAACTAATTATATCCATTACTATTTGCATTCCTCCTTTCATCAATTATAGTTAACTATTTGAATATATTTAAATTATTAGATTATCAAATAAACCACCTTACTTGCACCTCTATTTATCCAAATACATATATCCAAATTTCCTACATGAAAAATAAAACTCTTTTATTAAATTTTAAATCTACAAACTCCCTAATTTTCATTAACAACTTACCTAAAAACAATCTAGAACAAATCTTTTCTTACTTAATTCATATTTCCAACTATAGACACAAATCTAATTTCCTTATTTTATTACTCTTTTTGCTTGTTCTACAAGATAACTTACTCTCAAATAAAGATTCTCTTTATAAACCTATGTATATAAATATAATTATGCATATATATTTTAGTAAATACATTATAGTACATCTTAATCAAATTCAAGCTATAATATATACTCATCAAGATAAACCCAAGAGAGAAGTGAACCAAAATGCCATGCTAAGAATATGACAGGGTCTAAGAAATACAAGTTTTAAGTATATAGTTCAAAGACATGTCAAATTTGGAAGAAGAGAAGTGAATCAATCTCTTTTTAGAGAGATTTCAATGTGAAAATCAGTAGCAATTGATTGCTTAAGCCTGAAACCTGATTGCCTAATTAAAATTTAAGGTTGTGAATGAAATTATATCCTCTAAAACTTATATGGCTGCAAGGCACCGACATGAAGGAGATCAAAAGATACCTTGATGTAGAAGGAAGGAATGCTATATAATGATATGCAAAGTTGGAGAGTTGGCTTAGTGAATGATATTAAACTAGAACATTAATGTAGACATAGAAGTGCCTAACCCACGGTTATACTTCACAAAAGAGCTCTAGATTTAACTAAAATATATAGAAGCTTAGTGATTCGAGAAAACACCCAATAACTAAAGATTTAAGATGTATTAAGGGTAGAAGCACAAAGATGAGTCCATGAAATGTGGAAGTTTTTGCCTTAGGAAAAAAAATGAAATCGGCTTGCAAAAAACGGGATCCCGTTTAGGTTCGGGACCCCGAGCCAAAAATAGGATCCCGTTCTAAAACGGGATTGCGCTTTTTAAAAAATGGGATCTTGCTTTTTTAAAAATGGGATCCCGTTTCATAAGAATTTTTTTTTTGAAATGGGTTCCCGTTTTTTAAAATTTTAATTTTTGGTCGGGTTTTTGCTTTGTTTTTCAGTTCGGGAAAAGGCTTGGGGACCCGAACCTAAGCTTTGGACCTGGTTTGACTTGCAAGTTGAAGGTCCTAGCAATGCCACAAAAAAATACTAAGTTTGGGCATATGGCTGATGCCTTTTTTTGCAGAATTTTTCGACGAAATTAAAACCCATTTTAGATGAGACAATGTAGATTCCAAATATGTAATTTTTTTTACAATTGGATTAATTTTTCTATTTTTCAATTATTTTTTGATGAAATTGGTCCATAAACTTTAAATATCAATGTTTTTTACTATTTTAATAACTTTTGATCAACATAACATTTTGATGAATAGATTGCACAAGGGAAAACTTCAAACAATTCTTTTCAATTTAAAAAAAATAAAAAATACAAAAACTAATATATATTTAGGTCATCTTATGCGTGTCGTACATGACGATTTTTCTAAACGACAAATATGCCTGATAAAAAATTAACAAAAAAAAAATATTCAATAAAAAATTACAAAAAAATATCCAGGGCACGCTTCAGTGAGTCACAACTCTTTTCCCAAAAGGATTTAGAAAAATATGATAATTTAAGTCAAAATATGGATGTTGTACATGTGCATGGTATGGTAAAAAAAAATGACTTTTAAATAGTGGTTTTTATAAAAGCCTATTGAAACTCAATTTGTACAATGTGGGTATTGAAATAAATTACATATTTGGAAACTAGACTCCGAGTACTACATTTTATGATTACTGACTTGTTCAAAGATTTCATTTCTAAGTGCTTCAAATTTTATGGTCAAATGTGTCAAACTCTGAAAATTAGGGAAAACACTTCCAGTTTTTGGCCAAAAAGTGGACTCAACTTCTTGCCAGCACCCTTAAAATTCAATTTCAAAAGATCTATCTTAGCTTAAAATTTGAATATTTTAAAATGCTTAAAGATCGAAAACTTGACATTCTACAAAAGCAGGTTGGCTTATCCATAAGGTGACTTACATACCAAACCTATCGATTACCTAAGAGTAAGGTTGCAGATTAAGCTAGAGATTATGCCCATAGTAGAGTCCAACATCAAAGACCTTTTTAAAGAAGGAAGCAATTACATACCTATAAGAAATTATCAGACTGCCAATAAAAGGGTCATCAAATCTTAGCAAGGGATGTCGACATAAATTAAGGAGTGGAATCAAATCAAATGAAACAAACGGTGACTAACATGAAGAGTATTCTTGCATACTATTGAATTCAATCTTGAATGGAAGTAACTGACCTATGAGTACGCATTTGGATAAATAAGTTTTCAGCTAGATCAATACAAAGACAAAATGAATCATAGGAGACTAATGTAATTCAAAAATTTTAAGAGCAATAGCGTTGTATATTCATTGAAGATTAGGCATCTCAAGAATGCAAGATCACACAATGGATTTACCACAATCAAGATTTGAAACCCTTTGGAGAATACAATTTGTAATAATTTCAATTTCTAGCCAACCAACCAAGCAAGTATCAAATTTTACCAAATGACTCAAGCATCCAAAAATCAATTACAAGAAGTAGAGAAAAATTAAGGAAAGAAGGAACCTAGGTCCAATTGATTTAAAATGAGTGTGGATTTGATGCGATTTCCGGATTTCCAAATTGCAACATCAATCCTTTTGCTATGGTTTCCGCTTCTCTGAAAGCCCCAAACCCAAAATTTTAAAACACAAAGTCTGAGATTCTCAACAAACCAAAGCCACGCCTTATACAAACATCTCCTTATAGAGAAATATTATCCTCAAATAAAACATCCAATCAAATATCCTTATTTTATAAAATAAACTTGCAGACCAGTTTTCTTTTTCGAAAACAAGATTAATTGATCAACATTTTTCCCAAACGAGCATAATTAAAAATAAGGAAATTTTTTAGTTTTTGAATCCAAAAATCAACAAAAAAGACAAGTTTCCATTTCAAATTTCAGTTAGGAGTCATGCATGTGCATGCACTCCATATTTTTCCAATTTAACATGCTTTTACAATTAGTTGAAATTATTTATTTACTTTAGAAATTATATTACTTTCCACATTTAATTAATTAAACTCTAATGATAATAATATTTATCTTTAGCATTAAACTCTCATGATAATAATATTTATATTTATATTACTTTCCACATTTAATTAATTAAACTCTAATGATAATAATATTGCTTACCCAATGTTGGCGTTGTACATGATGGTATTTATTGGGTTATGATATTCTTGAGTGGTGGTACTTCGTATTAATTTCTGAAGGTCATGCATCTCTCTTTGTATGAATGATCATTTTGAAAGCTTAAGCTCATTAAATATTAAGTCATACAAAACAACTGCCTCCATTAATTACCAATTTGTGGGTGTTGGCTTTTGTGTGGCTTTAAATTTGGTATTTTCTCCTCTATTGAGTAAATTCCTTCAAGAAGCTTCTCTGGTTGTTTAATGTTATTTTCAGTGTCACGTATTCTTCAGTGGAACGTGAAAATTCTATGAGAACCTGGCGCTTCACCCTTGGAATCTCTATATAAATTACCCCATCCATGCCTGGGAAAGGCCACTTGAAGACAACATCTCTCAGGTAGATCTGAATCGCATCTTCAAAATGGGGAGTTGTGCAAGGAAGATGCAGTTCGTTCAATTCTGGTTAAGGAAATCATTCACCCAGGAGCTTGTATGGCTTTGTTTCCTTCTCAGGTTCTATCTATTTTTCTTTCAAATATTATGGATTTTCTTCACTTGTTGAGGGATTTAGAGAAAATCATCTCTAAATTTGTAAACCCTCAATTCTATGAGAAGAATGATTTGTTGTATTTGGTTCAAAAATACAATTTGTACTCTAGGGAGGGTTATGTTGGAGGCTTATTCCCACATGATTATATCAATGATAAAGCAGGATATGAAGAAATTTTTGAGGCTATTCGGCTGGGGCTTCAAATTGGTAATGACTATGTATTGTTATCAGCCATACATAAAAAATGAAAATAGGTTATTTGGATCCCTAACAACCGAAATTAAGGAATTTTTTTATGCCATTTCTTTCCTGCGGGACTTTGCTCTGAAACCACCTTTTTGTCGATCCTCAATGGGGAAACATCAAATGAAAGTGGAGTCTGTTACTTTTGTGCATAGAATAGAACAAGATGAGGTCAATGCACAATGTGCCACTTCCTTGCATTAGAGGTCCTTGGCGGTCATGGATTCAGGGGCTCATGCAGATGATGAAGTCCCTTGTGTGGGGCTTGATTCACTTGCAAATGAATCGGTTCACCCACATTTTCTTGAGCTACATTTTGAGGATGATGTGGTGCAGTGCTAGTCATCAACCTGTATGAAATGCATGGAGGAATGGCAGGAAAGGAGGAAGTTTAATCTATGTTTTTTTTTTTGTTAGAATTTTGCTCCAATTTTGCTCTAGCTCCATCATGCTCTCCTTTTCCATGTCCACTTTCATGAAATTTCACAAATTTTTTTTGTCACATCTAATATGTTGTTGGATTAACCAATCAAAAGCTTTTGTAGACTTTTAATGTCGAGAAAAGGGTCCTTAGCCCTTTTCATGTTTGTTTAGCTCATTCTTGTGGATTTTGGACTTAATGTTGGCTTGATCTAGTGTTGCGAGGTGTTTTACACATCCACATTAGGTATTTAGGCCCTCTTTAAGCTAAATTCACTTAGCTCTTCCCTAATTTAATTTTTTTAAATGTATTTATTTACATTTTCACATTAAATTTGGGAGGCTTGTAAATCAAGTGGATCTAATCTAGTGTTGTAATATGTCTTTCACATTCACATGGGATTTAGGACCCTTCTAAGCTGAATAGACCCAATTTTTCCTTAATTTAGTGTTGTAAAGTGTATTTGTTTACACTTTCACATTAGATTTTGGGCCCTATTACATTTTTAACCTTTACAACATCATTAATAGGCCCCTATGACACTATATTGTGCATCCCAAGGCTTATTTTGGTCAAAAACATGACAAAATAAACATATAAACTTAACTTATGCATTCCTTGACACTTTAGCTTTTGAAATAGCCCCTATAGGACCCATTCACCACTTTGGGTGAATGAGTCCCATTTGAGCTATTTTTGAGGTGTGAGTAGGAAAAAGTGGTTTTTTAATTCTAATTTCTTCAATGTCGTCCTTGGGGATAAAATTAACGGTCATGTGAGTAGCTTGCCTATATAAAAAAGCTTCCAAATCATTATTTGATCTAAGAAATCACTATCTCATCATACATTCATGAGATCAAGCCAAGCAAGGAAGGGTTAAGCATTTCAAGTCTTCACAAGGTCATCAAGATAACTTTTAAGATCAATTGTAAGGAATTCAAGAGAAAGATTCTTCATCAATTATTGTAGCAATTCAAGATCCATCATAATATCAAGCATATCAAGCATCAAGCATGATAGTGAGCTAATGTTGTGATATAACATTGAAGATCCAAGACCAAGCATTGTTCTACTCTTATTGTCAAAGATCAAGATCTACATCCTTCATGTTCATTTCATGTTGAGTTGTAGATTTAGAAGACATCATTAAAGGTATTATTGTTCATGTTTCATGTCCTATGTTCCATGTTTCATTTTCATCTTTCATTATTTCATCATTTGGTTTAATTACCTAAACGGGATTTGACCAAGACAAACCCCCATTATTTAAAAATCAACAAGTCTTCTCCTCTTTACATTTATGATTGTAGATATAGGTATCTTGGAGATTGAAATATCATTGAAGAATAGGTTTCAAACTTGTTGGGGTCATCTCTCTACTTGCAAGGTCAAAATCTTCACAAAAAGCCACTTACAACCTTAAAAATCAAGGTTTCGAATCCGGACACCTGGAGGAATAGAAAGAGCAGATTGAGAGGTGCAAATCAAAACTTGGACTTTCAAGAAAATCAAAACTAGACTCATTTGACACAAGTGGCAAATGAGTCCCATTTTTGGTCAATTTTGAGATTTTTTGCAGTTTCAGATACCCTTTTCCAAGAAACATGTTTGTGTGAAAGCCTCGATTTGGGATTGATTCGCCCAGATTGGAAAATGAGTCCCAGTGGGCCAAAATTTTAAAATCAGTAGCATTTCTAGTCTCCAAAAGTTTCCAGGTGCACACTTTTAGTTTTACAACTTTCTATTTTGTTTAATTTGCATTTCTATGTCATTTTACATATCACATTGTGTTTTCCTACATTTCCTTTTCCAAGTCCAAATTTGGTGGTGAACCCCTCATTTCTTATCATTCAATCCCCTTAGAACATTCCATTTTATAGATTTCAATCTCCTTTGCATTGGAATCTCAAGGGTTTTTTCCTGAATGAAACACCCAAGAAGAAAATTGACCTCTCTCCTTTTAGGTCTAAAACCCTAGAAGCCCCTAGAGGGAGGTCACCATTTTCTTCATTTCATTTTGGTGAACTCAAAAATGGATCAGCACTCAATGTGTGTAGTGTGAACCTTTTGGATAGGCTTGGTGTTTATCAGTCAAACATGTTCAATCTGATTCTCTATCTATTACGAGATTTGACAATGTAGGAAAAAATTGCTTGGTCAGATCACTTTACCTATTACAGTTGGAAAGGCCACATTAGAGACACTAATCCATGTTATTCCTCACAAAAATTCATATAATATTCTTTTAGGTATGCCATGGATTCATACAATTAATGGGGTACCTTCTACTCTTCATCATCAAATGAAGTACATCTACAAAAACAAAGTGTACATAGTCGAAGCCGACCCTAACCCTAACAGTTGTTTGAACATTGAGGAAAAAAAGTAAAATCCTTTGGAAACATTAACGCCAAAAACAAAATTAGAACCCATTCAAGAACAAAAAAAATCTAGATGTCTTAAGCCCTTCACAACAATATAAATCGATGATTTGGGATTATTGAATTTCAAACCAACATTCATGGGAGAATACAAGATCATAAACAAAGAATTAGAAAAGGGAAAACAAAAAAACAGTAATGTCAATGCAAAATATGGAAGACCCTTCGAAAGAATCCACCTCAACCATGTTAGACAAAGAAGCAAATTACACAACAAAATTCGATGAACTTAATCATGAGCAACCATAAAATCTAAAAGAGATGAATAATCTTTATGGAAAAGGTTACGAAATGATAAAACAACTTGGTTACAGTGGAAAAGGATGCAGTGCTAGAGAACAAGGTATTTGTGTCCCTATAGAACCCCACACACAAGAAAAGACTAGTGGTCTTGGTTGTTGTCCCTCGAAAGAAACAAACAATCCTTTGATCAACATCAACACTCTTACAAAAGATTATTCTAAGATAAATTTAACAATAGTGCATCCTGGATTGATAGATGCTAGTGTTCTTCCTTTTTATCATTTGTGATAAAAAATAAATCTTTGTTTAACATTAATTTCATCTCACAAAACACTAATGATTTGAATTCATTATATGCTCCTTTCAAGGAGAGAACAAAATCTCACAATCTAAAGAATCTTTCATATGTATGATAACTAATACTAAGAAAGAGATATCTTTGTTGCAAAATAAAAAAACATCATTTTCTATTGATCAAGAAATTATCTTGGTGAGACTAATCCAAGATCGTCTGATATCTCTCCCTCCAAAAACTCGAAATAAATTCTACTATAAGAATTCATTTTGTGCCTATCATAGAGTTCAAATTCATTCTACTAATGAATATAAGGCTTTGAGTAACAAAATTCAACATCTCAAGGAGTGTGGTGCTCTTCCTTGTGTTGAAGCACCTAACTCCTCTAATTGTTACTTATTCTCATCCTATTTGGCTCACCCTTTTCCTACACTAACTGGGGGAAAGGGGTTAGTTAACCTTCTCCTCATATGTCACTTGTTGTTGTCTCTTTTAGCTACTTGACCAACTTTCATAAACATATAAGAGAAAACTTGGGATGTGGACGACATGCCTTAAGTGGGCTCGCATGTGATACACTACATTTTTCATGACGTAGCTTATCAGAAACATATGACTTGGCATAGGGATTTTTGAATAAGCTCTCATGTTGTCTTCTAATTTAAAGAAATTGCTCACAACACTGGTGTTAGAAACCACTTTAAAGTGGGGTCATACATCAACATTCATGTTTTATTGTGCAATTTTCTTTCTTCTTGCAATGTGTCCTTTTCTTGGTGGTATCATTGGGCTTGATTTCCTCCAAGAGTATGATATTTCTTTGACTTATTCTCTCTTGGACACATTAGGTGTGATGTTACCCAAGAAGAGACCTTGCATGAACCAGGAAAAATCCCTTTGAATATTTCTTGCACCATTTTGCATTTACAATGTCTATGAGTTTCAAGCATATGAAGTTTTGCTTGCCTCATGGAGCTCGAAAATCATTTTTGTGTGGTGCCTTATTAAAGTTATCAGGAGGTATAACTTTGGTATGGTTTGAGCGGGAAGCCCAATCCGAGTAATGACTTTCCCCATAGCCACTTGCGTGTGTGTGTGTGTACATACCAACCATGAGTGTATGATTCTCACTCTTTTAGGACTTCTCACCCAGTGGACAACCATGAGTTCTATCCCCTTAGAGTGAGTATGCATTTTTGGACAAACAACCTAGGTCTGATCCACATTATATTGGACAAATGGTCAAAGCTTGATCCACCATTTCATTCTTTGCTTATTTTTGTTCTTCTTATAGTTCTTGACATTGCATATTTGCATATATTGTTTCATTGAAAATAATTCACCTTTTGTGTGTCCTTTTGCGCTTATGTTGGTTTGACTTAGGATCTTGGATCTTGGGAGCTTGGCCACTTCCTTGATCTTTCTCATTCGTTTTCATCTGCATTGGTACGATTGGACTCCTCTTGAATGTCTACTTTAGTGTGAGTTTGAAGCAAGTTCATCCTCTCACTAAAGTGGGGGTTAAATGTAACGTTGAAAAAGGGCCCTTAGCCTTTTTTTCACTTTTTTAGCTCCATCTTGTAGATTGTGGACTTAATATTTCCTTGATCTAGTGTTGTGAGGTGTTTTACACAACCACATTAGGTCTTAGGCCCTCTTTAAGCTAAATTCACTTAACTCTGCCCTAATTCAATGTTGTAAAATGTATTTATTTACATTTTCACATTAAATTTGGGAGGATTTTAAATCAAGTGGATCTAATATAGTGTTGTAATTGTCTTTCATATTCACATGGGATTTAGGACCCTTCTAAGTTGAATAGACCCAATTTGGCCTTGTAAAGTGTATTTATTTACACTTTCACATTAGATTTTGGGCCCTATTGCATTTATAACCTTTACATAATCATTAATAGACCCATATGACCCTATATTGTTCATTTCAAGGTTTATTTTGATCAAAAACCTGACAAAATCCACATATAAACTTAACTTATGCACTCCTTGACACTTTAGCCCTCGAAATAGCCCCCGTGGGACCCATTCACCACTTTGGGTGAATGAGTCACATCTAGGTGGGACTCATTCACTCAAGATGGAGAATGAGTCCCATTTGGGCTATTTTTGAGGTTTGAGTAGGAAAAAGTGGGATTTTAATGGGTGATCCCACAATACCGGTTTGACAATTTTTGGCCAAATTGGACACTAAACTAATTTTTTCTAACTAAATCTTCACTTTTAGACACCTATAGCGGCTAAACCGTGAGGAATTTGAAGATGATGCAAACTAGTGATTTGTGAAATTTAATCTATATATTCTAATTTATTTTTTTTCAAAATTTTTGGGATCATATTGCACTTCTTTTTCCATCTCCTTTGAAAACTAGTTTTTTTTTAGTAAACAAAATTTTTAAGGAGTGACACTCACTGTATAACACATAAATTTTTTTACATGAAGGATAACATTATATTTTTTTCTAATTTAGATTTCTAACTACAATATCTAGTACTTCCAATTGGTTTCATAGTTTTTTATTTAATATTTTTTCTTTAATTAAGTTTTGAAGTCAAACTAATTACAATTCAAACATAGGCAGATCGTATAACATGTAACTTTTTTTATGTATCAATTTTTTATTTATTTTTGTTGGATCAAGGACTTCAATATCTGGCGCACTCATATTTAAAAAAAAAATCATAATATTCTATTTTTCCACATGTCCAGAATAGAGAGCTTAACTTTCGATGAAAAACCTACATTCACAAGAAATAAAAATAAAATATAATAATAAAATTAAAATTATTTAAAATTATACTTTTTGGGAAGCTTATAATAAGGACTACATACTTACAAAATATTAATTTTAAATAAATTCATTTGATCCTTCAAAAGGTAAATCAAAAGTGGTTTTTTATCAACATTTTGATAGGTGTAAAAGAGACTCCATTATAGGTATGGTTTAAAACTAGCGGGGTTCTATCCGAGGGGGTTTGATCTAAGGTGGTTTGATCAAATCCTCTTCAATTGGAATCCTTCAAATGAAATTTTTTTAGGCTTAATTTATTATATTTTTTAAAAATATGTGATTTCAGTAAAAATCAGAATCTCCAAGAAATTGTAAACCAGTATTGTGGGATCACCGTAATTCAAATTTCTTTAATGTTAGCCTTAGGGGTCAAATTAATAGTCATATTAGTATCTTTCCTATATAAAAAATCTTCCAAATTATTATTTCATCTACGAAATCACCATTTCATCATACATTCATGAGATCAAACCAAGCAAGCAAGGGTTAAGCATTTGAAGTCTTCAGAAGGTCATCAAGATAGCATTCAAGATCAATTCTAAGGCATTCAAGAGAAATATTCTTCATCAATTGTTGCAGAAATTCAATTTACATCATAATATCAAGCATATCAAGCATCAAGCATGTTAGTGAGCTAATGTTGTGATGTAGCATTGAAGATCCAAGACCAAATATTATTCTACTCTTATTGTCAAAGATCAAGATCTACACCCTTCATGACCATTTCATGTTGATTTGTAGATTTACAAGACATCATTAAAGGTATTATTGTTCATGCTTCATGTCCTATATTCCATGTTTCATGTTCATCTTTCATTATTTCATCATTTGGTTTAATTTAAATGGGGTTTCACCAAGGCAAACCCCCATTCTCTAACAATCAACAAGTCTTTTCATTTCACATGTGTGATTAGAGATCTAGGTATCTTGGAGCTTGAAATATCATTGAAGAATATGTTTCAAACTTGTTAGAGTCATCTCTCTCCTTGCAAGGACAAAATCTGCACAAAAAGTCACTTACAACCCCGAAAATCAAGTTTTCAGATCCAAACACCTGGAGGAATAGAAAGAGAAGATTGATAGGTACAGATTAGAAATTTGAATTTCTAGAAAATAAAAACTAGATTCATTCACCACAAGTGGTGAATGAGTCTCATTTTTTGTCAATTTTGAGATTTTTGCAATTTCAAATACCTTTTTTCTGAGAAACCTGTTCTTGTGTAGAAACCTCGATCTAGGACTGATTCATTGAAATTGGTGAATGAGTCCTAGTGGGCCAAAATTTTAGAATCAATAGTATTTCCAGTCTCCATAAGTTTATATGTGCACACTTTCAATTTTAGAGCTATCTGTTTTGTTTCATTTGCAATTCTAGGTCATTTTTCATATCACATTCTGTTTTCCAACATCTTTTCCAAGTCCAAACTTGGTGGTGAACCCCTCATTTCTTATCATTCAATCCCCCTAGAACATTCCTTTATCTAGATATCAATCTCCTTTGCATTGAAATCTCAATGGTTTGTTCTTGATTGAAACACCCAAGAAGAAAAATGACCTCTCTCCTTTTAGGTCTAAAACCCTAGAAGCTCTAGAGGGAGGCCACCATTTTCTTTGTTTCAAGACTTAAATTGTCCTGTGAAGTTACAAAAAAAATCATTTAAAACCAAAATAGTAAAAATAAATTATATGTGTACAACATATAAGTAATTGAACAATTGAAGTCTTCAAGTTAAGTAAACAAATAAATATATAATATTTTTAAAAAATAAATCAACACTTACCAACACATCCACTTAGCCATATCCAGTGTTGTAAACCATCTATTTAACATCATCTCATTTCTTCAAAAAACACTCCAAAATAGTAGCATACATAGCTTCTATCATGAACTATATCATCATTGATATAAAAGTGAACCTCTTTGATGATAATCCATTCATCTTTTCTATTTTGTATTCCATCCACATGTTCTTCAACATGCCTACAACAAACTTGTATAAATATTGTAACTTGCTCTAAATTATAATATTGTCTTTGAATCTTAGTTTGAAGACTAAATGTATATTTCTCAAAGAAATAAACAATAGAGAGAATACAACCTGGTAGAAAGCAATTCTTTGAGTCATGAAATTGCTTAGCTTTCCACCTAGGACCATAACAATGTTCAATATGTGGATATATGATATTGCAAAATTTATTCATAAACTCATTGTAAGACAATTCACTCTCTAAGAATAATTTTTCTAGCCTCAACTCCTAACTTTATTGATTATTTATCATATTCAAATATCTTCCACTTAACTTGCATTGAATGATCAATATTATCAACCTATAAAATATTCTTCAAATTTCCACAATCATTACATATATTTTTTATACATTGCACTTTGAATTCATCTAAATCTTCTGATTTTTCACATAAGAGAGACTTCAAAAATTGTGTTGTACTTCCAAGGATGACTATATTTGGATTAATTATTGCCATAGATTTTTTAAATGATTGTAGGTGTACATTAAATTCAACATGATTTCAACAACAACAAGTTTCATGTACTTTATTTATATGTACAAAACTTGGTCATAGTTTCTCAAACATTCTTTGACAAATCTTCACATCTAAAAATTCTTGCTTGAATTTTCGTCAAAAATTTCACTTTGTGTTGTATCTATAAATGTTTTGGATGTGGAATTTTTGTACCATATTCACCTTTTATTTTTATACTTTCCCTTCAATTGGAAGAAACACGAGAGTGGCTAGTCTAATATTCAATCACCTATTCCTTTACATCTTCTAAGATTCTATCTTTTCAAGGAACCTTACAAATATTTACCCAATTATTCTCAATCTTTCCATCCAATCTATTTCTCTTTGCAATATATCTTTGAATAGTTCTCCTAGAAACATTGAGTAATTGGTGAATTTCTTGATCTTGTCTTCTATGTGATATTTTCTTACTAGAAATTATAGTAATCAATACTCTATGTGCAAGACTTAAATCAACAACTCAACTCTTAATTTCAATAGAATTTAATGCTTCTTGTAGGTTTTCAATTATTGTTTTCTTTAATGAACCTAATGACTTTTTCTTATTATCAACCCCTAACAACTCAAAAAAAGGGGTCATTTCTTTCCTCCTAAATAACTTTGTAAATAACCGTGCTCTTCTAATTATAGAATTTCTTCAAAAAATTCATCCCATATTCTTTTAGAGTGTAATTTTATTACGCTTTGAGATAACATATCTTCAAATGAAATATTATTTAAAAGAGAATTATCATCCATCTCCATCAGATTTTCCATACCATGGAAAAAAATTCTATCATCACCTTGTTCTGGTACCTGTTCTAATTGCTCATCAACAATTTCTATGGGTTGCTCTTGAGTAGATGTTCATTCATTGAAATTTGTAGTATCTCTTCTTCGATCATACAACATTTTTCTTGTCTTTTCATTCCCCATCACAAATTGCTCAAATTTGAATTCACCTACATACAAACATAAAACATACAAATACTTTAACCTCTATTTTTGAAGATCTACCTACATTCAAAAAATCATTGATTTAATCAATTACACATTTCAGATCATGGTACTAGAGAATACAACTTTTCCTTTGTAGAAATTAGTGTTTTTTTTTCCATTTTTTTGTAATTAATAATTCAAAAAATTCAAAAAGGGAAAAAAAATATAGTCCAAATTCATTTTAGATCATGGTATTTGAGAATATAAATCTTCCCCTATTGAAATCAGTATTTTTTTACTCTAAATTTTTATAATTTAATAATTAAGAAAAACTAAAAAATAAAAAAAATAAAAACATGTTTTCGACTAAAAGGGTTTCAGTCGAAATAGTTTCAGTTGAATCCTTTTTTACCACAACCTTTTCAATTGAATGGGTTTTGGTCAAAACCCATTCGGCCAAAACTGTCCAAGTGGCATCACACTTGGCAGCAAAGTTGCCATTTTTTTTAATTTTATGAAACTTTCAACTTCTAATAAATATTTCTTGAATGAGAAATAATTTTTTTTAATAGAAAAAAACCCTTTTCTAGAGCTCGCAATGCTAAATATTGATATGTGTATGTGTATATGTATATGTGTGTATATGTATATTGATTAGTTTTAGTATACAAATATTTTAAAATAATGCAAGTAGGTTGTTCAAGTTCAAAAAGAGGTTGATTTGAAAAAAAAGTAAAACATGATATAAATAATTGAAAAATATATGGTGCCCTAGAGGAGTGAATCCTCCTCAAAAGGGTATATTTTTTTTTTTGAAAATGGAAAAAAAAATTAAACAATAGGTGCCATCAAAATGAAAACTATCAATTTCTAGCAAGTTTAACTTTAAAATGTTTTTTTTTTTTGAGAAAAAGTGGCGAAGCCACTATAATATATTAATATAATTTTTTACATCCTAGTTTGAAGGGCATACCGACAGGAAAGAACCGGGAAGAAAACCTCCGATTATAGCCCATAACGTTACAAAATTTGGCCTGCAAAAGGGTTAATTGACAAATGCTGCACATGATCACATACGTGAGAGATAGCATAAATTTTTTCTTTCATATCAATGTCCATAGATACACACACCTTTTTGTAGTGCTCTTTTAAAGCTCTTAACAACACATAGTCATTTCTATATTTAAGAGCCAACCTTATGCCTTCAAAGATATCTTCAAAACTTGATCGCAACTTCAAATATTCATAGGGAAACAGACCTCCAATATACCCATCTCCTTCAAAAATATTATAAGCTTGAACCACAACTAATAGAGCATTCTTATCTAAGAATTGGGGTTTTACAAATTTTTCAACAATGATTTCTAATTCCTGCAGAGATTGAAGCAAATCCACCGAATTAGAAAGGAAGATAGAGAAAACCTAAGATGGTAATAACAACCGACATGCTCTTTGGCATGTGACCTCCATACCAAGCACAAACCAAACTGAATCCTCTGCTCTCATGTAGTCAATCTAAAATAGAAAAATTAGATCCTCTAAACTGAGGCTATTTTCGAAAGGCCACTCCCAAGGCTACATAGAGCAGTTAATTCTAAAGTTCCAAGGATGGATTTTCATAAGCTCAACAATAAGAACAACAAATACCCAATTCAAAGCAAAAATTGCAAACAACACTTTCTAGAAAATACTTTACACAAATGAAAGCAAAATGTGATTTTAAACCCAAGTAGATATCAATGAAGAAAGTGCACATTTCTCAGAGAGCATGATGATAATTTAAGGAAAGAAAGGATATATTAATGAATGCAAATCCTTTGCTAGCCAGATATTGGTACCACAAAATTTAGCAACACATAAGCCCCATAATTTGCTAAAAGGGTGGTGAAATAACTTGGGATGTTAGATTACCACATAATACCTGGCATGTCCCATCATCAGGCCAACAAAATTTCACATCACTCGAAAAATGATGAAGTAGCCAGAATGTACCAATTAGGCTTGTACAAGTGCCGATGGGAGGACATGCATTTCCATTAAAACAAGTAAGCAATGATGACCTAGGTCGAGGTATTACATGGCAAGACTGAATTTAGCAAGTTAAAAATCTACACCAGATCAGCAAAATTGGGGGTCCAACCAAATTTGTTAAAGTAAATCAATTTTTTGTAATAAAATTAGCCTCGATGTTATTATGAGGGGTATCTTGATCGATGAGATCTTTTATGTGTTGATAATCTGAAAGTGAAGTCACATCAGAAAGCATATAAATTTCCTGCTTTAAGTTTCCCAAATTAGCTAGACAGTCTGTTAACTTGTTACCTTCCCTATAGGTATGTGTGATCATATAGTTTGGAAATTTATCAAGAAGAGCCCATACTCTTTGAAGAATGTAGCAAAGGCTCCAATTTTGAATTTTCCTTTCCTTATAGGCATTAACAATCAGGAGTGAATCTCCTTCAATATGGATGTTCTCAATGCCCATTTTCAATGCCATCTCCAAACCAATTAACAACGCCTTTGATTCAACTATATTGTTAGAACCATTGTGGAGGTATTTTGAACATAATGCAAGGTTCTTACCCTGAGAATTATGGAGGCTAATACCTACCCCTAATTCACCTACATTCCCTTTAGATGTGCCATCAAAGTTCAACTTGATAAATGTTATTATGAGAAAAACGTAGATTAAAATTTCATTTTTTTTCCATGCCTTGGATATTGAAATCACCTATTTGAAAAAAAAATCAAGAGAAAATGAAGTTTTTTTCTATTTATTTCTTGACGTCAACTAAATGTCACTTTTTCTTTAAATTTCCAGCATTACAAATTCTGCTCTTAAATTGATAAAAAAAATATCAAAACAATTTTTTTAAAATTTTAAAAATTACAAGAATAAACTTCAACAAGAGTTCTACATTTTATTAGTTTACGTCATTTTGAAATTCAAAACATACACCACTTTTATGTGGTCGAAGTTTATAATTTTTTTTCATGTTGGTCAATTCCTTTATAAAGTGTGACATAGGTTTGTACTTTTACCCTGCAACCTTTAGCATGCATTATTCATACCATTATATGTTGTGTGTACCCCAAACAAGATATAATATATGATAGCCTATTTAAATATATATCTACATTATTTATAATATACATATATGTATATATATGAAAAATATTAATCAAAATATGTCAAATATATATATAACCATTAATGTATATGTATACATATATATATACATACATATATATATATATATTCTTCATTGTATTTTTATTATATATATACATACAAGTGTTATCATCCTTTAATATGATGACTCATACATATATTAGTGTATTTATATATACTTATATTAAATATATTCATATATATGATGATCGATTCCTCTCATGGACAATACATATCTACATGTATATTTAATATACATATATTTGTACATGTATGTTTATTCACAACCTTCAAGTAACTCAAAACTATCAAAGACATTTAATTTCAGATGTCTAGATGAACAAAAGGAATCATAAGCAATTAACTCAAACTTCCTATCAATTGAAAGGAACAAGCACATGGTTTAACACATGTCATAATTAACTCGTCACATAAAATATGACCAAAGATTTCTTACCCAATTCACAAAATAACTCAACTCAACTAGACCAACTAGGAAGTGGGTGTGCATATGCTCAATTAGGTTCATAAGGGTTACCATACCAAGTTCTTCTCTTGAGTGATACTCTCCCTCTCATACCCGAGGGCTTGACTCCAACCTACATCCAACTTAGTTCATCACAAAGGTAATTAGCCTTTCATATGAAATTCATTTGTTTCATAAATCATTTACACTATCAAAGAATTAAAGCAATTATTTATAATACACATTCATCATTTCATCTTCCATTAGTATATACAAAACATAATTATACCTTAAAAATCAATAACATCTCAATGCATATTTAAGTATTTCATTCACCTAGTAAACATATTAAAGTCTCAATTTACTCTTATTATCATTTTTACTCATGAAGGTAAAGGTAACCTGGTAATTGAGAGACAGGGTGTAACATGCTTCCAATAAATCTCTTCCTTCTCAATAATTTTTTGTAGATCACTTAACAAAGTCTTTTCTTTATCGACCAATATTGTTAGAGCTCCTGATTCCATATCCTTTTGAACTTGTCTGAGTTGCTTCTTAAGGGATTTTTTTGAGAAAATATTTACCAAAATAATTCTTGTTCCAACCTTTCAGAATATATTTGATAGATTTTAGTTTGAAGGAAAGTCCAAACATGGCTAAACCAAAAACATTGATACTCCAATAATCTCACAAGAGCTCTTTAAGAAGAGGGTGATGCAATCAAATCAATTCAAACTGAAAGGGATGCTTGGTCTTAGGAGGAGGAGTTTTCTAAATAGGAGTAGAGGAGTATGATCAGAGTTGATCCTTAGGGGAGAGGATAATGAGAGAGTGGAAGACACATCCTAATTGGAGTAAACAAGGAAATAGTCAAGTCTGGCCTAAATAAGGTTATCTCCAACCCTTTTTGATAGACTAGGTGAAAGAGCATCCATCAAGCTCTAAGTCAAATAGACCACCCAGTAAAAAGAAGTTATTAAAAACCAATATAATTTCACTCAAATCTATATTACCTAGCATCCTCTCGGATAGGAAGAGAGGAGTGTTAAATTTTCCCAAAACCATCCAATGATTGTGTAGGAAGGAGCTTCTACATCCCAATAGATTGGATCGAGTACTTCTTTTGAGAAAAACATTATTAGGCACATAAACATTGGAAAGAATCCACTCATGCAGACCTTAGCTTTGGGAGAAGCGAACATTATGGAAGTTTCTATCCTTAGAAATCATAGAACTATTGAGGAAGGGTTTCCACATAATGATCAGATTACTAGAAGCCCCCTCCACATCAACCACCTCATAAAGTGCATTGGGAAAAATGTATTTACTCAATTTATCAAAGTTAGCAGTCATCTTAGTTTCTTGAATAAGTAAAATGTCGGGCCTAAATTATTTAATGAGATCCCTAACAATGTGCTTCTTATGAAGGCTATTGAGCCCTCAAATGTTCCATGAGAGGATTGTTTCAAGTATGGATGTATTTGATGGTGTTTTCATTGATGTTAACATAGTTCAAGCTTGATTATAGATGGTATTTGTATAGATGAGATACTGTAGAAGTGCTTAGAGTACATGGAGATATATTTATGAAGTTATAGGTATGTTTTTGCCAAGTGCTTTTGAGAAAATTTGAGAAATAATGAAAGCAGTGTTGAAGTGTGTTCTAACCGTTCTTCGGTATTGTGCTCCACATTTCTCCTATGTTGACCTGCAAGTATGTTCATATGCTTCAAGGGATGATATATCCTGATTTTTAGCTTCTAGGTCGATGGAGAGTAGAAGATGTGTTCACCGGTGTGGGAACTGGTTTGACATAGCTATTTGTTTGTGGAATAGGAGAAATGTTTTGGATTTGCAATCTTCTAATAATTGGTTTAAGATCTTGTGGATCTAGGAGATGACTCTTTCTGATGGTTTCTATATTTTGAAAAATTTGATTATGGTTTGGTGCTCTAGAAGACCTGCTCTAGAGCTCCTGTGTTTTTGCTAGTTGGCCTGGGTGGATTGGTGAAGAGTTTTCTATAAATGATTTTTTTTTATGCGGATGTACCTGAGGTGTTGATAGAGATGGTAAAATTTTTGGTGAAGCATGTTGAGTGATCCACATGACATTATATTGCTAGATATGCATGTACTTCAAAGATAATTGGTTTTTTCATTAGGTGTGGCCGACTTGGTGTTTACACATTACATTAGGTTTTTGCATCAACTTAAGAATAAAAAAATTGAAGTTAAGGTGAAAAGATTAAGCTTGTAATTTAAGTGATTTGATACAATTGATTCACCCCCCCTCTCAGTTGTCTTGTGCATTTAAACAATTTGTATCAAAGATTTGGTTCCTTGGTGAAAAGCTTAACCTCTTAAGGTAGATCAAATGGCGCACAAGTTGCAGATTCCTATTTTTCATGGATTTGATTACAGTGACTGGAAAGAATATATGAGAAGTTATCTGATTTCACTTAGTTTCAATACCTGAAAAGATGTGGAGATAAATTATGTGATACCAACAGTTGGTCCTTCCTCTGCTAATGAGATTGTATATTTTGAAGAGAATGAAAGAGAAAGGTATGCTATCTTTAATTCCCTATCTAAAACTGAAAGAAAAAAGGTTATTTCTCTAGCTATTGCTCATGAAGGGAATGATAGAGTAATGTTATTAAGGAAACTAACTACTAAGCGAAAATTTGAGAATTTGAGAATGGAAGATGGAGAAGACATTGCAAGATACTCTCAAAGAGTTGAACTTATAGCAACTGAAATCAAGAATCAAGGTGGTACCATGACAAATGAAGATTAATTGAGAAGATCTTGATGATTTTACCAGACAATTATAGTGACAAAGTATCTTCTCTTGAAGAACAATATGATCCAAAGACATTTACTAAGGAGCATCTATTTGGTGTCTTGACTACATTTGAAATGAGAAAATTTGCAAGAGACAATGAGAAGACTGAAACAAATTTTAAAGCAATGAAGATAAAATATGATTTAGATGATGATGATTTAGAATATTTGGAAGCAAATTTCACAAGGAGATTGAAGAAAGCTACTGGTAAATACAAAGGTAAGTTTCCCTTTAAGTGTTTTAGTTGTGGAAATATTGGTCATTATGCATCAAGATACCCTAATAGAGCTACACAAAAGAAGAACACATATAGTAATAACAATCACAAAGATAAAAAGGATAGGAAGTTCAATAAATTGTATTATGTCAAGGAAAATATAGGAATTTCTGATGATGAATCTGAATTTGAGAAAGATAAAGATGAATGTTTTTTTTTAGCCCTAGAAAGTAAAGTTGTATCTACTAACCATGGAAGATGTGTAGAGGAATCTAGTCTAGAAAGCTAAAAGGATGAAACAGAAGACACTTTGGTAACTGCTTTTCATGCTTGACAGGATGAAGACTTTTGGGTAATTGATAGCGGATGTTCAAATTATATGATTGGAGATAGGAGTAAGTTTACTAAACTTGTGAACTATGATTGAGGAATAGTTATGTTTGGAGATGACTCTAGTGCTAAGATTGTTCATAAAGGAACAATTAGCTTTGATGGAAAAAATAATATTAACGATGTTTATTATGTAAAGGGCTTAAGGCATAATCTCTTAAGTGTTGGAAAAATGTGCAATAAAGGTTTTAAGCTTGTGTTTCAAGATAACACTTATGAGATCAGAAAAGGATCTAGAACTATGGTAGTAGTTGGAAGAAGAATTCATGTAAACATCTATCAACTTAAGGGTGGTGATGGTCAATGTTTTGTTTCTTAGATTAATGAGAGTTGGCTTTGGCACTGAAGGATGGGACATGTGAATTTTGACAATTTCATCAAGATCAGATCTAGGGAATTTGTCGTAGATCTACCTAGAATCATAAAGCCTTCAAATTCAATTTCCAGAAGTTACCAGATGGGAAAACAAAAAAGAAACTGTTTTAAAGGAAAGGATAGATCATCTACCAAAATGCTAGAATTAATCCATACAAACCTATGTGGTCCTACAAGAATAGGAAGCTTAAATGATGATAGGTACTTTATTCTCTTGATTGATGATTACTCTATGATGACATGGGTTACATTTCTTAGAGAAAAGGCTCAAGATCTTGATAGATTCAAAGAGTTTAAGGTAAGAGTAGAAAGTGAGGAAAACCTAGAAATAAAATTCTTAAGGTCTGATAGAGGTGGAGAATTTACATATGGTGAGTTCAATGCATTATGTGAAGAGTATGACATAAAAAGCCATTATTTTTCCCCTATAACCCCTGAATAGAATGGAGTTGTGGAAAGAAAGAACTAGACTATTGAAAAGGCTGCCAAAACTATGATGAAAGAAGAAAATGTTCCTGATGTATATTAGAGAGAAACAATCCACACTATTATTTACATTCTTAATAGAGTTCAGATCAGAGGTAACAAAACTAAGACCCCTTATGAGTTGTGAACTGGTAAGACTCCTACTATGAAATACTTTAAGGTATTTGGATGTAGATGTTACATTAGAAGAGATGATGAAAATCTTGGAAAGTTTGATGCTATATATCATGAATCAATTTTCCTTGGATATTCAAACAACAACAAGGCTTATAGATGTTTTAATAAGAGACTGAGGAAAATAATTGAAAGCGCTAATCTAAAGGTTGGTGAAGCTATGTATAGACCAATGGAAATAAATGAAGTTGAACCTAATGATCCTATCTATGTGCAAATACGAGAAGAAGAAAAGGATGAGAAAGAACCAAATGATGAAAAGGAAGAGACTCTGGAACCTACACCTAAGACTCCTAAATATGTTAAGAGAAATCATCCAGAGGAACATATAATTGTAGACAAAAGTGAAGGAGTGAAGGCAAGAAGCATAGTGGTTGAGGTGAACTTATGTTTACTTTCTAAGATAGAATTTAAGACTATGAATGAAGCATGTAATGATGAAACCTAGGTTAGAAGAATGAAAGAAGAACTAAAATTAATAAAGAAGAATGAGACATGGGAAATATTCCCTAGACCTACAAATAAGAAAGTAATTGCTTCAAAATGGGTATGCATAAACATGCTGAATGAAAATGGTGAAGTGGCAAGAAATAAAGCAAGAATTGTATGTAAAGGATATTCATAGATTGAAGGAATATATCTTGAAGAAAGTTTTGCACCTGTAGCATGAATGGAATCCATTCAAATGCTCTTGGAATTTTTAGCTCATAAAGACTTCAAAGTATATCAAATGGATGTCAAGTATGCATTTCTGATTGGAGAATTGGAAGAAGAAGTATATATGGAGCAAACAAAAGGTTTTCAACAGTTTGACAAACTAAACATGGTTTGTAAGTTAAAGAAGGCATTATATGGACTTAAACAAGCCCCTAGAGCTTAGTATGCAAGATTGGATAGATACTTGACAAAACAAGAATTTAGCAAAGGGTCCACAGACATCAATCTTTACTTCAAAGTTGAGAAAAACAAGATACTAATAGTTGTGGTATATGTTGATGACATCATCTTCTGTGGAAATGAAGATATGTGTAAGAAATTTTTTGAAGAGATGCAAAAAGAATTGGAAATATCTATGATTGGTGAATTGAATTTCTCCCTTGGACTTCAAGTTAATCAAACTAATAAAGGGATATTCATTTCACAATCCATGTATGTTAAAGAATTGTTAAAAACATTTGGAATGGATGACTCCAAACTGGTTTGTACCCCAATAGTAACTGGATGTAAGCTAAGTAAGAATGATGAATATGCTAAAGTTGATCAGAGCATGTACAGATCCATGATTGGTCGAATATTGTATCTTACTGCTACTAGACCTAATATCATGCATGCAATATGTTTAGTTGCAAGATTTCACTTGAGTAGAAACTAAGGAAACACATATAATAGATGTGAAGAAGATATTCAAATATCTTAAAGGAACCCTATATTATGGGCTATGGTATCCAAAGGATAATGATTTCACATTTAATGGTTACACTGATGTAGATTGGGCTGGTTGTATAGATGACTGGAAGAGTACAAGTGGTGGTGCATTCTTCCTTGGAGGAAGATTAGTTTCATGGTTGAGAAAGAAACAAGATTTAGTTTCTTTATCCGCTATAGAAGCAGAGTATATTGCAGCAGCATCCTACTATACATAAGTACTTTGGATGAATCAAACCTTGATCGATATAGGTGTGGTAAGTAATAAATATATCTCTATATTTTGTGACAATACAAGTACAATACAAATTTCAAAGAATCTAGTGTTGCATTCCAGAATAAAGCATATATCTATCAAGTATCACTTCTTGAGGAAGAAGGTATTGAAGAATAAAGTTAGACTTGAATATGTACCTACCAAAGAAAAATTTGCAAACATATTCACTAAGGCCCTTATGAAGGATACTTTTGAGAATCTCAGAGGGAAATTAGGGGATATTTCCCATCCTTCTTTGAACTAAGTGCACATGGAGGTGCATTAGTGTAGTGCATTCATAGACTCTTTTGTTCTGGATTGATGATTAAGGTCTACTCCTCAGGGAGAGTAGAGAAGTGCATTGTTGTAGTATGTGATGTGGGTGTATTCCTTAGGGGGAGTAAATAGAGATTTATATGGAAAGAATTTCCTTTTCCATTGATGTCAAAGGGGGAGAGAGAATCATGTGAAATTTTTATGCTTGGCAGGTTGTTGCTTCTGAAAATCATGTATGTTGTCTTTGATGGATTTTCACATCATGTTTTTCCATCAATGACAAAGGGGGAGATTGTTGCAAGTCTAGATGTGTTTGATGATGTTGTCATTAATGTTTTCATTAATGTCAACACGGTTTAGGCTTGAGTAAAGATTGTATTTATATAGATGAGATACTATAGAAGTTCTTAAAGTACATGGAGCTATATTTATGAAGTTGTAGTTATGTTTTTGTCAAGTGCTTTTGAGAAAATTTGATAATAATGAAAGAAGTGTTGAACTTTGTTCTGAGTGTGCTCAAGTATTGTTCTCCACATTTCTTTTGTGTCGATCCTATGCCTGTGTGCATTTTTAAGTATGTTCATAAGCTTCAATGGATCATATATCCCGAGTTTTAGCTTCTGGGTCGATGGAGAGTAGAAGATGTGTTCATCGGTGTCTAAACTAGTTTCACAAAACTGTCTATTTGTGGACTACGAGAAATGTTTTGGCTCCACAATCATATAATAATTGGTTTCAGATCTTGCAGATCTAGGAGATGAGTCTTTCTAATGGTTTGTGTGTTTTGACAATTTTTTTTGTGGTTTGGTGCTATGGAAGACCTACTCCAGAGCTCCTATGTTTTTGCTAGTTGGTCTGGGTGGACTAGTGAAGTGTTCTATGTAAATGAAGTTTGTTGTAATTGTTGTGGATGTACCAGAGGTGTTCTTAGAGATGCTAAAATGTTTGGTGAATTGTGTTGAGTGATCCACATGAGATTATCTTGCTGGGGATGTGTGTACTTCAAAGATCATTGGTGTTTTCATTAGGTTTGGCCGACTTGGTGTTTGCATGTTACATTAGGTTTTTGCATCAACTTAAGAAAGCGTGTGCTTGATCCAAGATGTTGTTTGGGTACTAAATTAAATATGTAATTGGTACTCTCTCATTCTTATCCAGCATGAGAATGTTGAGTAGCTGAACTAGTTTGAATTTGTAAATAAAATTGTATAGTCGACCTTGGAGAATGTTTCTAAGGTTGAAGATGGTATAAAAAAAATCAAGTTGTGGAAAATTTCATATCCATCATCCACGAATCGAGCGAGTGAAGTGTGTGAACAAGTGTGAAAAGAAGATAGTGGAATAGTGAATTGAGGTAATAGCTCTTTAAAGTGTTAGATTCTTGAATGCAGTGAGCTGATGGAATGCACAATCTTTTAATCAAGTTGTGAATATGTGGAACCCTAGTGGTGGATCATCATTTATCTTTTTTATTCTTCTATAGGCAGTGAGCCTACTTCTTGATAGTTAGTCCTTTGAAGGTAGTGAGCCCTTGTATCTAGGTAGTGAGCCCTCTAGCAATGAGCCTTTGTATCTGTATTGCATTACTTATGTATTTTGAGTTAATCCTCACCTTGGTTTTTCCTTCATTGGGTTTTCCACATAAATCTGGAGTCTCTGGTGTTTTCTTTCTGTCATTTGTATTTCATTTTTACACTTAGTAACACATTGAAGTTAAGGTGAAATTATTAAGTCTCTAAGTAAAGTGATTTGATACAACTGATTCACCCCCCCTCTCAGTTGTCTTGTGCATTTCAACAAGGGTCAATATTTCTTGTTTTTTCTGGAGCCAACCTACTCTAAAGTCACTTGGCTCCCATTAGCAATATCCCTTGTAGTATTTTTCTATCTGGTAGTTTTAGAAAATTACCTTGCAGGGTGATCCCACAACAATGGGTTACAATTTTTGGCCAAACTTGACATTGAAATGAATATTTTTCACTAGATCTTCACTTTCTTACACCTATAGCAGCTAAACCATTAAGAATTTTAAGATGAATCAAACTAGTGGTTTGTAAATTTTTGGGTGTATATTTTAATTATATTTTCTTAAAAAAATTTAAAAAAAAATTGTGAATCCTTTTATGTAATTTTTATTAACTTATTTTTTCTAATAAACAACATTTTTAAAAAGTGATGTTTACTTTGGATCACATAACTTTTTTAAATATAGAAAGGATTCAATTCTAATTTTTAGAATACAGATTTGTCACACCAATATATAGTGCATGGATATTTTTTCATAATATTTGGTTACATATATTTTTTTTAATTAATTTTCAGAGTCAAAGTAATTATAATTTGGATAGAGGTGTACTTTGTCCTACATAACTTTTTTTTTTTATGCTTTTGAATTAAATTATTCTTTTTTTGTTGGAATAAGGACATCAATACCTAGTACACATGTATTTTTTAGAAACAAAATTCTCTATTTTCCTATTTTTTTGTATGTATGAAATAAAGAACTTGATATTCATTAAAAAACCTACATTCGCAAGAAATTCAAAAATAAACATAATAATCAAATTAAATATATTTAAAATTATACTTTTTCAGAAGCTTATAATAATGGATACATACTTACAATACATAAATTTCAAATGAATTCATTTGATCACCCAAAAGGTAAATCAAGTGGTTTATTATTATCATTTTCATAGGTGTAGAGGAGACTCCATTATAGGTATGATTTCAAACTAATGAGATTCTATCCAAGGGGATTTGATCTCAGAGGGTTTGATTAAATCCTCTTTAGTTAAAATCATTTAAATGGAACCTTGAAAGTCTTAAATCATTATATTTTCCAAAAATATGCGAGTTTAGGAAAAAATCAAGATGTCCTAGAAAGTGTAACCCATTATTGTGGTACCATCACCTACCAGTTTTAGAACTATTCCAACCAACAATTGACTTCCTTAGACCCACTAGCCTAAACAAACCTAAAAAACCTTCCAAAACAAGGGTGAATGCCCCCTTAGGTGAGGCCATTAGCACCACCAAATTAGGATTTGGAGGAGCCACATAAGGGATAACCAAGATCGGGGAAGACACCATAAGGGATATAAAATTTGGTTTGACTTCGTCAAGCATAGGGTCAATGACTAACAAAGGGGATTCAATAGGGAAACACTATTCAATACTCCAAGATCAGGAGGGAAGTAGGGAGAGGCAATCTGATAGGGACAGGGTTGACTCCCAGGGCTCAAGAACCATGGAGGAGGGTAGAACATGCAATAAGTGGGGTTTAGAGAGACCAAACTCACCGAATAGAGCATGGTTTAGAGAAGAAACCTTGGGACTAGTGGGAAAGGCCAACGTCAACACCGATTTGGGAGGAAAGGCCAAAGAGTTCCTCCTTTCAATTCAATGGACTAGGGAGACACATTCTTGCCCTTTTCCAGTGGGTTGAGACCTTAGGCACTCTTTTAGGACATACATTGTAGAGATGACCAAAATAAGAGTAAAGTTGATGAAAGAGAGCAAATTTTCATATTCAATGCCTTGAGACCACTTACCAAGCTTAGAGTTCAGAATGAAAAAGTACAAAAACACTTTGTTGGGTTCAATACTCACATAGAAGTGATCAAATCCCAACTTGGACCATTCCTTATGTTGGTAAATTTGCCTCAAATTTTTGGCTTGATATTCCTTTTGGACTTGGTGTTTTCTCCATGTAACTGGCCTTTACTTCCTTACCGCATGGTGCTCCTTCTAGTGGCGTGGTAGTGTGGTGAGCGAAAAGTTGGTGGACCGAAGGCCTACCTCCTTACCGAGGGGTCACTGTTTGGTGGTGGAGGTAGCGTGGTGAGTGGCATAGATGTGGTGAGCTAGTGGGTGATGGTCTACCGCCTTACCATGGGCAGTGAGAAGTCTCACCGTGGTGGTCACGGTAAGTGGCTAGCGGTCAGTGGTGACCATTACCACCCCACTGCAAGCGGTGAGAATGCTCATCATGGTGGTTGTGGTGAGACTGCTGGTGATCTACTAGAGCGATCACTGCCCTACTGCTGGGTGGCCTAGCGACCTCCGCGGTAGCGCAGTGAGACCACTGACGGTCTAGCTGGTAGTTACCTCCACACCACAGGAAGGCTTGAAAGGGTCAGTAGTAACATGTTTAGTGGCTTGGTAGTCAGTGCAGGTAGTTACCGCCATACCACGGGCAGCCAACCTGAGCTCAGTGGTAGCATAGTTGGAGGTCAAGGTCGAGTCGATATAGGCTTACTGCCATAACGCAACTAGTGAAGATGAGCTCAGCGGTGATGCGGTAGAAGGTAGAGAGAGCTCTGAGCTCAGTTGACTGAGCTTGACTGAGGTGGACCAAATGTCAAAAGCAACAAATGAATGGAGGGGCAACACATGGCAAGAAGTTTAGATCTGATTGGCCGAAGCCTTAATTTTTGATTATGATGGGCTGCATTGTTAAATGGAAGTTGAAGGACATGTTTGAAAATAGTTTTAATGTTGTGCGGCTTGATGCATATGTAGGAGCGGTGCACTTTATTAGAGATTGATGAATGCTTTCCAGTAGGATAATTAATTATCCTGATGACTGTTGAATTATGGGTTGGGCAGAACATGTTGGCACACGGTAAGAGATTATATGTAACGTATGCAGTCAATTAGGATGATGAGTGAAGAGAGATAGGTTGAGAGTGTTCAAGCAATCTTTATCGTGAACACTTAGTCTCTCAGATCTGAGATGATGCAATCCTGATATGCCTAGAGACTGGGCTGGCCATGAGGCTGGCTGAGAGAGTCATCTATGGACCGAAAGTGAATCTGCACAGTATGTCATGTGAAGATATTGTAACTATGTGAAGATTCTATATTTGTGTTGCTTGCCTTCTCCAGATGGACAAGATGTAATCTCTTGAAGAGCATAGCTCTGTGATTGTATTGTAACCGATTTTTGTTACTTAATAATACAAGTGAGCTGAGTGTTTTGGAGGGTGGGGTTTTTTACCTGAAACTATTTTCCCCACGTAAATCTGTGTGTCCATATGTTTGTCTTTCATGGTTGTCTGATTTTGTAATCTGAATCTATGCTTGTGTTGAATTTTCTCTTATGTTAAGCATTTACTTTTCTCAAAGGATCAATGGGGGACTTACTGTGCCTGTTTCTGCTTTATGGCATAGTTGTTTGTGTCTTTGAAGTGATAAAAATGAAAATCACTAAGGCACTGTTGTCTTAGATGTCTGATCTATGATGACAGACCCTTCTCGTATCCCCAACAAGTGGTATCAAAGTTGGTTAAGGGAGGTCAAGGCCTGATGATACCAACAAGTGGTGTCAAAGCCTTCTCTTGGTTACTAAAGTTTGGGTATTTCTCCTGTGAAGTTTCCATAGCTTGGAAAGCTTGAGGATATCTGTAGACATCCAAAAATAACATTATGCATTCCACTGTAACTAACATCATGCATTCATTTCTTCTACTAATCAATTAAAGCAATTTATTGATTTAATCCTAAGGTTCATCAAGCAATCTAGGAAGTCACAGCTCTTAAGTCTTGTCTATGTTCCCGACCATTCAAATGTCAGCCTCAAACGTCTGTAATATATGTCCTTGTTATGACTGGAACCTTGATCATAGGGAGACATAAGCACACACAAGATAGGACAATATTACGTACATCTGGATGGGACATAAAGCTATTAAAGAATCTGTGTAAAGCTCGCAATTTGATGGTTGTTTCCTATGCTACTCCATGTTCCCACGCCTGTGCTACAAATAACTCCCTTCCTAGGTGTGAATGTGATCTGAGTTGTGACTATGATTATGATTTTATCGGACGTGAGATATCATGTTGAGTCCCCTTAAGCTATCTTCAAAAGCAGAAGTAGCATCTACACATTCCATATACTGTAAGAAAGAGTAGCGAAAACCATGCTAGGAAGATCATTAAGGTGTTGAGGTTAGCCAAGCAAGATATTTATTTGTCAATACCAACCATCAATACAGTATTTGAATTTCTCCATAGCAACCGGTGGAAGAGGCCTGTCAGTGTCAGTAACAAAACCATAATCCTAACCAAGTCATGGACAAGACTATCTTATGAGTGTCTTAGTGCGCATTTGAGTAATGTGATATGCTGCAAGTGGGATGGTATTTATTATCTTTTTATGTGTCACTTGAGCTGATTAGGCATTTTATTAATGATAGATTCAGACTTTACTCAAGTCGATTTGGACTCTAGAGAATGATCTATGGTTTTCACTTTAATTATGCTATCCCATAGGCTTACTATAGGTTATCATTACTGTCTGCAGTCATTTAAAATAAAAGATTGTTAAACAATGCAAGCTGTCACGTACCAAAGATTGTCCTCACTTGCTGTCACGTACCAAATCTATAAATAGTCAGTGAAATTAGATACCTATGAAACAAAGATTGCTACACCTTCCAACATGATAGAAAAGGAGATCTCTTATTTGTTATTAGGAAACAACATCTAATATAATCTTTGTTGGCAATCTTTAGAAAAATCAGGAAAATACAAAATTGATAAACTTTGGTGGCTAGGGAAGCTAGAAATATTTGGTTGGAAAAGAGTGGTATAGTATCATATATGGATAATACTTTGGTTGTTATTGTAAAGCTTCTTTTGTAATAGACCAATATTTGAGATCATATAACTTGCTTAAAATTGATTTTTAGTGCCATTATTTCTTTTACAAAAAAAAAAAATATTCATGACAAATGTAATTTCTTGGCAATGATGCATTACTACATTAACTCCTTGTAAATAAACTTCATTTCTAAAGTTTTACTTTGTAATGGAATAGGTTGAAACATCAAAGTTGAAAGCAAGGTGTTAGAAGGTTGAAACTTGAAGGTATTGACAACAAGATTGAAATTGAAGGTTCAAGCAAAAAAAAACGAAGGCGGAAAGAGTGGAATTGAAGATTTTATTGACAACAAGACTTGAAAAGCATTTTTTAATGCTTGTTTTAACAATCTTGGAGCTTCCATTTACTACCCTTTTTTTCTGTTTTTAGCTAAATCACCTTTCAATTTGGGCTTAAATTTAATCAATGACTTGATATTTTCAAAGTTGGTTAAAATTGAACCTTAGACACTTACTAGAATTTCAATTTGGACTTAAAATTGAACAAGGCAACCTTCACACTTGGATTTTGGTGCTTAAAACGAATTCATCACTGCTTTTTGGACTTAAAATGAACAGCTGTTTGTCATATTTTGCAATCTTTTTCACAAAATAATATCATCAAAAAGACGTATGCGCTTCTCTCGTGCCTCACGGTGACCTTGAGAATCAAAAGTCTTTTTTCTGATATTAAGTTGTCAAAAATATTGCCTCCACACTTCGATTTGGGATCTAAAATTGAACAAAACATGCGAGTGTGAGCACGATGTATTATGGAGGTTCTCCCCTTTGTTTTTCAACAAGGGTTGTCTGAATGACGGAATATGTTAGCTTGCTATTGTTTATCTTAGAGGGCCTGCCTTGTGGGAAAAAGTAATCACCCAAGGGAACGACCCAACCGGGAACACGCTAAAGCCAAGCGACTTCCAACTGGTATATAAGTGTGGATTCTTGAGGAAAGTTCAAGAATCACGAGGATTATTCCGACGAGATGGACAGCAATGGACTCTCGCCGACGTTGGATAATCCCCCACGAACGGAATGCCCGAATTAGAACCCTTGTTTAGAAATTGGCCAAAACCTTATCTATCTTGTTGGTGCAAGAGGTCATGTCCTTTGAAGCCGCCCCACATAACATGCGGTCTTGTTGTGGAAATGGAAAGTATGCCATGGGAGATTCATGGGTACTAATGCTTGGCTGACCCGAATAAGTGAGTGCCGTGGAGGGGAGCCAGTGTGGTCAAGCATTTAGCCATTCGCACAAGATATGCGCAGCTGGATTTATCCAAGTGGGAACCCAACAAGATATTGCCTCATCATCCTAGGATTGTAAAAGTGCTTGGAATCAAAAACACTTTGCTTGGATTCAAAACATTGAAAAATGAACATTCACAAGAGCCTCAAATTTCAAACACCTTGGAAGAAACAAATACCTATTGATGAACTTTCCCACTCTTGCTTTCCCTAGGGATCACATTCCTAGGGGTTTCTAAGTGTGCAAATTCTACCATCATTTGTTTCCAATAAGGATAAACATAAGGAACTTTTTGCCCTATTTTCCTCGATTTCCGCATAAAGGACCTTGTGGAATGAGAAAGAGAATGGGACACTAGACATATAGTTTGAAAAAATTAAGCAAGCAAGTGTCTTGGATAAAAAGAACTTCATTTAACCAAGATAAAAAGACAAATTTGATTACACATGTGTTTTCTAACATGATCAAAATCCCAAAATTGAAGTTCAAAAAGCTTAGTGTGAAAGCTAGTGAGGAGCATCTTGAGAGACTTTTCGAGTTCAGAATATAGCGTGTTCTTCAACACCAAGGTTTTGTAAAGCAGAAGTATCATCTAGGTCAAGTCTAGGATCAAATTCAATCACTTTCATCCATCTTTCAACCATCAAAATCAGTCAAATTTCCATCTCACCAACAACTCTTGGAATCTTTGTAAACATCTGTTATGCTAAACTGCTAGGCAAAATCGAATCATCTTTGTTTGACTTAACACAGCTAGTCAAACCATCATCCTATACACAAGTTCTCACTTGGATAAAACAACTTCCTAGGGTTTATGAGTTCATCTTGTTTGACTTAACACATCTAGTCAAACCATCAATCCAATCACGATCAATCAAAGTCCTAAAAAGTTTAGCATTTCCTTCAAAGTTTCTTTAAGAGTTCCATTCATCCATATCACTCATCTTCCATTTATCTCATCCTCATTATCACTTTGATCCTTCAATTATCCTAGTTCTTTGCTTCTTTGAACCTAAGGTTTAGACCGATCTAAAGGATTAGAGGTTCACCTCTTACATTCTTGAAAATTGATCTTCATTTTATGGTACAAACTCGATCTCAACACAAGAGGAGCATGGAATATAAATTTGATCCATCCATCACGAGCAATTCGATTCAACCAAACTATCCAAGCCTTGCAATACCATTTGATTATCAAAGCTTGTACAATGCATACATGGGAGCATTATCTCATACAAACATCAATGGTACAACAAATATGAGTATGCCCGATCCAAAGTTTGGAACACCTTTCCCAATGATAGATTCAAATCCAAGTCCAAATCTGCAAATCTATCAACCAAACGCCGAATGCATGAGTTTTCCAAACATTATCCCACAAAATCCATACATACCAAGTGCAACTTTACCAAACATGACCATTTCAAATCCACACTTGGTAAACTTTGGGGTCGACATGTTTGCAAATCCCCCTAATGTTGTTCAAAATCCTAGCAATATATTGACAACTCCATATGTTGATTCAAATCAAGGTAACCCCATGCAAAATCAAAGTTACCTAAATCCAAACAATATAATTCCCAACCACAACAATGTTCAATTTCAATCTATCATTCCAAATCAAAACATCATACCGGATCATCCCATTTTGCCATCGATATCGCAACAACAGATGGCAACTATCCAAGCAACCCCAATAATCAACACCATTCCCATTCCACCACCACCGCCACCACCGCCAAAATACAACATGACCAATTCATTCTCCATCATGTTGCAAGCTGCACAAGAAGCTTCCCGCAAAAAGGCACTCCAAGCCTAACAAGCTACACAGCTAGTTGCTCAGCAAGCACAAGCAGCTCAAGCAGCCCAACAAGCGCAAGCGCAAGCAGAATTCTACGCACTATTGCAATCAATCCAAGAAGAAGTAGCACAACAAAGAGCCCAACAAAAAGCTTTGTTGGCACAACAACGACACGACCAACAACAAGCGTTGTTGGCTTAGCAGCAAACACAAGCCTTACCCACTCAACAAAGCTTGCAACAGATTCCCACCGCAATTGTTGAAAATAATGATCAAGATCTATCCATCAATGAACACATTGAAGATGTTCCCATCTCATTCAATGATCAAATCAACATACACCAAGAGCTACTTTTCAATCACGATCAAAACTCACTCACGATACCCAACAATGATCAAATTCAAGAAATACCAACATCACTTGATCATATATTTGAGAACATTGACAATCCCTCCACCAAAATTGTTGAAAACAATGATCAAAATCAATCCATCAATGAGCACATTGAAGATATGTCTACCCCATCCATTGATCAAATCGTCATTCATCAAGAGCCACTTTTTAGCGATCTATTTCAAGATGTGTTAACATTATTTGATCCCATTGACATAAACCAAGATCCATCCACCAATGATAATGTTGAAAATGTCTCTACATCACCTAATGAGTTAGAGGACATATCTCAAGAACATATTCCAAATTATGATCAAAATCTTCCATCAAGGTCTAGCAATGGCCCTTCCAACAACATATTGACATCCTTTGACCTCATGGTTAAAGATATTGAAGGAATCCCTATCTCAACATTTGATCCAAATCCTCTTAAAGTTCAAGAGAATATTGAGCCACTTCCTAATGAAGATATCCAAGAAAGAAGTCCATCCTTTGAAATTGACCCATGTCGAGAACTTGATCAAAAGCATGGCGAAAGCAATTCCGGAATTAGTCAAAATCAAGAATTTATATCTCCGAGATACTACAATGATTTAATGGGCACTCTTTTATCTATACAAGATGCCGCAAATGATGATCATATCCACATAGGACATACTCCTCCATCTACCAATGAGATGCTTTCTTTGGATGGATACGCAGATGATCTTCATTCAAAACAAGAGTCTCATACTCTTGAAATCATTACTGGGAAACAAGAGTCTCCTACTCTTAACATTGGTACACAAGACCAAGATGTAGACAAATGCAAAGACATATCAGAAATGGGTCATGAAGAAGGTTTCTACAAAAATTGTGAATCAGAAACATCCTATGAAGTGAGTCATGAGGAAGACTTTTGTGTAGACAGTGAAGCATCAACACTTCTTGAAGAAGCACTAAAATCTGATATGTCACAAGATCAAGTTGAAGATATCAATCAGGCATTCATCCCACTTATGGAAGATCCTATCACTTATAAACTTGGATCACTCACCTTTGTAAGGGAAAATCATCTTATCAATAAAAGAGCTATGACATTTGAAGATCCGCCACAGAGCAGAGAAGGAGCAACACCTTGTTTCCAAGGGAAATCATATCCTTTTGCAAATCAAATGTTTCAACAGATGAATTATCAAGGTAGAGGATTAGGCCTACATGAACAGGGTATCCTGGAACCAATGCAGATTTTTGGCAATCCTAAGCGTCAAGGCCTTGGTTACTCAACAATTAAGGGATCTCAACATATCAGTAATACTATCACCATACTGGGGGCAACTTCGTCTCGAGCAAATGTCAACATAGGGAGCACGAAGGATCCTTATGATGAAACCAATGCCAATACTACAACCCGCCACGCCATGAATCTTCATCCACCCATCACCCCATCCACAAATTGGGACCAACGTCAAAATAAAGATTTGAATCAAAGGACGAAGCATGAAGGACAAATCAAATACAAGTGGATACCAAAGAATACAAAGAAAAATTATCTCTATCAAACTCCATTAGTCGAAGAAACTATGGGGCAAAATAAAAAAGGGGCAGGTATCCATCCAAGATGTCCACAAAGGAAAAAGCAAGCTTCTCAAGCAACATACAAAGTATATCAAGCAGTTGGTCCTAATTCCATGCACACTTCCATATCCACCCATTATTGCTCATCTTCCCAAGTTTGGAGAGTCAAAGGTTCTAGACTGACATCCAATCCATATTTTACTCCTAAACACACTCCATCCACGCCTCAATGCATGATATCCAATTCTCACATTGACCGTGTATTGGCAACGACCCTTCATCATAAGGATTCCAAAGGCAATCTATCACGATGTGCACACAAAGACAGAGTTAACTCCGGTATCAGCAAAGCAGATCAAGAATCTCAAAAGCTGCATTCAAGTGCACATATCTTGGCAAAGCAACTTCTTCAAGCAGGATATCGATGGCACATTATGATAGAAGCATCAACATCAGCACCACCAGGTGGTTCAGCATCAGCTTAAAATCTCTTAGAAAATACAAAAATAATCAGAAAATGTCCTGAAAAAATGGTCACCTTGATGAAAACCTAGCAAACAGGCATCTTGGCGACAACAAAAAAAAATACAAAAAATACAAAAAAATCCAAAAAAAAAATCAGAAAAAGGATTGAAAACAGTAAAGAAAAAAATCGTCCTCCAACGAAAACCATTTCGGTGGCGCTTTGGACAAGTACCATGATGAAAACTTGGCAAACAGGCGTCATGTGTAGAATCGAGCATCTATGTGTGCCAGTTTAGGAGAAAGCATCTTATCGCATCCATTATAAGGCCATCATTTGAGCCGTATCATTCATTCACCCATGAACTATTTATCCAACCCATTTTTTATCCATCTGTATCCAAGGTCCAAGTTACCTTGACCTTGATAAAATTTTGGAGCACACTTTACGCTTGCTTATGGTAAAAATCTTGACATGGGTCATTTTCATTGATCCTATCCAACGCTATATGAGCCTTGAAGCATTATCCGAATGAGTGTTCCTCTGTTCGAACACCTTATCTTATCGCAAGATGATCCATATCCATTCATATCCAAGAATCTACCCATGGTCGTTCAAACATTGCTAGACACTGGGGGCAGATATTTGCATCTTGCTTCGAGAATAAATCTTGATGTATATCATCCAACTTATGAAGTGATCTGAACATTGGCAAATGTGAAATCAACTTGGTCAAATCATTTGTGAACCAAAATCCAAGTCACTAGCCCATGGCATATTTTGATAGCAAGACGATGTTCCTCATCAAGCGTTATCTTTCGTTGAACATCAATCCAAACAATCCATATCAGTCGCATCTAGTGCACACATCAGCGTCACATCAAATCATCAAAGCTATTTTGTTCCAAATGAAGCTTCATCTTGATCAATCGAATCCAATCAATCATCATCTTGTTTGACTTAACACACTTAGTCAAACTATCATCTTGTGCACAAGTTTACTCTAGGATAACACAACTTCCTTGGGTTTACAAGTTCATTATCATCACTCTGTTTGGCTTAACACACTTAGCCAAATTATCAAATCATAACCTTGTTTGGCTTAACACACCTAGCCAAATTGTCCTTTTTGTATGAGTTTACTCTGGGATAACACAACTTCCTGGAATTTACGAGTGCATTATCACTTTTGTTTGACTTAACACACTTAGACAAACTATCAATCCATCAATATGATTGATCAAAATTAAGCCTGGTTTTCAACAAAATCTCGAAACAGAGCACTGATATCATCACTTGTTCATATCCGAATCGTCAAAATTCATCAAAAAACTCAAAAACATTCAAAAAATTCATCAAAAATCCAAAAACATTCAGAAAATTCATCAAAAATCCAAAAACATCCAAATCATCCAAAATCCAAAAACATGTCAAAATATCAGAAAATCTTCAAAAAAAATTCATCATTTAGTCTTGTCAGTTTTTTCTACCTTGTCAAACTACGTCGTCTCTGAGCTTGAACGTAGGCAAGGCTGATCTTTGATCATCCCCCGAGATGGTTGGGTCAGTCCTGTAGGCGTCCGTCGCATTGGCAATCCGTTTGCCCATCTAGTCTACATCACAAATTAGTCCTTTAGGCAATAAAATGGCAATCTATTTGTCCATATTATCATCAAGTCAGTCCAACACCAGTCGAACTACGTCGTCTCTGAGCTTGAACGTAGGCAAGGTTGATCTTTGATCATCCCCCAAGACAGTTAGCGTCCGTCGCATTGGCAATCCATTTGCCCATTCATTTATGCGTCCGTCGCATTGGCAATCCGTTTGCCCATTCATTTATGTGTCCGTCGCATTGGCAATCCGTTTTCCCATTCATTTATGCGTCCGTCGCATTGGCATCCGTTTGCCCATCTAGTTAGGCATCCATCGCATTGGCATTCGTTTGCTTATCTTTTTTACATTTAGGTCATTTTTTATGCGTCCATCGCATTGGCATCCATTTTCCCATCTATCTCATCCACAGTCAAGTCAATTGACACAAAATCCAAAAACATTCATAAAATCTTGAAAATACCAAAAAACATTTGTAAAACATCTGAAAAATTCCAAAAACAGCCTCAAAACATTTGAAAAAACCAAAATGGTGCATCCATTTCATCTCGCTTTCACCCGTGATTGTCATCACTCATAATAAATCATCGTCGCTTTCACCCTTTGGTGAGTTAGTCAGAAGCAAGTTTAGCAGGTTCTAAAGTGAACGCCTAATCGTCAGAGTCTCAAGTCTAGACCCGTAAGTCAACAAGTTGGTCAACTCGGATATCAATAGCTTATCACGCAATCAGTCTCACCAAAACCCTAATCACTACATGTCCTAGGATGAAGCTTTCCTGTGATGGACATAAGCATCAGGTACCCCACATTAGTTTAGCCTGGCTAGCGATACGAAGAACATTAGCTTGTTTATTTACTTTATCTTGGTCTTTTTGACTTATCTTATTTTGCGCTCATTCCAAGGACCTCTCGATGATGCCTAAACAAAACAGGTTTAGAGAGAAAGGAATGGGGCAAAGATCATTATCTTTTTATCTGCTATGCTTGTTGGATGTTCTTGTAAAATAACTTGGCGAATACTTTCTTTGTTGGGTCCGTCCTAGCAGGGTTTTCGTATGTCAAGTGTGAACAAGAGCACTCCTATCTGATTGTCGAGTCAGAGTCCATCACACTAGGCGCAATGCCATCCTGGTTCTTAATACCTTGATGCATCGCCCCTATGTGTGTTATCAAACATAAAGAAAGTTACGCTCTTTATCTCCCATTCCTGGATAAGCAATACATCATCATCTTTCATCATCATCTCTAATAAAGTTGGCTTGTTGAACTTCTGCATCTTCTTGGATTCAAGGGTCGATCCCTCTCATTCTTCTATCCACTTTCATGCTAACAATGCATCCATCTTGCATCCATCTTGCATCCATCCTGCATCCATCCTGCATCCTGCATAATCACGTCATCTCATTTTCATAATCATATAAGTTGTTTAAAATAATATAGATTTGTTATTCTAAGCATCTTCCAAACATCTCATTTACATCATCATTATCATCCATAAATCCATTTTGAACCTCTTTATCATGAGATCCACCTCAAATTGAATCTTTTCGCTCGATCTCTCGAGGGGGCAATGTACTAACGTACTTATTTTCGCCGAAGCATCCGAAAAATCAGAAATTTTTTAATTTCGATATCGGCAGAATCATTCTTTGAACCAATGCAACGAGTACATTGCTTCAAAGAGGGGCAAAATGTAGACATCCAAAAATAACATTATGCATTCCACTGTAACTAACATCATGCATTCGTTTCTTCTACTAATCAATTAAAGCAATTTATTGATTTAATCCTAAGGTTCATCAAGCTTAATTAAATAAATCAAATTATTTAATTAAGTTCCTAAGGTTCTTCTTATTTGATTTAATAAATCAAACTGATTTAAAATCAAATATCAAATCCCTAAAATCCCCTAAGTTAATTAATCTAAATTAATTAACTTCTAATCATGATTAGCATTCTCTAGCTTTTGACTCAACTAGAGTCAAATCCAAACTCTTAACTAACCCACCCACTTGCACCAATAAATCATTTATTTGATTTATAATTCCTCTAATTACATTCAAAATGGCATCAAAATGGAATATTCTTCCAATTTGAATCTTCCCCCCAAAAGGGACTTGTCCCTTCCAACAAGGTTTTAAATGCTATTTGCACAAGTCAACATAGCATTTATTACACCTTTCATCCCCCCAAAACATGTCAAGTCATGCAAAATTCAAATTCAAATTGGCACATTGGCCAAGACTTGCACATTCCTCACCCTCTCACAACTTGACAAGTGGCACCTTGTCATTGGCTTGTGAATTATCCCACATTCATCTAAAATCACTCAATCTCCTACTCTTGAATCTATAAAATGCAAAGCATTTCAACACAAATCCACAACACACAACTCATCTTCATTGCAAGGTTATTCTCTTCACTTGAGACTCAATCTTGCTCATCACCACACCATTTTCTAATTGCAAGGTTACTCTCTTCATTTGAGAGGATATCTTGCTCTTCATCCATCATTTGGCAATTTTTTGCTTATCAAGGGGGGTGGGAAAGGGCTTTTCTTTCCACATTTCAAAAGGCACCACTCCCACTATGGGATAGATATGGATACTATTTTAATATGCTTTCAAGTTTTCTTATTTGGTATTTTAGAATTTTGTTTAGCATGCTAGATATGATTCATTATCTCATAGGGATTACTATAATTTGCTAACAATGTTATTCTATGTCAATGAATCACCATTTTGCAGATTTTAGTGTCCACAATATCCAGAGAAATCAGTTGGTGTTTGATCCTTCGATGAGTGGAAGTTCTTGCTTCTTTGATTCAACACGCAGGTTTGAAAGATGCTGGAGATGACTGGAGTTGATCATATTATTGCAATATGGTCTGAGGCTCCTAGCTCATAGCAAATGTTCCTGATGCAAAGGGTGTGAGATGTGCTTGTGTTTGTGTTGCAGAAAAGCGTGGTTTCATACTAGGTGTCTGTGTGAGAGGCTCCCTGGTGGTATGGAGTTTCTTGTGCTGTTGTTCGGCCATGGAGTATTGTGCTTATGTTGGGTGTTCTGACTTAGCACTGAAGGCAGTTTCTCTATTGCTCTATTTGCATGGAGGCTATGAAGGTGATCCTAGTGGTCTACAACTTCTATATAGCCTAGCTCTCTCATATGCTTGTGCATGACTGAGGTTTTGGAATTGGTCTAAAATGGACCTACTGTTCCTACTTACCTATTTCTTGCACTCACATGGTCTAGTTTCATGTCTTTGGCTCTGGAGGTTTTCTATAGATTTTCCTAAAAACGTCTATGACGCATTTTCATATTTTCTTTTCATTTTTCTACTTAACCATGCTGGTTATGTGCAGACTCTTGTGTCATCTAGATGAGCCATGAATATGGAGATGCGTGGGTGTTTTATAAACACTGTGGTTTTGCAGGTTTTACACGGTCAAGAAAAACTTGTGGTGTGTGGAGCTGCTATTCAGCTATTTTCTAGATCCTAGCTTCTGGGGTGTGACTAGATGAGATAGTTGCAGTTCGACATGGTTTGAGGAGGTGTGATGTATTCTATGGATGAGAGTGTTGGTATCTGTTTTTCATTCAAAATTCTTGTGGTGTTGCATGTTGGTTTCCTAGACTATGGTGCTTGAGTTGTGGACGTGATTGGAAAATCGGATTTGTTGCTAATCTGGTGTTTGAGTCAAGTGTGTATACGTGGGTTGTTCCCTTTGATTATCTTAGTTTTTTAGTTTCTAGTGTGATGATAGATTTGCACGGTTTTCATTGAAGTGGATCTACCAGTTGTGTATTTTTGTTGGCTATCTTTACCTACATTTTTTTCATGAGTCAGCTCAGAAGTGGACTATCATTATCCACAAGGTTGCTTTTATGGTGGTGCAGATCTATTAGCTAACCTTATTTGTGGTCACTTATACATTACTGTGGCTATTTTGAGATGAGAGGACGGACAATGTTTGAGTACTTGAATAGTCAATGATGGGGACCTAAAGCATGTGAATCACGATGTCATGGAAAGCTTTTTATACTGACTAGTGTAAGATTTTGATAGTGATGGTGTGGTTGATCATGATGCTTGGAGAGATCGGTGTCATGTTTTAGTGGGAGATTTAGTAGTGACTATGGATTCATCACTTGGTGATGAATGATCTTCTTTGGTGTCGTAGATGCTTCTTGGGGACTCTTAGATCCTCTTGCTGCAGAAGAGTTCTCTCGCATTTGTAGGGTCACTATTTGAAGATGTGCAACATCTTGGAGCCATGGAGGACATTGTTAGTTTTTTGGCTGAGATGTTGGTGGTGCTTGATAGGTGATGTTGGTTTAGAGTTTGTTTGCTTTGTCATGATTTACTCTTACTTAGATTTTTGGCATGTTGCTTTGGTCTTGAGACCATAGCTTTTTCACCTGAAGAATGGTATCTCCTAAGGGGGATGTGTAGATCATGGTGTCATGATAAGTTCCTATTCCTAGGTTTGGAGCTTTGACAGTGGTTTGGTGCTTCTCTATGTTTTGAGTACTTTGGTCATATGTTGGAGGACTTCATGTTTAGTGTAGTAATTTAGGTTGGAGTTAGCATGAGATGATAGGTTGTTGGTACTCGTGGATGCATGGAGAATAAGGTGAGGGTGGAATTATTTTGAGAATATTGTTGTTATAGCTGAAAGTCGAAGTTGCCTGCAGCTTGGTTGAATGCGAGTTCAATAGAGACTAGTGAGGAGAATGCTCTTAGGTAAGTCAAGGTGAGTTGTATATCTTGGAGGAGAATCTCTTTCCTCTTGGTCTACTCAGCAATGAAGTTTATTTGAAAGGTATTTCCCATTATAGATTTCAGATATGTGACATGCTTTATCTTTCATGGATATGAATCTTGAGTTGTTTTAAGATTCTGGAGGATTCATAATGAAAGGTGGACAACATAGTGGATCTCCTTGTGCTTTTGAGGATAGATAGGAGATGGTTATATGGGTTAGTTTGATCTTCTTTGAGGTGATCACATCCATGGAACTTTTGGGTGTTGTTATGGCTTTCCCCTTTGGGATGTGAAGAAGATCATTCTTGACACAATTGGAATTTAAAAATGTATGTAGGAGGATGCTACATGTTTTGATTTGCAGTTTCTTTCTAATCTAGTCTTTTCTTCCTGTATGTTCATTTTCATATGACTTTAGATGTGAGATGCCTTTGTGGAGCTGAGTTGGTCACAGTTTGTGGTCATGTGTTGTCACTTGGGTGATGACACGAAGGTTCCTATGCCCCTTTCTTCAGTTAGATATGGAGGTTTTCGTGGAAGAGCTCTAGAAGACAATTGAGAGAAATATTTCTTGCAGCAGGTGGTTGTAGGTGGTGCATATTAGGTGACTATTCCTCGGAACTACATGGTTCCTCATTTCTTTGTGTAGGTGATTGGTGGACTTAGTATGCCTGGATCACTTGTGATGATGTTTTGTTTGCATTTATCTGGATAGTACCCTTACAGTGGGAGTACCTAGACATGTTTGGTCTTTTGACTAGTTGACACATGGTGCTTGTTTTTGCTACTGATGGGTGGTTATGTGATGGCGCGAGTTTACTAGTGGTCATACCTTTGAGGTAATGGGTGATTGGATGGATTAGCATGAGTTGTGTTTGCTATTTTTTAGTCACGTGGGTTTGATCAATTGGATGGAGGCAATTAGTAGTCTGGTTGCATTTCTAGCTGATGGTTTTATCTTGTTCTGGAGAATGTTTTCTCATTTTGTGTTTGCTTTGTGCTTTTTTGCTACTGTTGTGGTGCCTTTTCCACCTGAAGGATTAGTTTTTTGCGTTCCTGAGATTGGTGCATTTTTCGCCTTGGCGTGTTCCTATGTTTGGAGCTGTTGCCTGAGATGGTGGAAATTTTTGGATGTCATTGAAGGTGTCTTGGTTGGAGCGTGAAGGCTTGGTTTGGTCCTTGTTCGGGCTTTGGAGGAAGCCTAAAAGTCTTCGTCAAATGGGAGATTGTTGGGAAATCTACCTCAACTTTTTGGCTTGATATTCCTTTTGGAATTGGAATTTTCTCCATGTAACCGTCCTTTACCGCAGGGTGCTCCTTTTGGTGGCACAGTTGTGCGGTGAGCGGTAGGTTGGTGGAGCGAAGGCCTACCTCCTTACTAAGGGGTCATTGTCTGGCGATGGAGGTAGCGCGATGAGCGACGCAAATTTGGTGACCTGGTGGGTGATGGCCTACTTCCTTACCAAAGGTGGTGAGAAGTCTCACTGCGGTGGCCGTAGTAAGCGGCTAGTGGTCGGTGGTGACCATTACCACCCCACCACAGGCAGTGAGAATGCTCACTGCGGTGGTTGTGATGAGACCACTGGCAGTCTGCCAGAGCGGTCACCGCCCTACCATGGGGTGGCCTAGTGGCCTCTGCAGTAGTGCAGTGAGACCACTAATGGTCTAGTTGGCGATTACCGCCACACCGCAGGAAGGCTTGAAAGGGTCAGTCGTAATGTGGTTGGTGGCTTAGTAGTCAACACAAGCAGTTACAACCATACTGTGGGCGGTCAACTTGAGCTCGGCTGTAGCGTGGTTGGAGGTCGAGGTCGAGTCGACACAGGCTTACCACCATACTGTGGCTGGTGAAGACAAGCTCGACAATGATGCAATAGAAGGTAGAGAGAGCTCAAAGCTTGGTTGATCGAGCTTGACCGAGGTGGACCAAATGTCAGAAGAAGGGAACAAATGGAGGGGCGACACATGGTAATAAGTTTAGATCTGATTGGCTGAAGCCTTAATTTCTGATTGTGATGGGTTGTATTATTAAATGGAGGTTGACGAACATATCTGAAACCGGTTTTAATATTGTGCGGCTCGATGCATCTTTAGGAGCAGTGGACGTTATCATAGATTGATGAATGCTTGCAAGTAGGATAGTTAATTATCTTGATGACCGTTGAATGCTGGGATGGGAAGAACAGGTTGGCACATGGTAAGAGATTATATGTAATCTCGTGTGCAGTCAGTTAGGATGATGAGCAAAGAGAGAGAAGCTAAGAGTGTTTGAGCGGTCTTTATCGTGAACACTTAGTCTCTCAGATCTGAGATGATGTGAACCTGATATGCCTAGAGACTGGGTTGGCCATGAGGCTGGCTGAGAGAATCATCTGTGGACTTGAAGTGAATCCGCATAGTATGTCATGTGAAGAAATTGTAACTGTGTGAAGATTTTGTATTTGTGTTTCTTTCCTTCTCCATATGGACAAGATGTAATCTCCTGAAGAGCATAGCTCTATGTTTGTATTATAACCAATTTTGTTTACTTAATAATACAAGTGAGCTGAGAGTTTTGGAGGGTGGGGTTTTTTATCTGAAAAGGTTTTCACCATGTAAATCTATGTGTCCATATGTTTTTCTTTCATGGTTGTTTGATTCTATATTCTGAATCTGTGCTTCTGTTGAATATGTTCTTATGTTAAGCATTTACTTTTCTCAGAGGATCAATGGGGTATTTACTATGCATGTTTCTGCTTTATGGCATAGTTGTTTGTGTCTTTGAAGTGATAAAAATGAAAATCACTATGGCACTATTGTCTTAGATGTTCATTCTATGATGATAGACCCTTCCCATATCTCCAACACCTTAGTCACATATTATATAGAGAGGAAGTTACCAAAAGAGTTGGCAACACCAACAATAATCTCCTCATCCCAAAACTCCAAAGGAGGCCACGAGAGTTGAACCCAAGTCAAGAGAGTAGCCTCCAAATGAGAAGAATGATCAAAACATGGGTGTCATTTGCATAGAGCTAGACTCTACTTACTGAAGATGTAAGGAACCCCAGTTAAGGTCTTCAAGTAGTCCTCTTGAAGAGTAAATTTGAAGCAAAAAAGGCCCTTAGAGAGAGTAGAAATGAAAAAGGAACCTTTAATATACCATCATGACGATACCCATTTCTAAACAAATTCAATGTTAGGACACCTTCCTATAAACCTTGCGATAAGAGAATTTTCCATTTTTCTTAATGAATAATCAATATAAGGATCTTTTATTTTTATGGTGGCACCCTCATTAGAGTGTAGTATCTTGACCCCATCATCAATAGAGCTAGCCTTCTTGATATCCAAAAAAAGATCTTTCCAATTTGGTGGTGAAGGTACCCTTTGAGAAATAGAGGAAGGGATAGTTAGTGACCTACCAAGACCATGACTACCATTGGGAGACACATCCTACCCAACAAAATTGCTAGAATCATCTCACACGAGAGGATGAAAACTGGGGGATTCTTGTCCAACTCCATCATCTCACACACTGATCATTTTAAAACTTCCATACAATTATCATTATTTTTATTATTGGGTAAGTGCACAAAGATGGTTCCAAAAAAGGGGACTTAATTGGACACCTTTTTTTGAAATCAGGAAATATTGACCTTGGACATCAAATTGAGGATAGTTACACTCAAAATTTTGAGATGGAACAAAAACAAGGATTGAAGTGCTCCGAGTCTAATTTCTAAACTACTAATTTATTTTTAAAATGGTTGAGATTAAGGGGTTGAAAAGGGGGATGTACAAAAATTGGTGTTGTTTTTGTCAGAAATACATAACATAGCAACTCTTGTATGACCGTCGTATGGTGAAGGTTTTTTTAGTATTTTAAAAATCACAACAGTCATAAATTAGCTAATAGTATGTAGTTGATGAACAATTGTTTTGATAATTTTTTAATGAATATTTGATTTTTTACTAATTTTCAAAGTGGACATTACCTGAAAAATAGAATTTTGGCCATGCTACCCCTACAAATTTTGAAAAATAATTGAATTTTTATTTTATTTTTTTAAATTTGTAAAATGGAGTCTAGTTTCTAAAAATGTAATTTATTTGAAAAATCAATGAACGGTTAATTTATAATGAAAAAAATACCAAACACTATTTTTTGGCAAAAAAAAGACATACAAATAAAATAAAGTATGGATGAAAGGCTTAACATTTTTAGAAAGTGAAAAAAATTACATTATTGGATAGCTAAGAGATAACCCAACATTACCCATGTGTTCGATGTTTTCGATATTGAACCATGTGCAATCTTGATGGTGAGCACGAACTCGATTATGTGAAATATGGTAGATATTTTAAAAACATGTCTCTAGTCATTGAGAATGCCCTCCAAGCCTTTGGGTTGGTATTCCAAGGCAAATACTAAGCCTAAGGCTTTAGAGTTCTCAAAGAAAGATATAACGCGAGTGCGCTATAACTCGCTCACATTATATTCTCAGTTTTGACATGGTTTTCGCTTCTGCGGGAAACATGTCAAATAAGACATAACATGAGTGCGTTATAATGTGCTCACATTATGTCTTCCTTTATGTTAAATGTCAATATATTGAATGTATGCTGATACATTTTTATGTTTGTATGTACATGTGTTCTTGTATGTCATGTATGTATGTATGTATTCCTGTATGTATCAATGACTATATATTGTATGTATGTTTGTATGTATGTAAGATTGTATCTACACATGTATGTATGTATGCTTGTATGGATGTAATATTATATGTACATATGTATTATGCTTGTATGTATGTATTTATGTATGTCTTTAGATGGAGGGATAATTTAGAGAGAGAGAGAGAGTCTGGAGAGATGGAGAGGGGGTGGAAGTGAGTTTAAGAGAGGGAGTGGGAGAGAAGGGGTTGGAGTGAGAGGGACTTAGCTAGGTAGGGTGGGAGGGATAGAGGGAGGGAGAGAGAGAGAGGGGGGGTTGAGAGAGAGAATTGAGGGAGAGGGAGAGAGAGAGATGGGGGTGGGAGAGAGGGGGAGAGAGAGAGAGACAAAGAGAAAGAGAGAGTTATGTGGGTATGGTGCCAAAGGGCAAGACTTGAGAGTGTAAGGGGGGTGAGAGGGAGAGACTTAAGAGATAGGTAGCGAGAGGGAGTGTGAGAGAGATGAAGTGTGAGAGAGAGGGAGTGGGAGAGAGATGGAGTGTGAGTGAGAGACCTGAGAGAGGGAGAGGGTGTGGGAGGGAGTGACCTAATAGAGGTAGAGAAAGAGGGGGGTGGAGTGAGAGGGAATTATCTAGGTAGGGTTGGAGGGATAGACAGAGAGGGGAGAGAGACAGAGAGAGAGTTACCTAGGTAGGTTGCTAGAGGGAGAGACTTGAGAGAGAAAGGGGATGGGAGGGAGAAACATGAGAGAGAGGGAGAGAGGGAGTGGGAGAGAGGGAGTGGGAAAGAGTGGGAGAGAGTGGAAGGGACATAAAGAGAGATGGATAGAGGGAGCGAGAGAGGGTGGTAGGGATATATTGAACGAGAGGTATGTAGAAAGAGGGAGATGGCAGATAGAGACAATTAGAGAGGGTAGGAGGGAGGGAGGGAGAGGCGAGATGTATAGATAGAGAGAAAGTGATAGGGGTTGATGGATTAGGGTGCAGGACCTATAGGGTTGATGGTTTCTAGGGTATTAGGGTTTATAGGGTTGATCCTTTGGGCAAGCCCTATTCAAATCTCTAAAATCCGTGCAGATACGGATTTGTCCATTCGGCTTTGTAATAGGAACAATATTGGATATCCAATCCACATAGTCAATTGACTTGATGAATTCAACATCTAGTAACTTTTTTAATTCTGCCTTGACAAGTAGTGCGATCTGTGGGTGCATCTTGCACAGCTTTTGTTTGATCGGCTTGATTCCTGGGATTAAAGGAAGATGATGTAGAACCAATTTAGGATCAAGCCCTGGCATGTCAGCATATGACCATGCGAAAGTAACTTTTCTCTCTGTGAAGAATTGTTTAAATTTAGGTTTTTCTTCATCGGACAATGATGCGGCCAAGAGAATCATTTTGGGATTCTCTAGTGTAGCTATATTAACTTCTATTGTATCCTCAATGAGCATAGTTGATTTTTCCCGTGTTACGGGGAGAAAGTCCAATCCTCCATCCTTAGGCCCCTCAGAGAGGTTTTCACCTTTGGATGCGTCCTTTGTTTTTACTATTTTATTGCCAGAAGGTGCCTTGTGGTTTTCACCTCAAGGCATTTATTTTTCCTTTTTATTTTTTGTATTTTTGCGACTGGAGGATTGCATAGTCTCCCCGAAGTAAGCTGCACAATCTAGATCAATGGAGAATCCTATTTTGTGATCTCCCCATGGAATACCATCTCTTAGTCCCATGAATTTTGGAATTACCTTGTCATTCTGAAATATGTCCATCATTGGTGGATCTTGTTGGTCCCAGTCGATTAATTGTGCATAAACAAGGGAGATTCCATCGTTAGTGTTGGTAAAGGATGGGGATGATGTAGAAAGTGTGCAAGTTGATACCTCAAGTGTAAAGGAAAATTTGTCAATTTCCACTTTCGTGTCTGACGCAATGGATGGTCCATACTCTGAGTCAGATGAATCAAATTCAAAATCATAATATGGGGTGAAATTATCAACATCGTGACTAGTGGTAGGTATTTCAGAAGCATGGATAATGGACTCAGATAGGTTAGGCTCATGGGTGGACTCAAGAATGGGGTGGGATGATTTAGGTATTGCTTATGACACTTTGTGTTCTTCTAGGTTCCAAGGAATGCTTACCCATTTCTTGTCTTTAAAATGTCGGTCAATAGGGTCAATGTTATATTGTTGGCAGAATCGTTCTTCAAAGGAAGGTTGGCCAGGTTCCAAGAATAGTTCATCAATGTCATAGTCACTGACAGTTTTGTTAGATCCCCATTCCCATTCATTTGAGTCTATTAGTTAGGGATTCTTTGCTTGTCCCAACACTTTCCGTTTCTGTTACGTCCTTACTTGAAAATTCATAAATACATTGCTCGTCAGTTCTAAGTTGGTCGAACCCTAGCCCTATGTATCTTGGTCTTGCCGTTATGATGATAGGTTCCATTCTTCCATTACTGTTCTTTCCAAGGCCGCTTGTGCCATCAAAACCTTGGGCTTTGCATATATCATATCCTTTGCCATAGAGATGTAATGATAGTGGAGATAACTCTATTGGGTCTTTGTAGATCCAATTATTCATGTCAATAATGATTTCGTTACCCATATCGCCCCACTGTGCAAAAACACTTTTTGGTGGAATGTTGAAAGTTACTTTGGGCTCAATTGCAAAACAAGGTCTACCATAGACTTTTGGTGGCTTTGGTATTGTGGTTATATAGTAAGCCGTATTTAACTTGAACTCCCCACAACCAAGGTCCTGGATCTGAATATCTTTACTTGGGATGGACACCGATGAAGATGGTGTGGTAGAAGGTGATGGAATGGATGATTTTGTGAGTGTTGATGGGTCAACGTATTTGGATGCGGTGGAAGATGAGGCATCCTAATTGATGGGTACCTGGTGCTTAGTAGTAGCTCGCAGGTTGGTGCAGTATTGGAATGGATCAGGATCTCCTAGGATCGTGATCTCAATTCCATTGAAAGGGAATTTGAGGCGCTGGTGGTATGTTGATGGAATAGCCTTTAGAGCATGGATCCATGGACGACCAAGTAAGATATTGTGGTGGATATCATGATCTAGGACCTGGCATGTGGTATCTATGATGACCAGTCCCACTCGGAGTGGAATTGTAATAATTCCTTTAGAAGCGCGTTCTTCATCATCATATGCTTTGATGACGGTGCTTTTGCTAGCATCTACACATGCCTCAGAGAAACCTAGAGCAGATGTTCAATCTTGCTCCACCATCTACTAGAACTCGTCTAACCTTATGCTTGTGGACAAAGACTTCAATGTGGAGGGCATCGTTATGTGATGGCTTGGGTGAGGAATAGTTGTTGTCTGAAAAGGTGATGTGGTGAGGTGAATTCAAGTATCTGACCATAGTCTCAAAGTGGTTGACATTAATATTGGTTGGGATGGATGACTCTTGTAGTACTTTATCAAGGATGGCCTTATGTGTGGGTGAAATACGGAGTAGTTCAAGAATGGATATTTGGGTAGGTGTTTTATTTAACTACTCAATGATTATGAACTCTAGTTTTGGATTGGACTATCTAGTGGACGGACCAAGTATGGTGATTTTCGGTTGATGTGTCGAAGGACTTAGGATGGTGACCTTGCCCTTACACGTAGTCACATTGCATTCTAGGGCTCTTTTAATGTTGATGGTATTAACATATTCATCTTCATTAGCAGCACGAAGATTGTTAATAATAGTGCCATCGGGATAACTGTATGTAGGACGAGTAGTATTATAAGCTAGACAAATGTGATTGGCTTGGTTGTGTGTATGCTTGGTGCCAAATGAGGAAGCCTTACCATGATCCTGCAGTGGGTTCTTGTGTATGGTATGATCTACATTAGATGAAAAAGATTGACCACCCAACTCAATGGTGTGGTTTTCTATGAGATCTTGCACCAGATTTTGCAATTGGCGACAAGAGGAGGTTTTGTGCCCTTTGGCACGATAGTAATCATAGAATGAACTATCATCCCACCATGATGGCTTGAATTGACCAGGGTCATACGATTTCAGAACTTCCAGAATGATGACACCGTTTGGAAGAAGTTTCTTCAAGACAATTTTGATATGTTCACCCAACGGGGTGTATGTACATTTTTGGAACTATCGTGGTTGATGCAATTTCCTTTGATTTGATTGTACATGATTGTTCTGGATAGCATTGGTAGTTGGTGTCGATTTAGTTACATGTGCGTTTTTATTGTGTACTCCTTTGATTGTGAGTACATGACCTGTTGCATTGATGGTTTTTGCATCCACTACACTGTCATTGGTGATATGCTTGTTTTTAACCCAGTATTTGTTTTTGTCATTTGAACTACTTGGGTTATTATTGGTGGTGGCGTTGATGGTTTTTCCACCATATTTCAATTCACCTTTAGCAATCAAGGCTTTCTCCAGTTGAACACCCTTTTCAACAAGGTCCACAAAAGTGGTGCAACAATGGAATTGTAATCCATACCTTAGTGGTCCAAGGACATTTTGTACAAACATGCTTACTTTCTCCTTATCAGGTATTTCTACTAGTCATCTGCTTGCTAAGGTTCTCCATCTTTGAAAGAATGGAATGAAAGTCTCTCCTGCATCCTCTTGGGTAAGTTTGCATAAGGAGGCGATGTCAATGTCTGTTTCAATATTGTTAGCATAGTTTTTGACAAACTTGTTTGCCAATTCGTCCCATGTTTTTATTCCCTTAGGCAAAAGTGAGAACCATTCTAGTGCATGACCTCCAAGACTTCTAGAAAAGAGTCTCATGAGATAAGTTTTCTCATAAGCAATGTCAATACAACTAGTGGTGAATTCCCTTATGTGTTCAATGGGGTTTGTTTTGCCTTTATACTTGGGAAAATGGAGGACTACATATCCATGAGGAAATGGTGGCATATACAAGGTTGTGTCAAACAGATATGGACACAAGTCATGTGACATGTATGAATTTTTATTGGATTGTTGCAAGGTTTCCACTTGTGTTTGAAGAGCAGCGAGTTGGTGTGTGAGTGCTTCCACCATGGGATGGTTGGTAGCATCACTTATGTTGGTGATAGGGGCCGCTTGAGTCCCCAACTGTTGAGATGAGATGTATTGATTTTGAGTGGGTTACCTATGAGCAAAATGAGCATTTTGATTTGGTGGTTGTTGGAAATGAGCATTTTGATTAGGGATATGCTGCTGTGTATGGACTTGAGAGGCATAAGTGGGTATGTGATATCCTGCCATGTTGGACTGGATTTGAGAACCTTGCTGGTTTTGACTTTGTTGATGTCCAAATGGAGTGAAAGAATGATGGCCTTGTTGATTTTGAGCTTGTTGATGTCCAAATGGAGTGAATGATTGAGTGCCTTGATTGCCTTGACCAAATAAGAGATTGTGGCCTTGAGGAATGTTGGTGGTTTGAGTCACAGGAATGCTGGTATTAACCTATGAGGAAGTGGGTTGGGTGCCTTGTATGGTAACTCTTCGTCTATTTCTCCCAAAAGGATTAGATGAGTTAGTTGCCATGGCACTTGAAGAACCCAATAATACGTTTGCTGATGCACTCATGGAACTAGATGTAGTTCCAAAGAGGTTTGATGTGGTTGCCCCCATTGTTTATGATAGAATGGTGGATGTTTGTTGGGGGATGGATTGTGATGTGGTATTGGTTTGGGAAGATGATCCCCCAATAGATGTTGTGTTAGTTGTGGTAGTGGTATTTCCAAGGGAGGTAGAATTGAGTGTGTTGATGACATTTTGTGAAGAGGCTCCCATGGAGGAATTGTGTGATGTTGGAGTGGGAGAAGTTGGTCTAAGAGTGTTAAGATCAAATCCCTTTGGTAACTTAGCCCCTTGGTCAAGGAGCATAGATAGGAATCTAGAAGAGTCATTTAAGACCATTTCTTCCACAAAAGAGGCCACTTGTGGGTTTTGAGCGGCAGCTTGTTTGTCTTCTTCAAAGACATCACCATTTTCATCCCATTGGATAAATGGTTCAAAAAGATGTGATGGAGATGATGGGATATTCATCTCCCTAAAAGGATTGAAGTTGGAATTTTCCATGTCAAAACAAGGATTGTTTGTGGAATTAGGAAATGAGTTCATGCTAGTTGTGAACCCAAGAAAGTTGGCATCTTGTCCAAAAGAATCCATGAGTCTTTTCTTTTTCTGTAGTCTAGTTTCAACCATACAAAGTTTTGCTCAACTTGGGATGATGGAGAAAATGATCTAAGTATGAGACTATGTTTTTGGTTTCTTTTTGGATTTTGCAAAGAATGCTATGAAATGCAAGTAAGACTAAAGACTTATGAATGCAAGTGGTGTGACACTAAGGATATGGCAAATGATATGCAATAAATGATCCTAAGATGTACTTACTAGTGGAAGATCTAAAGAGGACAGACTTGGGAAAACAAAGTTTTTGCAATGATTCAATTTTGGAAAACCAATGGACCGTGGAAGGACTATAACTAGGACAAAGTGAAGTTTCCACACTAGACTATTGAGTGGGAAATAATTCACAAAAAGATTGACAAAGTGACAAAAGTAATTGGGTCCAATGCTAACCTAATATTGAATGCAAAGTTTGGACAATGATTGATAAGATTCAACTCCTAAAATCTATAAAAGTATGTGTCTAAAGAGATGGTGAAGCTATCAATGCAATCTAATGAAAACTGAAACCTATTGTGAGTCTAAAATGGTAACTACAAATGCAATGTTTGATGGAAAGTTGAGCAATAGACTGTTTTGGTTTGGACTATACCAGTGAAGAAAGATTGGATTCAATTGAAGACAAGTTTTGGACTTTCTATTTTGATAGTGAGAAGTTATTTGCAAGTTTTTGGCAAATGCATCATAGAAAATGCATCGTGACAAAGCAAATGCGGCTCATAGAATCAAATGTGGTTCTGGAAGTGTCGATTGCGACACAGTCTGGTGAATGCGGGTTTGTGTCTATCAAATGCGGCTCAATTTACCGAATGTGGCTCACTGATGGCAAATGTGGCTCTACATAGTTCAAATGTGGTTGAACAGAGCGAATGTGACTTCTGATGGCTCAAGTGCGGCTCATCAGAGTGAATGCGGCTTGGTAGCTTTCAATTGTGGTGCAGTAGAGCACTTGCATTGCAATATATAATTTTATGGAAAAACCTAGAAGTTTGTAGTTTTGATAAGTTTTCTGGTTTCCAATTTGTGACATTCAATTTGTTGAAGATTGTTAAAAACCATTGGCAAAAATAGAAATCACAATATGAAGTGCATGTTCAAGTAGACTCACTCTTAATAGTCAAGTGGGTCATCCTCGCAATCACAACCCACATCTTAAAATCACGTCGACTCACACAACCTTGTCACCCCCTAGAGGGTGCCCATGTTTTTATCTTTTCCAGGTGCGTACTCAAGGTAACGGAAGTGGATACCGAATCCCATGAGCAAACAGTCCATGGTGATTATATGGTGAGTGTCTTGGGGAGAGATTCTTCCCTCCCCTTGCACCGTGATTGAAACGATGTTTGGTTATTGACTCGGTTGGCTACTACACTAGGTTCTTAATAAGTCTTTCCATTCAGTGTGACAATGGATATACTCCCTCGAGAGACCTCCCAACCTTTAGAACAAAGGCTTTCAGGATGGTTATCCTGTCTACTACTGTCAAGCTGGATTTTCATCAACAACTTGCTTTTGATTATAGTGGGTTAGAAACCTTGGCTTTAGGTGTTCCCACTTAGGTCATTCCTCTTGGGTGAGTACTTTTTCCCACAAGAGCAGGCCTTCTAAGGGTTGTAAGAAAACATTAAATGCAGAAGTATGAAAAAGGGATAGGTCTGGCTTTTTGATCACCTAGTAAAGGGGAGAGCATATGCCTATTATCCAAAACACACAAAGCAATATTGTTCAATTTTAAACCCAAAATGAAAATTTTCTAATCTAGGTGAAGATTTTGCTTCATGAAAACATAGTGTTCATTATTTAACCCAAAAAGAAAGATTTGGTGGCTACCCTAGGGTTGATAAATTCCAATTAAATTATATGTCTACCCTAGGATTGATAAATTCCATTAATGTGTCTATCCTAGGATTGGTTCTTTTTAAGCACCAAAAATTGAAGAAATAATGAAATTTTGGCCACGGACGTGTTGGATCCAGATTACAATAATAACCCAAGAAAAACCAAATCTTTGTTACCAATTACCTACGGCTCGGTTTCTGGCAGATGCATCGCGTTGGGTCGAATGCGTCATTTGAAGGCTCATTTGCGGTGCAACAGAGCGATTGCATCTCTCGTGATCGCAAATGCGATGTGACAGAGCGATTGCATTGTTCAGTCCTACAAATGCATCGTTCTGTACTTCAACCTGCCAAAAAAAATGAAGCTGTACAACACCTGCAAAAATTCATTAAAATGTTGGTTTTACCAATGTAATGATCTAAAATTCTTCTTGCAAGATCAAATCAATGATTAATTGTACCTGCAAGTTAATATAAATCAAACAATGGCATACAATAGAGAATAACAAGAAAATAAATGAATTAGATAGATCTCACCCATGTCTTCTCTCCTCCATGCTTCACTTCCATTGTGCCTTCTTGAGATTGCTATTGATGAAAATGAATGCCCTCAGCTTTGTGAAAATTACTCCTATTATGCAAGTAGTTAAATCAAATGGTTTAAGCAAATGATTCGACAATAATAAGAGATGGCCAAAAATGAGATCAAGGTTGTCATTTTATAGAAAATACAATCTTGAACGGATGGTCAAGATGAGAGCTTTAAGGAATGCCCTAGAATCAAAGGTCAAGATTTAATAAGGCAACTCTCAATTAGGGTTAGGGAAAAATACACATATGTGTAAATAAGATTTAATTAAATGAATTAGATAAAGACTAAATGTGACAGTTGAGATGAAATTAGTAAAAATCAGAAGACAAGGGGATGGGTTTTTAGAAAATCAGTAATTTTAGAAATTACTTGATTTGTAGAAGAATATTTCCCTTTTTGAATTAAATTAATTCAAAATACAGATTTTGTGAGGTAATTAGTAATTGATTTTTGAAATTAATTACTAAATGAAGAATCAATTAAGTATGTGAGATATTTTTAAATGATTTGTTTTATTTAAAAATATAGAAGTGTCACATGCCATAATTAAATAATTGAAATAATTTTTTAATTTAGGAGAAGTAGTTAATTAATTAAATAATTTAATGAATTTATTTAATTAAGAGAGGATTTAGGAATTAGTGACATATTAAATAGATATATTAAAATATATTAATTTAATAATCAGGAGGACATTAATGATAAGGATTAATTAAATAAATAATATTTTATTTAATTAAGAGAAGATTTCTCAATTAGTGACATATTAAATAGATAAATAAGATTTATTTATTTAATAATCATGAGGAACGAGAGATTACGAATTAATTAAATAATTATGAATTATTTAATTAATAGTTGAATGTGGGTTAGGAACATAATTAAAATTTCATAATTATGTTAGGACAAAAAGCAGTAAAATAGTGCTTGCAGGTCTTGGTCATTTTTATGTGTCTACATTTTCCCCTCTTTGTCATAATGTAGCTTGTCGCATTGTGGCAAAGAAAACAAGTCCAAAATATGCCCCAGCGGAGGTATGGAGTGCCTATTCACCAATGTAATGATCTAAAATTCTTCCTGCAAAATCAAATCAATGATTAATTGTACTTGCAAGTTAATATAAATCAAACAATGGAATACAATAGAGAATAACAAGAAAATAAATGAATTAGATAGATCTCACCCATGTCTTCTCTCCTCCATGCTTCACTTCCATTGTACCTTCTTGAGATTGCCATTGATGAAAATGAATGCCCTCAGCTTTGTGAGCAAACTCTAAAATGCCTAGCCTTAGCAATACCTTTGAAGGATTTGAGAAATAAACTATTGCAATCTAGAAAATTACTCCTATTATGCAAGTAGTTAAATAAAATAAAGCCTAGAGTATTAGTATGCCTATAGTAAGAATGGTTTAAGCAAATGATTCGACAATAATAAGAGATGGCCAAAAATGAGATCAAGATTGTCATTTTATAGAAAATGCAATCTTGAATGGACGGTCAAGATGAGAGCTTTAAGGAATGCCCTAGAATCAAAGGTCAAGATTTAATAAGGCAACTCTCAATTAGGGTTAGGGCAAAATACCCATATGTGTAAATAAGATTTAATTAAATGAATTAAATCAAGACTGAATGTGACAGTTGAGATGAAATTAGTAAAAATCAGAAGACAAGGGGATGGGTTTTTATAAAATCAATAATTTTAGAAATTACTTGATTTGTAGAAGAATATTTCCCTTTTTGAATTAAATTAATTCAAAATACAGATTTTGTGAGGTAATTAGTAATTGATTTTTGAAATTAATTACTAAATGAAGAATCAATTACGTATGTGAGATATTTTTAAATGATTTGTTTTATTTAAAAATATAGAAGTGTCACATGCCATAATTAAATAATTAAAATAATTATTTAATTTAGGAGAAGTAGTTAATTAATTAAATAAATTAATGAATTTATTTAATTAAGAGAGGATTTAGAAATTAGTGACATATTAAATAGATATATTAAAATATATTAATTTAATAATTAGGACATTAATGATAAGGATTAATTAAATAAATAAGATTTTATTTAATTAAGAGAAGATTTGACAATTAGTGACATATTAAATAGATACAAAGATTTATTTATTTAATAATCATGAGGAACGAGAGATTACGAATTAATTAAATAATTATGAATTATTTAATTAATAGTTGAATGTGGGTTAGGAACATAATTAAAATGTCATAATTATGTTAGGACAAAAAATGGTAAAATAGTGCTTGTAGGTCTTGGTCATTTTTATGTGTCTAAAGATAGAGGTAGAGAAAGAGGGGGGTGGAGTGAGAGGGACTTATCTAGGTAGGGTTGGAGGGATAGATAGAGAGGGGAGAGAGATAGAGAGAGAGTTACCTAGGTAGGTTGTCAGAGGGAGAGACTTGAGAGAGAGAGGGGGTGGGAGGGAGAAACATGAGAGAGAGGGAGAGAGAGGGAGTGGGAGAGAGTGGGATAGAGTGGGAGGGACATAAAGATAGATGGATAGAGGGAGCGAGAGAGGGTGGTAGGGATATATTGAACGAGAGGTATGTAGAAAGAGGGAGACGGTAGATAGAGACAATTAGAGAGAGTAGGAGGGAGGGAGGCAGGGAAGGAGGGAGAGGTGAGATGTATAGATAGAGAGAAAGTGATAGGGGTTGATGGTATAGGGTTGATGGATTAGGGTGGAGGACCTATAGTGTTGATGGTTTCTAGGGTATTAGGGTTTAAGGTTTGAGGGTTGAGGGAATAGGGTCAATGGTAGAGGGTATTTTGTTGAGGGTATATGTTAGAAGGTTGAAGGGTTTGGGGTTAAGGGTTTAGGGTTAAGGGTTTACTTGGTTGAGGTAGAGGGTTGAGGGTATATGGTTGAAGGATTAGGTTCAGGGTCCAATGTAAGGGGTAGAGGGTTTAAGGTTTAAGGATTGAGGGTTGAGGGATTAAGGGTTGAGGGTTGAAAATTGAGGGTTGAGGGTGTAATTTATAGGGTAGAGGGTAGAGGGTAGAGGGTTTAAGGGTTGAGGGTTGAAGATTGAGGGTTTAAGCTATAGGGTTGAGGTATTAGGGTTGAAGGTCCATTATATAGGGTAGGGGTTATAGGGGTTGAGAGATTAAGGGTTGAGGGTTTAGGGATTAGGGTAGAGATTTTTCTTGGATTTCACGATATAAGGGTTGATGGATTAGGGTTGAGGGATTAGGGTTTCGGGTAGAGAGTATTGGGTTGAGGGTAGAGGGTAGAGGGTAGAGAGTTTAAGAGTTTAGGGTTTAAGGGTTGAGGGTTGAGGGTCGAGGGTTTAGGGTTGAATTTTTAAGGGTTTAAGGGTTCAGGGTTTAAGGGTCAAGAGGGTTCAGGGATTAGGGTAGAGAGTTTACTAAGTGGGTTTAAGGGTTGGGGGATTAGGGTTGAGGGTAGATGGTAGAGGATTGACGATAGAGGGTAGAGAGTTTATGAGTTAGGGTTCAAGGGTTTAGGGTTTAGGCTTGAGGGATTAAGAGGTTATAGGGTAGAGGGTATAGGGGTTGATGGATTAGGGTTTAAGGGTTGAGGGTTGAGGGTTGAGGGTTGAGGAATTAAGAGGGTATAGGGGTTGAGGGACTAGGGTTTAAGCATTAAGAGTTGAGCGTTGAGGGATTAAGAGGGTATAGGGGTTGAGGGATTAGGGTTTAAGGGTTGAGGGTTGAGCGATTAAGAGGGTATAAGGGTTGAGGGATTAGGGTTTAATGGTTGAGGGTTGATGGTTCGAGGGTTGATGGTTCGAGGGTTGATGGTTCAGGGATTAAGAGGGTATAGGGGTAGAGGGATTAGGGTTGAA
>CM021109.1:208043137-208216435 GCA_007115665.2 Sequoiadendron giganteum | reverse complement strand
TATTACTCAAAATATAGTGCATGAAATTTTTGACTACTCTGACCAAAGCATAAGCCTACTTTTTGACATTGTGATACCTTAATTCTGCATCCTTTAAAGGGGTACTCATGAAGGCTATAGGATGTAAAAAGGCGTAGCATAATCTGGACTCAGCAATACTGGGGCCTCAACAATAGCTTTCTTGATTTCTATAAATACCTCCTTAGCTTCTGCATTCCACTATATTTTTGCTTCTTGTTTTAACATAACATTCAATGGTTTCACTATTTCTGCAAATCCAGTGATAATTTTCTAACAAATTTAATCTTACCAAAGAATGACTTCATCTCTTTCTTACTTGCAGGAGGTTGTATCTTCAAGATAGCTTGTATACGTTTAGGATCAATTGCAATACCCTATTCTGATATGATATGTGCTAACAATTTTCCCTCTCCAACTCCAAAAATGCACTTCCTTGGATTAAGTGAAATCCCAAACTCTCTACACCTTTGGAATACTTTGCATTAATCTATTATATGATCACCTCATTTCTTAGATAAAACTATCATCCTTATAAATAATGATGCACTTACCAATTATATCTGTAAAGACAATGTCCATAGCTCTCTAGAACGTAGTTCTGACATTGATCAACTCAAATGGCATCCTTTTGTAAGCAAAAGTTCCCCATTTTGTAGTGAAAGAAGTCTTGTGCCTATCCTCATATTGCACCATAACTTGGTTGTATCCAGAATATCCATCCAAGAAAGACATCATCTAAGATCCATTAACTATCTGAAGTACTTCATCCAATGACAAATTTGGATAATTGTCCTTTTCTGATGCTCTATTCAGATTCCTAAAATCCACACATAGTCTGATTTCTCCATTCTTTTTCCTTACTGGAACCATATTTGCAATCCAAGTTGAATTTCTTATTGGAAATATAATTCGTGTTGATAATAACTTCTGCACTTCCTTCTGAATAATGGGTTCCAACAAAGCATTGATTGGCCTCTCTCTCTGTCTAAATGGTTTGATATTTGTCTTCAAAGGAATGGTGTGTATAATAATTGAAGTATCGTATGTTTTCAAATCTTCATAACTCTAGGCTATCACATCAGGGCACGTGTGCAATGCATCAATAATCCCTTTCCTTTCCTTAGGAGTACACACCTTACCAATAAAAACATTCTTCACATCATCCGATGTCCCCATATTATATGTTTCACACTGACTACTGAGAGATTCCCTTTTAACTTGTTGTTCCTTATCTCTTATCTTATCCAAATCAAAGATTTATTCAAGTTGCACCATACCCCTTGGAATAGTGTTGGTTTTCAGGTTAATGATTCCTCCCAAGTCTATCTCTACTTATCGGGGTTCCATCTCATCAATGACTTGAGAATAAAACACATCATAACTCGTAAGAAAATCCAAAATATGCTTATCATCTTCAAATACCTAGAAATTAGTAATGTTATCAGGCACTAAAGGTACTGGAGTGAGTTCAACTATAAACCTCTTCAATCCTGAGAGTGATAAAGGCTGCAAGGCGCTAGCAGCTTGTGCTAAAGAATTTGCAACTTGATTTTTGCTTCAAGGGATCAACTAGATATTGAAAGCATCAAATTCCTCGATGAGATGCCACACTCTATGCCTATAGTTGATCATTCTCCTATCACGACATGAATATTGTTTCCTTACTTGTTTGACTACTAATTCAGAGTCCCCAAAAACTTGTAATATTCTAACTTTCTTCCTTGATGCCATCAACAAGCCATGAATCAAAGCTTCATATTCAACAACATTATTAGTACATTGGAATTGGAGTCTGTGAGTAGCAAAATAATTCTTACCTTTAGGACTAATCAACTCAAATCCTACTCCAACACCCTACTTAGATTTAGATCCATCAAATCTTAATGTCCAACAGCCATCAGGTTCCTGTGGTCTTAATTTATCTTTCTCTTTGTTACAAATGGGGGGTTTCTTAGGAAGCATTGGGTTCTTACCCCCATCATTATCTAACCTTTTCTATATATTAAGTCTTATAGTTGGGACTGGATTAATGCATTCATGTATCTGTTCCATAGCAATTTGACACAAGTCACATTCTAACTCGGAATGAGGAGCATCATGGACTCTACACCAATTGGGAAGCAATAGTTCTTCAAAAGTCATCCTCCCTCCCAGTTGTATCTGATTCTCTATACATTTCTAGATAAATGCCTAAAATTTATCCAACAAACTAAGTTTCTTGTCCTCTTGGTCATCTATTGTATCTATTTGTTCAGTCAGTAATTCAAAATTATTGGTCTCTAGAATGAATTCCTCTAAGCGGCCCTATAACATAAATACTTCTTCATTCTCTGTAGCTACTATAGCCAATACATAATTTCCCATGCTAAGTTCAGACACCAATACCTCATTAGAGATATTTTGTTATTCAGTGATTACATACTTCATTCGGGGTTCTCTTTCAATTCAGGTCTGATTTGGAACTCCTTTCCAAGGTAGCCACATGTGAGAATGATCTGTAGAGTATACCCATTCAATTCCTTAGTGAAATCTCTGCCTAAAATCAACCCATAAGTATCAAAAATGTCAACAACTTGGATATTGATCACTTGTTGGACCCTAGGATCTGATGCAAGCTGCGTGGGGATCATATTCAATTCTCCAACTACACTTACCTTTATTTTGTCCAATTGAGTAACTTTCTTTTGAGAGGCTATAAGGGCAATACCCAATGCTTTACAAATAGCAAAAGGCATAACATTTGTAGATGCTCCTGAATCTAGAAGACAATTATGAAAATTCTTTCCAAAGATACGAACAAAAATTAAGAAAGGAGGGGTTTCCATCTTACCCTAAAACAAACTCAACTGAGTGTCAGCTTGTGTAACCTGACCCTTATCTTTATCTCTCCCTTTGTCTACAGGTGGGATCTGGTCTTTAGGTGTCTGGGAATTAAAAGACCTGGTAATAGCCTCATTGGCAGTCATCCCCTACGGTACTATTTTTGGACTGAATGACCCTAAAACTGCATTTCTAATAGCAAGAACTCTTAATAATTCAAAATAAGAAAGACTTACCTTTACCTTCTTGAATTCTTCAGTCACATATTCACCCAACTGCTCCACATTTAGATCACCATGGGTCTCCTTATGGCCACCAGCTTGCCTGTCTTTAGAAACTTTAGCATTGTTTCCTTTCGCCAAGTACTGTGTTGGTACATGCGGATAAGGTGGATTATTGCTAGCTTGCGGATCCGGGGATGTAGTGAAATTATTAGGAGGGATAGAAGTAGTAAAAGGACCTACAACTTGTGGACTCCTCTTGGGTCTATTTCTCAAATCATATTTCTTTGCTGGTTGTTGAAACATCTGAACCTCTTCAACACTGACTTCCTCTTCACCTAAAGGGCCATTATCGTTCACATTTTCTTCATTAAACAACTGGGAAATATCATCCTCATTTAACACTTTTTCTACCTCATTCTCCTGGTCACCAAGTTCTTGTTCTGGTTCATTTTCCTCAACTTTTCGAAATGGTGCATAATTGAGTACCAGCACTGGAGAATCATAGGGATTCAATGGCACAATTTCCTGACTACTGGAATTGTTCTCAACTTCATACTGAAAAATGGAAGCAATAGTCTAAAATTCGGTACAATCTAACTCAGAGTGCTAACTTGTTTTATGGAGTCTGCACCACCCAGATAAAGCTGCCTCTGCCAAGTACACATCGTTTGGAGGCTTTTCTTGAGTAGAAGGCTGATCCAAGGGAGTAGGAATCCCTCCATTATTAGATCCACTATTCCATGATCTATTATGCCTAGGTGGTTGGCCCTTGTCAAATCCTTGTCCTCCTTGTTGATTTCTATCAAAATTCTAGCCAGAGCCTTGCCTTCTATCAAAATTCTGACCGGATCCTTGCCCTTTGTCATAATTTTGATTTCTGTCAAAATACTGCCCTCTTTCATAAATTTTGCTCCCCCTATCATAGTTAGATTGCATATTCCTTTAAGTAGCCTCAAGTTGACTATTATGATTTGTCAAATAAGTTACCTCCATGTTCAATTTTTTTACCTATTCAGATAACTCATCCAACCATTCCTTATCTAGGCCATTAGGTGGTTCCAAGTTCATATTATCAGGAGGGTATCTAGGTATTCCTCTAGAACCAACAACCTGATTCAAGACTTCTAAATTCTGCAAATATGTAGGAAAACTTGCTTGTTTTTGATGAAGAGGTTGATTAGCCCTCTGTTGAGGATAACATGTCATAGGCTGAACCTGATTTAGTGGAGGACCTGGATGAGGGACCAAAGGAAATGAGGGTATTGGATTCATTAAGGGAGCATGACTAGTTAAAGCCTGATTGAGGGCTTGAACTTGTCCAGGGTGAGCGGCAGGTCCTAAGGATGGTAGAGGTCCTTATAAGTCTTGCCTCAAATTTGTGCTGACCTTCACAACTTCTACATATGTAGTGAGTAAATTATTTGGAGGATTAGTCCTTTGCTTAAGGAAGGTGGTTGTAAGGCTATCCAAGGCCTCAAGGTAAACCTCTAGAGCAGTGTTTTCATTTCCAGCATAAGGTGCCTGGAGCCTAGCATATGCTCGATGGAACATATCATTGAATGACCCTATTGTATCATTAATCTCTCTTTTCACCCTAGTAAATTGCAGGTATAGCTCATTAGCACTAATGGGAATCTTAAACTTCTACAAAAATGCAGTTTCTAGTTCAGTCCAATTATGGATGGAAGCAACAGGTAAGTGATTATACTAATAAAATTCCTCTTCTCCAAGGGAATAAGGGAAAATCTTGTATGCAACATCTTTATGGTTAATTCCTCTATCCCTTAGACAAGTCTGGAAAATCCTAATATGCTCCTTTGTTGTCCTGTTGGGATCATGAGTATGAAACTTAGAGCAAAAACACTCAGGATTCTTAGGAATGACATTGTAATTATTAAAAATCAAAGGGGATGGATTAGTAGCAAGGAAATCCATTGGTGGGGGTGATGGTGGTAATGGCTGATTTATGACTGGTTGTGATTGCGGAATAGGAATTCCTTCAGAATCAACTGAGGATGAGGATGATGGAGATGATGGGAGTGGCTGAGTGGATGATGATTCTTACCCTCCTCTAGTCCTTCTTGACCTAGTAGGGGTTTATAATTATTGAAATTCTTCTGAGCCTCTCAGGAGAGATGGCATTTAGGAAACGTTCCAACTTGCTTATTCAAGGCCCTCTTTCTAGCGCCAATCTGTTGATGGTGTTTTCTGCACAGCAACAACTCAGATAAAATATGATATCCTATCTCTCTTGAAAGGTAAATTTCTTGGGAAAAGAGATAACCCCAAGGTCTCTAATGCCAAGTCTTGACAATGCAACAAAACAATTCTGTGATAAAATGTGAAAATGTTGGTAATCACAAAGGGACCTTACTACGAGCAAATGCTGGACTTTAAACTTATTAGATCTAAGCAGTGAATTGATACTTGAAATCCTCAATGGAACTCAGATAATAAAATAAATAACAAAAGATAAAGGTTTCAAAGATAATTCTAATACTAATTCTAACCCTAAGACTGACAATGCCAAAGATAATATGCTCAAAAATGGACCGATCTCTCATAAACTACTTTCTGTTTGACCTAGATAAATCTGCAATCTCACAGAGGTATTTAAATATTTTCAAATAATGAACATTCATTCAAAACAATCCTATTGCAATTGGATATGAACAAACATTTATAATTGAAATAAGAACAATTTAAATCCCAGGTTAACTTTGCAAAGCAGCTAACAGTTAGCTAACTTCAAAAAGTATGGAATTGAGATTGCTGCAAACATTCCAAACATGAAACCCTAAGCATCACCAAACTATCTAATTATGAACTTAAGCAATTTTAAAGATAGAACAACAAGAACCATGCTAGATAAAATTTCACACAAGAAAGATACCAAATCACAATATCCCTTCTTATATTAGGTAATCAAAAATGGAAATAATTCTAGCCTTCTGTTACAATACTTGCTTGAAGATAAACCCTAATTTTCTCAAATATGAAATCTCTATTCTATCTCTCTATTCCTACTATGTATCACCTATATCTTGAAAAATGAGGCAACATTCCCAATTTATAGAGAGTCCCCAAAGATAGGTCAGCCCAAAATAAGAATCTATAATAAAACATGCCACACAAGAGGTCAGCCTCAAAATATATTCAAATACAATATGAAATTTGCAATTTGCACCAATTTCATGCAAGTCATCCCAATTGGGAGGATCGTCTTCTACTACCACCAATTTACTCTTCAATTCTTTCTCTAGCCAACTTGGAATAGTAGACTTGGTTGGCACTGTATCTTTCCTTTCCTGCTCCTGCTGGATACTTGGTGGATCCTTCTCAACACTTGGCATGCTAAGGATCTCCTTGACTACATCCTCCTTGTTTAACAACTGCTCCTCTATAGTAACTTGTGTTGGTGAAGGTATCTTGGATGGTATCTCCTCCTGTTGAGGAGATTTATTCAATTGCTCCTCTGCAGGTGAATCTGCATAAGCCACCAAGGGAGACCAGATCACCTTATCAACCTTTGCCTCGACACTGTAGAGGTCTCCTTCCTAAAATTCCTCCTCACCCAAGTCCTTAGGACTTTCATTCTTCCTTGGTTCCTCTTGTATAATGTCAGTATCTTAAGGAAGGGAAATAAATTCCTGTTCAGTAATAGGAGCAGTCATAGGAACATCCTCCTTCATTACAGCTTCCTTTGGGGAAGGATTCCTTGACCTCCTCATATACACTTGTGTTCTTTCCCCTCAACCTTCTACCACTACCATAGGTGGCTCAACTTCTTTATCAGTTTTAGGAGCCTCCTATTTCTATGACAGTCTCACTAGTGTTCTTCTCTTTGTCAATGGAGGAATAACGTCTACCTCTTCCTTTTCTTCTTTATCCTTTTCAGCTTCTCTCCTCAAAACATGCCTCCTCTTTTTGGTAATAGGTTTTCTTTGTTTACCTACTTCTGCTGCCTTTTCAGTTTGAACATCTCTGACCTGAATCCTGAAGGGAGAATCTGCTTTTGCTTTACCCTTAGGATCATGTTCATGTGATTCCTCGTAAGCAAAATGAGACTCCAAGTCTCCCATCAAATCGTGGGTGCACTGGACACCCTCACTTTCTAACTCCATAATTTTATGCTTCAGCCACATTTTGGTGTACTTGATCACAGGAGTCATGATTTGGTATAGTTTTGTTTTCTCTTCTTCTTGCCAGTCAATCTCTCCAACTGATTTTTCCTTCACACCTCCGAAGATATGACACTGAATCAGGTTTCCATCTTCTTCCACTTGGTCAAGGACGACCTTTATGTTGTATAACCTTACCAAGTCCACCGACAACCTAGAGAATCTCTTCTTCCTCACATCAAATTCATCACCAAGGTTAGCCTAATAATCTTCAATATTGTCCTTATGGTTGTATTCCCTACTGGCCTTCTTTTGTGCCTCACCAGTGATATCAAACCTTGGTCTCTTAGAATGAAAAGAGAGGCCAAAGGTACTCTTTTCCTCCTCAGAAGCATGAGTTGACTAGATGGAAGGATAAACCTTACTTATTCCTATCTTCAAGGGGAAATCATTCCCAAACCCTGTTTTGTGCTTGTCTCCTTTCACAATTATGTCAAAGTCACAAATCTGCCTAGTGACCTCCGGTAGATGTGATCAGTTGGATACCTTGGAAGTTTGTAAGGAGACCTTTGACAACCATCAATCCTAATGTAGGATAAGGTGGGGAACTAAATGAGCCATTCCCCATACCTCTGTATCAATTCCTTGGCCCTGTTAGAAATCCTCACATGCTCTGCACCTTGAGCAATCTAGTAATATACATTGTGAAAGCACCATTTGCTCTTCTATAGCTTCCTCTTGCCAAGTGTAGTTTTGGATACACCTCATATATTGCATCCTATCAAAATGTACCCCTAGTGCTTAACACCTTTATACGGGTGAAATCTTGCCAAGGCATACACCAGGTAGGAGGTCATGGTAAAAGTCTTGGTTTACAAGACATCACACAACTACTCATGGATCACTACACTTATGGAACCTTCCTAGTGGTAATCTATACCTTGCTCCATCTGAGCAATTACATTAAACATCCAACTCTCGAACACCCCTACACTCTTTAGCCCTACCAACCAGCTGAGGAGAGTGATGGCATTGTAGTACTCCCTTTTGAATTTAAGTCTGAATAGCTCCTTTAGCAATTTGGATAAATGAAACTTAGGCCTCTCCAACCAAGAATTAATCACTTGCTAGGGCTTAACTACATTTTCCTCATAGTACTTCTTTGTTGTGTCCATATCAAAGGCCACCACACGTGACCTATCAGGTATATCAAAAGTCCTAGCAATGGATACAAGACTAAAGCCTACCACAATCCTTCCTTGGGGACCAATTATCCTTTGTGTCCCCCTGTCATTGTTCCTAGCACACTCAAGCACCAACTCATAGCACTACATAGTGAAGGGAAAAACTACTACATGTGCCAATCTAGACTCTAGAGTTCTTTTAGCTAGAAAAGGGAGGTTTGGTGCTACCATGTCAACCTTGAACTCTTCATAATCCCACATACCCACATTGGTATCAGTGATTCCTGACCAAACAGAAGTCAGCTTGCTCTCAAGAATCCTGCTCCTTATATCCATTTTTACCTTTTCTGCATCAGAGATAGCAGAACTTTTTGCACTTGGATCGGTTGCCTTTCCCTTGCCACACCCAGCAATATCTTGTCTTGATCTTGCCTGTAAACAAATAAAGACAACCAAAATGAGATCTTAGAGAAACCAGAAATGCAAGAAATCCATATCCCAAAGTTCGGAACTTAACCTTTTTCACGGAATTCAGATTTGAGGGAATTTCGAGGAAATCCAGACCAAGTAGAATCCAGTGAAACAAGTATACAAACTCCTTAATACCATTTCAATCAATCAATGTAAACAAGAAATAACCTTAAACCACTTAGCATAAGCTCATTTGATTATCCAAATGCATTATCTACAAAAAAATTCCTCATATAATCATTAGATTCGTTATTTCCACAATACTTCAGAAGAATCCGCCAGAGACGAAATTCCCCAAAAATAACAACAGTTTAAGTCAATCCAAGAAAATTTGAATGGCACAGATTTTAGCGAAAGTCAAAAAAATTTATCATGGAAGCATGAAATCAGGAGAATGACCCAACCACAGACACCGGGAAAATCCAGAGGAAATGGATTTTCGTGAGGCAGACAAAAGTCCAATTAAAATAGAAAAATATGAAGAACAGAGGAAAGATAGGGAAACCCGAGGGAATCCGCCCTTTGCACAATTCCGTGAAGGTAGTGAAAAACCGATGGCCTACGGCTTCCTTGTCTTCACCCAAAATGGACACAGAGCACGAGCCTACTGCCCGACAATGTTTAAACCTAGACCTCCAATGGATTAATTATGAACTTAAAACCCACCTCTCCACAATTCGAGAGGGATTGGTTATGCCCTAGGTTAAGAACCCTAAAACCTCCGCCATGGGAGCACGGAAAAGCCCAGTCACGACTTACTTACAAACAAAGATAGGGAGTTTGGGACAAATGCAAGCAAGCCCTACCAACTAGCAACAAAAAGACTAGCCCAAAAAAATATTCAAAGCATACACCCAAATGGAGCAGCAAGACACAAAAACCCCAAATGCCCAGACACGACACACACATGGAAGCAAGAACAAAGCAATGAATGAAATGAAAGCACATGAAGCAAAGTGATTGAAGACCAATAGAGGAAAAGAGCATATCTACATACCATGAGAGTAGAAAGAACTGAAATCGGTGATGCCAACAAATAACCTTCAAATGTGAGCAAAATATGAACAATGTTCATGCAATTCAGATGCAGCACTCAAAATCACTCTGAAATGCGAGATCTAGCAACACACCTCAAGCTCCAATACTCCAGACTCAAATGACAAGAAAATAAGAAAACTCAAATAGCCAATCACTCCCCAAAATTCAATATATCATCGCCCCAATAGTCATGCAATCGCCATTAATGCGATCAACAAGACAACCAAGACAAAAATTTGGAAATCCGACAGAGCCACGGACTTCAGAAAAATTCAGACACTATGGATTTCCCCATATTCGAGCACAAAGGTAACCACCTTTGGACTCCAAAGGAAAATCGGGAAAATCCGAACATGGGGGATTTCCCCGAAAACATTGAAAAGCCCGAATTGTGCCCAAAACCTAAGGTTTTCAATAAAATTCACATATAGGTCACTCCAACCAGTAGGATGAACATCAAAGCATGCCACCCAGGCAAGAAAGAACCCCAAAAGAAGGGCCAAGACACCAAAACGTGAAAACGAGGGTCCCTACTTTTAGTGGGGCGTGTGTGCAAGAACTGCACAACACTCACATTCTAGGTATGGTCTCCAAGTGAACTGATCTAGAATGTTGAGTGCATGTCTCCAATATCTGGTATCCCCCACATGGCTCTAAGTGATGTTTCTCATGTACTGGAAAACATACGAAGATCTCTCTCGTCGCTCTATAGTAATCGGAGGATGAAAAACAACTATCCTCTCCCATGCCCAAACCATCAACAGAGTGGTCCCAAAACTCATCGACTATGCGTCTTTGTATGTAATATCATGTAAATGAAAATACAACATCCCTAATAAACATGAACCCCAGGCATAGACAATCTCTCTCTAGCATACCCACCAACATCTCTCCCCATCCAACAGGAAAACCATGACCCCGTTGATCTGGTAATACTATCCCACCTATCAGTGTACATAATATACAGTCAATCCTCTCATATCTATCCACCAACACTGGCCATCTGATCTCATAATGCTCAATGTCGAGCCTACTGATATCATCAACTTGATAAAATCTAGCTAGCTTGGTCAATCCATGTTGGGTATCATACATCACCCGCTCTCCTCTAATCGACACTCTAAGTATCCTCTACACATCCTCCAATGTGACAGTCACCTCCCTAGTCAACATATGAAATGAAGATGTCTCGGAGTGCCATCGCTTGCACAATGCGATGAGCATCACTCTGTTCGCCCAAATAGTGGTAATCGAAAGACAGTGACGAAAACCAAGTCTCCACAAGAGCCGTATCTCTACACTACTTAGATGATCTCTCAGATTGAAAGTGTCAGGAAGTGTCCACTGTGTGTAAATAGGATCTAATACAACCTACATTTCAACCACAATGTCAAGATTTTCAAAAGTTTTCCTTAGAATTTTTTTTTCAGAAAATTTTGCCAACCAAATGCGGCTCACTTTAACAGATGTGGTGCATTCTTAAAAATGTGTTGCATAACAAAGAATTTGTGTTGCATATTACATATGCATTGCACATTACCCAAACAATTTATACCTACTGCAAATGTGGTGCATTTTCTACAACCTGTCTACTTGATACATTTGTGTTTCACTAATGCACATGCGGTTCACTACCCTACATGCGTTCATTCATAATAAATATGTGGTCCATACATACATATGTGGTGTATTATAATGAAAATGTGTTTATTCCTAAAAATGCCTATCCTAGCCTAGGCATGTTTTGGCATATACGTCATTTCATAGTCAAATGCGGCGAATACAACATATGCTAATTAATTTTTAAAGGCCTAAAAATACATGCAAAAATAAATTTTAAGAGTTTGTTTTTGGGTACATACCGGTGGTCCTACGTCGGCTGGCCGCCTGAAGGTTCGGATCCGATATCCTTGATGTGCAGCATAGGGAATGGGTGCCATCTTCGTCTGCTAGTCAGAGAAAATTCTCAAATTTCCAAACTCTTCCAGGTGCAAATGAATTAGTTTTCAACCTAATTCTTATTTATAGCTAGGCTTTGGGTGGCATTTCTTCTGACCTTGTCTATTGGCCGCTTAACCTTTCAAATTCAAATGACTTGTACATGTCTGTATCACATCCAATTTCAATTCCATCAACTTCATAGCATTTCTAATTGTCAAATTGACTTATCGGGAACATTTTCTGATTTTTTCAAAAAAATTCAAGAATTTTCAATTTTCGCGAGGGGGCATACCCTAACCTGTTTCATGTTGGGGCATATTTTATTTGACACAATGCTGAAACAACATTGTATCAAAGAGGGGCAAAATGTAGACACCGAAAATTGGTCTAGGCCTACGAACACCACTTTTGACATAATTTTCTATTATCCATGGTCATGATTAAATAATGTCAATTATTTAATTATCCTTTTTAACACATATCTTCTCTATTAATTAAATACCCCTTTATCACTAATTCACTAATTCGTTAATAACCTTTATTCAACTTGATTAATTAAATAAATTATAATTATTTAATTATGTCGCTAACTAATAAATTCTTCCTCCTTAATTAAATGATTTATTATTTAATTACCCCTTTGTCATATTTCAACTATAATTAAATATTTATTATTTAATTATTCAGTTAACCCCCTTTATCTATAATTAAATATTTATTATTCAATTTATTCAATTCAACCTTTACAACAGTCAAATTAAATAAATTATCTTTATTTATTTAATTAAATCTCTCACTTTCGAATGTTGAAATAAATTAACATTTAATTCATATTTAATTATTTATGTCACATTCTTCTATCAATCAGTTGACTAATCATTCACTCATCTTCTGACTCAAGATCTATTTTTAGTTCTCTAGTTATCTTTGGATTCAACATCTAATTGTCTATGCGAGAGGACTCTCTGTCACAATTAGTCAGTTAACTAGTTCTAACTCATATGAATGAATGCGTCTATTAATTAAATATCTTTATTTAATTACTTATCTCATGTTTGCATTCAAATGCATTATTCTTTGAGTTCTAACTTTTTCTTTGACATTCAAAGTCTATTTCTTCTATTTTCGAAGAATCTTAACTAAAGATTAAGATCTTGAAATCTTGTTCTTTCTATTTTCGAATAGTCTTGACACAAGATTAAGTTATCATTCTAACTTAATCTTTATCCTGCAGTCTTTTCTGACTCATGTTCTAACTCATGTTCTAACTGACATAGAACTAACATCGCATGGCATTCATCAATCTCATCTGTCAATCTCTCTTTCAATCTGAGCCGATCATTCGAAAACCCAAAATCTATAAAATGGGTTGTCATTATCATTATTCCTCCTCCTGAAATCATACACTTTTGAGAAGAAACTTATGTTCGATATTTTTCTTAGACACATGACAAAGTTATGCTTGCATCAATACTGAAACAAAAAAATGGAGAAGACCAATCGAGATAATTCAAAGGAGTGAATGCATATTCGGTGAGATTTTCTCAATTAATTTGTTCAGTTATTCATGTTTAATTATTCATTCTTTGTTGTTTTTTATTTATATTGTTTGTTAGTATAGAATTAATCATTTTAATCTGTGCAACTATTGGCATTTAATCCCCAAGCAAAAATCTAGGTCATACATATAGAGTGAACTGGGTTGGAAGTAAAAACATGACGCTGCCAATAAGATCAACACATTAGATCCCAAGGACATAGGCCTTAAACCTTAGACCTTAGAACTTTAAACTTCAATATTGAACCTTGAATTATTAGAAGATTAAAGATTGGATCCAAGACCATTGATACTTGACTGTGAACCCTAGAATTTAAACACTAGATTATAGAAATTAATCATACCCTAAATCTAAGAAATCAAACATTGTATGCTAGATGTTTACCCTAAAACTTGGAGCTCCTAGACCCTAGTCCCTATCCTTAGATTATAGAACCAAGAAACCTATACCATTTATTGTGAACTTTTAGAGCTTAGATTTGGGATCACTAGGACCCTAGCATTATGCACCCTCAACAAGACACATATACCCTATACCATAAATCCTTGGACCATTGGTATTTGATCCCATCCTTAGAGCCTTAAATTTAGACACTAGGATATGGACACCAGGGATAACTTTAAGAACCCCCCATTGACGAAGGTGTAAAATCCTGATGAATCTTGTATACTTCTCGATAAAAATGTTAATTTTATTGGCAATTTTTTTCGTTTTTGGGAAGAAAAATAATCTCAATTGACGAATCTTTTCTAATCGCTAGAAGTCTATGGAAAATCTTGGTGAATTGTAATTTTTTTTAATCTAATAAAATAATTTCATTGGCCATTAAAACCTTTTTTGAAACTAATAAAATATTTCCATTGATGAATAAACTTGTTTTCAAAATAGAAAAAATATTTTTGTTGGTGATAAAAAAATTTCTTCAACTCAAAAAAATCTTTTCACTAGTGAGTTAAACCTATTTTCAAATGAATAAGAAAATGGTGAATTAAACATGATCTCAAACTAATAAAAAAATTCATTGGCAAAATAAACTAGTATGCCAATAAAAAATCATAGTGTGGTTGGTGAAAATATCAAATTCCAGGACAAATTTTCCACACATTCAAATTCCTTCATAAAGTGTCTAGAATGGGGACAAGTGTCAACATATTTATTATGTCTGAAGCCAAATGTGAGTATAAAATAATATGACACATGATTGTTTGATGAATTTTTGATGGGCGATTGTAGTTTCATTTTGGAAGCAAATCTTTGGAGCACTACACATGTGAATTGAAACCTTTGGAATAAAACTAGAACCGTTAGATTTTCAAAAATCAATTGTTGAAATTTTATTACTTATTGAATCACTTAAATTCATGACAACCAAAATAATATTTTATCATTGAATAGCTACCTACAATTGAAGGTCGCTTAAGTTATGACTTAAGCCTTTGGAGTCATCATGGTGACTGGCCCCTCGACCTAGGTGAATGATGGGTTTGAGAAATGAACGATCGAGATAGGGTGACATGGGTCAACCTAGACCACTCCCTACTAGCCCGCAGGGGACACACCTACATCTCTCATCCCTCAACGGGGAGGTGGAGAAATACCACATGGAACAGTCAGAACCGTTGAATGAACTATAGAAAGGTGAAAAATATTAAGGAACTAGTGTGAAAGTTTGCACTACTAAAGGAGAATTTTAAGCACATATTTTAAAGGTAAGCAAGACATCTTAATCTAGGCCATCCATCTAGTCTGAAGGTTATGCACAGGTGAATGGTCTCAAGGTAAAGAGCACATAGATGTGAAGTGTCAAATTTAGTTTGGGCCGCTTCTCACTCCTCGTTGTTGAAAGTTGCACACGGGTTAAACCCAACGGGAAATCGGGGAGGCTGAAACATGGATTTTCTTGTGGGTAACTTGGAATAATATTGTCATAATTTTTTCAAAATAATATTGTTACATCAATGATTAAGGATTCAAGTGATAAATTAAATGTTAACTATCACATCAATGATAGTGATGAATTAAATGTTCAGTGTGAGTATTTCATGTCATTGTCTTCATTCTAACCTCTATATATACTTCACCAACTTGATGTTCTTCATATCATTTATAATATATTTGGCTTTGATTTATTTCTTCTCTATTCTCAATTTAACTATGATATTATGGAGCCTTCATGGCATGTTATGCTACCCAAATGTTTTTGGGAGAAAAGAAGGGATGATACATATGACAAATGAAAGTGGGTATGGTTTTTACAATTCCTTGTGTGTAGGTTGAGGATGCTATAAGAATAATTGTGGGTAGAAAATGGCTTCAAAATAACCCTCGTACTCTATATTCTAAGGTAGCTTCGGCTTTCTTGTCCAATTGCATGGACATTTTTCTCAATAAAGATTTGGTGAAGATGTTGGCAATATGTTATTTGTAGCCTTTCATTTACTCTATTTCTTCATTGGAGTTGGCAGTGGATTACAATTTTGAAAGTGGGTTATCACCTATTGGTGGAATATTTTGGAAAGTGGAATTGAATAACGAGATGGGGTCTACTATGTTCAATACAAAAAATGAATTATTAAAGAGTCTAGAGTTTTGGAGGAAGGTTTTGGGTGATTCACTTTTCTTCTCTATGTTACTTTGTTAAATTTGATTCACCTTCTACTCAAACACCTGGTTGATGGCCTCAGCTAATGTTACAAAAAAAATTAGTAATGAACTGTGTGATGTGTCACGTGTCTATATTTTATTGTACAATGCAGAAAATCTTGTAATATGTATTTTGTGATTGGTTTTTTGTCATGGTTATTGGGTTTTTTGGCTAGGCTAGCTATGCACTATGTACTTCAACCTTTAGCAATAACTACTTAAATTAAAATTATTTTCATGGCTCCATTCTTGTAAATCCTTTTTGCTTTGATCAATATAAAAATGTGGCTCCTGAAACTAACAGTAATTATCAACATATAGTTCTGATCATAAGTGAGAAACTTATTGTGACTTATTAGTGGACATTGATAATTATTAAGGTAAAATAATTCATTTAATTCTCTCTTTTTAATGTTTCCAAGTACTCTACCTTTCATTTATTCAATTCTCAATACTTTTGAAGAAATTTTGGTTGTAGTATTGCAAGGGGTGGTGCAGATTGGTGCCATATGAACATCTGAAGCGATTGATTGGATAGATTTATATTGAAAACTGCATAATGTACTATAGAATCGTAAATGATGATGTCATTAATCTAGTGATCTAGTGCAACAAGATTTGTAATGATTTCATATTGCTTGGGTGGCACTGGTGATTTTGAAAATTGAGAGCTTGACATCTTGAGGTACAGTTTGCATGTAGCTAAACGTCAATCAAACTAAACATTTTATTTGTATATGTAAGGCTTAAGTTACATGAATCCATTAAGTTGGTTTTTTGGTTTGTGTGAATCATGATTATCATCATACCCAACCTCACACATGACATGACTCATAAGTAAATATCGATCAGGATTGTATTGGCACTAGTGGCCCATAAATAGGGATAGTGAGCACAACTAAAATCATTTGTTGAAGGCTAAAAGCTTTACTATTGAGTGCAATGTTCTGAATTGTCATAAGGGTTTTCATTTTGTACGGTTAATAAGGATTTAGGAAGAAGATGATGTGGTATTATTGGGGATACTCTAAATTCTCTCACCTCTAGTTATGCAGTTTTAAAGTAAAAGACCAATTTCCTTCAAGTTTAGAATGGGTGGAATTGGAAAGAAGGTGATCTAGTTGACCTGACTTCTCAAATAAGTTTTGAATAAGGATGAGGAGCTCTGATGGAGATAACTACTATCCCAATGCATGGAGGCTGCATGCAAAAGATGGGAGAAATTTTACTACCCCTTATCTTATGCATGCCTCTAGTTCTCAAAGGGGATAAGTAAATTTGGTATCTTCATAGTTCCAATTTCCCCAAAATTGTTTGCTAGGCAAGCCCCATGCATTTATTTTGAGCAAGTCTCATGCATTATTTTTAGCACGCCCATGGTCGACTGGGAAAGTTCCATGAATTTATTTTAAAATCCCATGGTTGACCTAGAAAGTCCCATCGCCATGCATTTATTTTCAAAGTGACATTTGTATTATGTTTTCACTAGTGGTCCAACAGAAGCTTGGTGCTTACATTTGTATTTATATTATGTAAAGTTACATATGTTACTTATACAAAACAAAAGCTTGGAATTTGCATGCTCTATGCATCTTTATAAAGATATTTAATAATGTGACATTGTAATTCAGTTGTAATAAAATAAATGGTTGTGTTATTCTTTGTTATTCATTTACAATAAAGAATTATTTTATGATTCTGGTGTCTATGAATCTATTCAAATGAGTTAGGGTTTATTGAAATTTTATTGATTTCTAATTTTCTATTTACCTTCTCGAGTAAGTGCACCAAGATGGTTCCCAAAAAGGGGATTAAGTAGACAATTTTTTTTCTGAAATTAGGAAATACTGACCTTGGACGTGAAATTGAGGATACTTAGACTCAAAATTTTGAGATGGAACAAAAGGAAGGATTCAAGTGCTCCGAGTCTACTTTCTAAACTACTAATTTATTTTGAAAATGATTGATATTAAGGGGTTCAAATGAGGGACGTACACAAATTGGTGTTGTTTTTGTCAGAAAAACATAACATAGCAACTCTTGTACGACCCTCATATGGTGAACTTTTTTTTAGTATTTTTAAAATCGCAACGGTCAGAAGTTAGCTAACAGTATGTAGTTGATGCACAATTTTTCTGATAATTTTTTAATGAATATTTCATTTTTTACTAATTCGTGAAGTGGACATATCTTGAAAATAGAATTTTGGCCGTGCTACCCCTGCAAAATTTGGAAACTATTTGATTTGTTTTTTTTTTAAATTTTTCAATTTTGTAGCATGGAGTCTAGTTTCTAAAAATGTAATTTATTTGAAAAATTGATGAATGGTTAATTTATAATGAAAAAATTACCAAACACTGCTTTTTGGCAAAAAATAGACATATAGATAAAACAAATTATGCATGAAAGACTTAACATTTTTAGAAAGTGAAAAAAATTACATTGTTGGATAGCTAAGCGATAACCCAACATTACCCATGTGCTCGATTTTTTTGATATTGAACCACGTGCAATCCTAACGGGGAGCACGAACTCGATTATGAGAAATATGGTGGATTTTTTATAAACACGTCTCTGGTCGTTGGGAATGCCCTCCAAGCCTTTGGGTTGGTATTCCAAGGCAAATACCAAGCTTAAAGTTCAGTAATTCCCAAAGCAAGATATAACGCGAGCGCGTTATATCTCACTTTTGTCATGGTTTTTGCTTCTGTGGGGAACATGTCTACCAGCACATAACGCAAGCCCGTTATAACGTTCTTGCATTATGTCTTACATTATGTTAAATGCTAATATATTAATGTATGCTGATATATTTTTATGTACATGTATGTATGTATGCTTGTATGGATGTAAGATTATATGTACATATGTATTATGCTTGTATGTATGCATCTATGTATGTCTTTAGAAGAAGGGAGAATTTAGAGAGAGTCTAGAGAGATGGAGAGGGGGTCGAAGTGAGAGTTTAAGAGAGATGGAGTGGGAGAGAAGGGGTTGGATTGAGGAGGACTTAGCTAGGTAGGGTGGGAGGGATAGAGAGAGGGGGGGTCGAAGAGAGAGAATTGAGGAAGAGGGAGAGAGAGAGAGGGGGTGGGAGAGAGAGAGAGGAGAGGGAGAGAGAGAGAGAGACAAAGAGAAAGAGAGAGTTATGTAGGTAGGGTGCGAAAGGGAGATAATTGAGAGTGTGAGAGGGAGAGACTTGAGAGTGTGAGTGGGGTGAGAGGGAGAGACTTGAGATATAGGTAGTGAGAGGGAGTGTGAGAGAGAGGGAGTGTGAGAGAGATGGAGTGTGAGAGAGAGGGAGTGGGAGAGAGAGGGAGTGAGAGTGAGAGAACCGAGAGAGGGAGAGGGTGTGAGAGGGAGTGACCTGATAGAGGTAGAGAAAGAGGGGGTGGAGTGAGAGGGACTTATCTAGGTAGGGTTGGAGGGATAGATAGAGAGAGGGGAGAGAGACAAAGAGAGAGTTACCTAGGTAGGTTGCCAAAGCGAGAGACCTAAGAGAGAGGGGATGGGAGGAAAGAAACATGAGAGAGAGGGAGAGAGAGGTAGTGAGAGAGAGTGGGATGGAGTGGGAGGGAGTGAGAGAGGGTGGTAGGGATTGATTGAACGAGAGGTACACAGAAAGAGGGAGACAGTAGATAGAGACAATTAGAGAGGGTGGGATGGAGGGAAGGAGGGAGAGGTGAGATGTATAGATAGAGAGAGAGTGATAGGGGTTTAGGGTTGAGGGTTGAGGGATTAGGGTGGAGGACCTGTAGGGTTGATGGTTTCTAAGGTATTAGGGTTTAAGGTTTGAGGGTTGATGGAATAGGTTTGATGGTAGAGGGTATTTGGTTGAGGGTATAGGGTAGAAGGTTTAAGGTTTAAGCGTTTAGGGTTGAAGGGTTTGGGGTTAAGGGTTTACTTGGTTGAGGGTAGAGGGTTTAGGGTATAGGTTTGAGGGTATATGGTTGAAGGATTAGGTTCAGCATCCAATGTAAGGGGTAAAGGGTTTAGGGTTTAAGGGTTGAGGGTTGAGGGTTCAAGGATTAAGAGGGTATAGGGATTGAGGGATTAGGGTTTAAGGGTTCAGGGTTGAGGGATTAGGGTTTGAGGGTTGAGGGATCAAGAGGGTATAGGGGTTGAGGGATTAGGGTTTAATGGTTGAGGGTTGAGGGTTGAGGGTTGATGAATTATCTTTCTCCCACTCTCAGCATCTCTCCTTCCCTCTCTATCTCCCACTCTCCCCCTCTCTCCTTCCCTCTCTATCTCTCACTCTCTCCCACTCTCTTTGTCTCCCACTCCCCATCTCTCCCTCCCTCTCTATCTCCCACTCTCCCTCTCTCTCCCTCCCACTCTCTCTTTCTCCCTCTCCCCCACTCTCTCCCACTCTATCTTTCTCCCACTCTCACCATCTCTCCCTCCCTCTCTATCTCCCACTCTCTGCTTCTCTCATTCTCCCACTCTCACCATCTCTCCCTCCCACTCTATCTACTCTCCCCTCCTCCTCCCCTCTTTCTCCCACTCTCACTCTCTCCCTCCCTCCCTCTCAGATTCCCACTCTCTCCCACTCTCTGGTCTCCCACTCCTCCCCTTCTCCTCCACTCTCCCCCTCTCTCCCTCCCTCTCTCTATCTCCCACCTCCCCTCTCTCCCTCCCACTCTCTTTTTCTCCCACTCTCCCCTTCTCCCTCCCTCTCTATCTCCCACTCTCCCTCTCTCTCCCTCCCACTCTCTCAAAAACTCCTATACTCTCAAAAATACACTAAGAAAACCAAACTTCACATAATGCGCTCGCATTATAATGCGTGCATGTTATAACACAAGAATATTTTTTACTCCACTAAAATGGTAAAAAACTCTATATACTCGTGATTTGAAGGCCCACAGTGTGCATATTCCCCTGGTTCTACATGTGGTCTGACAAAAAATAGCTTTTTGATGATGTTGTGAAGTGTGCAAGCATCTTTTTCATATTCCATCACCTTTTCCATGATATTTTTACCACATTTGCATGAAATAGAAGAGTTTCCACATTGAAAGACATATAGTATCAATTGGAGTTTTAATTCCATTGAAAACTGATATACAATTGAAGTGTGGAGGGGAACAAGCTTTTTAACAAGTCAAATAGTTGTGGAGTTTGAAGAAAGAAGAAGCTAAGGCTACATAATTGGGTTCAACTCCTCCATTTGAAAGTCTGGTTTTTAGGGTATGTGAAGTCTTTACACATTTTCTTTCATTCTATTATGGCTTGCTTTCATTTTTGTTTGTCATTATAACCTTAGGTTGTCAATGCACAATTTAAATTACCAAATTATATACACAATTATATACACTTGTCAATTACCATTTTACACTTGCCAATTATAGAAATTCAGAACCATTCACCAAAATTCATCCTTTAAGACAACTCCAAGCCTCTCCCATTCCTTTGAAGGGTCCAAAAACCTTCCAATACCTTTTCACAAACTGATGCAGTACAAACGAAGAAATCAACACCTTTCTTGACACACCTATTCAACTATATTTCCCTTCACAAAACATTTGATTCGTATACTCAAATTAGCATTAAGAGTTCCAAATTCCTTAAGGACCTTCAAAACACCTTGAAAAATATTGAAAATAACTAATTACAATCAACTAGGTTCCTCAAAACATCAACCAATGATTATGTCATTCACAAGTTGTCTTAAATCTTCCATAATGGCACCATTATTCACAAACACAAACTATAATTCTTAAGGCACAACCAAACCATTATTTGCTTAATAAATCTTTGTTTGAGTTAGTACAACAAAAATGAAACCTTTCAAAAGTCTTCCCTTACACACAAAATTAGTTCCTTTGTTCACTGTCCATATTACTAGTAGCCAAGCATCTACAAACTATCACATGTATCTCCCAAACCATGCACACACTTCAAACCATGATACTCATTTTTGATGCAGAGTTAGAGGACCCAAAACCATTGAAGATGTCAACTTGCCTTCAAGAGCCATCTAAGAAGATTAAAAAGGCATAATGGACCAATCCCAACATTCCTCCAAGCTGAACAACAAACAAAAACATTATTTCCCAAATTTCACCCTTGGAATCTAGTTACTGTGCAAAACCAGTTTTTGGCCCTTAACTCCAAAACTTTCAAAAACACTAGGAAAATAAAAGAATAATTGTAGCACCAATTTCAGAGTTGCAAGACATACCTTAACCCATCACATGACTCCTTTTGGACAACATTAAGAAAACTGACCTTTTTCACTATTTTAGGCCTCCAAGTAGGCTAGTTTTACAAAGGAACTACCCTTAGATCTTCATAGAAAACTTCCAAACCCAAAAATAGTCTTTAATTAGGTCTCAAAACAAGATAATTTCTAGGTCTTAGGACCTTACCCACTCAACTAGGCTTCGAATACTGAAAGCCCCATTTTTTAATGCAAAGAGGGAGGGTTTATAGAAACTCCTATACCCGGGCCTTTCCAGACCATTTCAAAGCATCAAACATCTTCAAAATACCCTGAACAAGGTAAAAATTTCATTACATAGACCACTCCAACAATTTTTTAGGAACTAATATTGGTCTCATTACCATGGTACAGATAAAATTATCCGCCATGCCAAAGAAAAAGACAAAGAGAACAAAACCTTGAAAGAAAAGGAGAGATTTCGGGTGGCGGCATATCATGAAAAGAAGAAATTGGAAAAGATTGATGAAAACAACCCAATTGTAGAGGAACCTCAACCGTAAAAAAAAGAATAGGAATTGGTAGCACAATAAGCACGAATGCGAAAGCATTGTCGTGAGACAAATTCAGATACCACAGTTGGGGACACACCCTCTACGACAAGTGAATATGAAGGGAAACCATTAAGCACAAGTGAATATGGAGGGAAACCATCTAGCACAAGTGAAAATGGATGGACACAATCTACTGCAAGTGAATATGGAGGGACACTATTTACTGCAAGTGAATATTGTTGGACACCATCCAACACATCTCAAATTGAGAGTACATCATCACTCGAAATTGATGAAGAAGTATGCCATAATTTCCATGTGAACCTCAAGGAATGTCTTCTTCTCCACCCTCGATTGAAGGTATGCAATCTAGCCCACCTCAATTAAATATTGATGAAATTCCTAATGTTGAGATGTATGTACCTATGAGAACACCACCAATAATTTTGCGTAGAAAGCCAAAGTATTTGATTAATATTGATGATGAGATTTTGCAGCACATGGAAGGTAAGATTTCAACACGCACTTGTAGAAGATATGGTGATAAGATTTGGGAATGATTCTTTGAAAGGCTAAATGAGACTACAAGATGTCAACTATTTGTTGAAATGATGCGGGGTGTAAAGTATAGGAACATCATGAAGAATCTTGGGTTGAGAACATCGAATGCATCGAGTGAAGACACTATTGTGAAGAATCTAATGGATGCTTATGAGAGTGTGGGTAAGACCTCATGCTCAAAGGATAGTAATGTCACCCGACATGTCATTACATTGACTTTGGTAAGTTTTCAAACAAAAAGAGCTCGCCTAATTAAAAAGACTAGAAAAAAAATGGGAATTAGTAGAAAAACTTTATCAAGAGCCATTCAAAGGAGGCAAAGAATCGAGGGCAATGATACAAATGAATTATCCGCATTCTCGAGGAGACTGTCACGAAAAGATAAAGAATTTGTCAAAGCCTTGAGAACACTAATTGAAGAGTATTGGAAGAATAATAGAAGGCCATATCCGAATCAAAGGGATGTGGTAAGAAGGAGAATCAGTAGTTAGAATCTTGAGCCACAGCCAAAGCATTTTTTGGATATGACTAAAACCCAATTTTTTTAGAAATTTGAAAATGATTATCCTCAAATTAGTATTTCTTAAATATTTTTTGAGCTACTTAAACCTTTTTATTTCAAGATAAATCACACATGCACTACTTGTTGTTGTAGACTACATATTGAATTTTCTAACCATTACGATGTTTATCATTCTATACGTTTAGATTTGCATACTAACGATGTTTTGTAGGATTGTGGCATAGAAGCCCCACCAAAATCTTCAAGAGAGTTCTTATCAAAAAATTTATGTGAAATAGAGGATGGCCAGATATTCTATAGGACAACATGCTTGGATGGTTCATGTGAGCATTGCGGTGGCTTCCAGCGTATGCCAGTATGTCAACATATGGAAAGCACAGATGAGGTGGGACAAAAACTAGTAGAGTTTGGGAAGTACAAAACAGTGGCATATGCTACAAAAGATGGGTCTCAAGAAAAAAGGTGTGATTTGGTTATTGAGAAGATTCCAATGCACAAATTTATGACCATATTTCATGACAGTATACTATCTGAGTATGCAATGCATACCCATAGAGCCCGATGGTTGGACACGTAGTTCAAGCTATGCAAGGACACCTTTCCAGTTGGAAGCATAGTATCTATGGTTGACTTTGCAAAGAACTACACTCTACAACCACAACATGAGGTGCAATCACAATATTACAACTCCACACAAGTTTCAATATTTGTGCACATAGCATTCATTCATGCATCTGATAGTACAAATGAGCAAAGGAAGGTATTGAGGGAGTACCACTTTTACATTAGTGATGATCTCACACATTCTCCAGAGTTTGTGCAAGGTTGCTTCTAGATGTTCTACAGTGGTTTGGCTCAAAGGGGCATAGAATACGATCAACATATAATATGGTCTAATAACTATGCAACACAGTTCAAGAAATCGCACATGTTCTACTGGTTTTGCAGGATGCATGTCATTATAGGTGTTCAACATATGTGGAACTTTTGTGAGACTAGACATGGAAAGGGGGAGCATGCGTGAAAAGAGCATTAGCATGAGAAGAGTTAAATTATAAAGATAGTGCAAAGTTGACAGATGCAAAATCAATGGTCGAGTGGTGTAATGCTTTGATGGGTCCAGGTAATGAAGGTACATCTTTAGTTCATAGATTTTTTTGGTTGATGGATGATACTAACATTACACCATATGAAGACTATTGTACACTAATAGGATCGAGTGAGGTACACTCTTTCCTTAGCTCAAATACAGGTTCATGGAGTATTTATACACGAAAGATGGCATGCTTTTATTCTCCATGTACAATGCAAGACTGGAATGATTGTGAGTCAGGGGAGTGGGTTGACAAATGGTTCACAAGTTATCTTAGCCCACTTCACATGTATCACCCTTTGACGGCATTGGAACTGACACAGATAGAATCATCGATTGAATTTGACCACATATTAGATCTAGTTCAATGAGGTGATATATCTACTTTCTTAGTTGTTGAAATTCCATATCATTAGATCTTACTTTGTATTGTATTCGTAATGTTGACAAATTTCAAGATATTTTTTGCACATATCAATGTAGGGCATCTTTATGCAGTTATTGCAGATGAAGACAATGAAGAGGGAACAAACTATTACTTGTGTCATTATGTTGAGACCAAAAAGAAATTGGAGGCCCCAATTATAGATGGAGAAAACATCGAATACCCTACAGGCTCAGTTATGGTTACTGGAACATGGCTTAGAAGGTACCCACATTCGAGTGTTAAACATTGGCTATTTCAGGACTTTGACATGCATCGTAATATTCTTCATTACTCGAACCTTGTTATGGCATCCAATGTTCATTTGAGAAAATATGGGGGTAGACCTTTGAACAAGACGTTATGGAAGGTCCGTGAGTCTAACCATGAGGCAGTAGTTGACATAATAAAGAGTAGAGCAGACCCAAATGGTTCGTTGGATTAATTTGTAAGTATATGCACATTGGTTCTTATTAATTTATACTTGTATGCACATTAATTTGTTTGATGCCATTGCTATCATCTTCTTTTACAGTGATTGGTGTCCCCTTGCTAAAAATGCAGATATATGAGCCATCCAAGAGAATATCAACCAGAAAAGCAATGCAACATCCTTATTTTGATGCCTGCATGCAACATGTGTAAGTGCCTTCCATCTATTTTTATTTCATTTCCATTTTGGATGCTCTTTCTTTTTCTCTTTTACTTTGCGTATTTGTAAGTAAACTACTAAGGGTTGATTGATCTTTCATTGCAGAAAATGTTGATTTAAGAGCCATCAAAGAGAATCTCAGCCAAAAAAGCAATGCAACATACTTATTTTGATAATTTTGACAAATCTCAAATTTAATTTCAAGCTATTATAAGAGAGCATGTGAAGCTTAGCGAGGGAATCTCAAGTTACTCATTTGAAGTTAACCTCATAATGAGCACGTATGATGTAGACATTTAAAGAGAATCTTGAATGTGTGAGTGACATTGTAAAAGATCTGAGAGAACGAAGTGCCAGAGGAATTGTAATAAGATTTAATTACATAATGAGATATACTCAAATTTGTAAGGTTGGAGTTCATGTTTGGTGTAGTAGCACCTTGTTCTGTAAATGCCTTGAGTGGGAAAATTTGCAAACTTTGAATTTTGAAATGTAAACAATGTGAAAAAGGTCATATAAAGGTCATGTAAACAATTTGTACACATTTTTCTGCAACTTGTGTGACCAAGTGGACTGTTCCAACACATCAGAATAGGTATGTTTACACTAGGCATGGTCCTCTTTCACACCGAAACACGTAGAATCGCTCTGAGCTATGTTCCACCGGATCGATTCTTTAAGGGTCCAAAGTGCAAAATGGCTGCAAACTTCAACATGCTAGTACTCAGATACCGTAACACTTAGAAACTTCTCGTCTGATCCTATAGAAAGGCGTTGGGCCCCTCTAGAAAAAAATCTCTCGGTTTTGGCTATCTTTGAGTGGTTTTCTTGTGGTGGTGGATTTTCACTTGATGGAAAAAGTGTCAAATTCAAGCAGTGCAAAGTTACAAAGTGGTGCAACTTTCGCTCTGCAACTCATGTGACCAAACTAACTACTCCAACACATCTAAATAGGTATGTTTACGCTAGGAATTATCTTTTTTTGCACTAAAACACATGGAATTGCTCTGACCTACGTTCAACCGAAACGATCCCTTAAGGGTCCAAAGTGCAAAATGGCTGCAAACCTCAGCATGCTATTAATCGGATACCGTGACACTTACAAACTTCTCGTCTAATCCTACAAAAAGGCATTGGGACCCTCTAGAAAAACCTCTCTCGGTTTTGGCTATCTTGGAGTGGTTTTCTCGTGGCGGTGGATTTTCACTTGATGGAAAAAGTGTCAAACTCAAGCAGTGCAAAGTTGCAAAGTGGTGCAACTTTCGCTTTGCAACTCGTGTGACCAAACTAGCTGGTCCAATGCATCTGAATAGGTATGTTTATGCTAGCCATGGTATTTTTTCATACTGAAACATGTGGAATCGCTCTGAGCTACGTTCCATCGGATAAATCCCTTAAGGGTCCAAAGTGAAAAATGGCTGCAAAATTCAGCATACTATTACGCGGATACCGTGACACTAGGAAACTTCTTGTCTAATCCTACAGAAAGGTGTTGGGCCCCTCTAGAAAAATTCTCTCGGTTTTTGCTATCTTGGAGTGGTTTTCTCGTGGTGGTGGATTTTCAGTTGATGGAAAAAGCATCAAATGCAAGCAGTGCAAAGTTGCAAAGTGGTGCAACTTCTGTTCTACAACTTGTGTGACAAAGAAGACTATTCCAACATGTACGAATATGTATTTTTTATGCTAGGAATGGTCCTCTTTCATAGCAAAACACGTGGAATCGCTCTGAGCTATGTTCCACCGGATTGATCCCTTAAGGGTCCAAAGTGCAAAATAGCTACAAACTTCAACATGCTATTACTTGGATACCATGACACTTATAAAATTATCATATGATCCTCCAGAAAGATGTTGGATCCCTCTAGAAAAACCTCTCTCGGTTTTGGCTATCTTGGAGTGGTTTTCTCGTGGCGAAAGATTTTCACTTGATGGAAAAAGTGTCAAATTCAAGTTGTGCAAAGTTGCAAAGTGGTGCAACTTTCACTCTGCAACTCGTGTGACCAAGTGGACTATTCCAACATGTCCGAATAGGTGTGTTTATGCATGCATGTTCCTCTTTCACACCGAAACACATGGAATCACTCCAAGCTATGTTCCACCGGATCGATCCCTTAAGGGTCCAAAGTGGAAAATGGATACAAAATTCAACATGCTAGTACTCGGATACTGTGACACTTAGAAACTTCTCATCTAATCCTATAGGAAGGCGTTGGTCCTCTCTACAAAAACCTCTCTCGGTTTTGGCTATCTTGGAGTGGTTTTCTTGTGGCGGTGGATTTTCACTTGATGGAAAAAGTGTCAAGTTCAAGCAGTGCAAAGTTGCAAAGTGGTGCAACTTTTGCTTTGCAACTCGTGTGACCAAACTAACTGCTCCAACATGTCTGAATAGCTATGTTTACATTAGGCATGGTCTTTTTTTGCACCGAAACACGTAGAATCACTCTGAGCTATGTTCAACCAGATCGATCCCTTAAGGGTCCAAAGTGCAAAATGGCTGCAAACTTCAACATGCTAGTAATCGGATACCATGACACCTAGAAACTTCTCGTCTAATCCTACAAAAAGGTGTTGGGCCCCTCTAGAAAATGTCTCTCGATTTTGGCTATTTTGGAGTGGTTTTCTCATGGTGGTTGATTTTCACTTGATGGAAAAAGTGTCAAATTCAAGTAGTGCAAAGTTGCAAAGTGGTGCAACTTTCGCTCTACAACTCGTGTGACCAAACTAACTGCTCCAATGCATTTGACTAGGTATTTTTACCCTAGGCATGGTCTTTTTTCACATTGAAACACTTGGAATCGCTCTGAGCTACGTTCAACCGGAACGATCCCTTAAAGGTCCAAAGTGCAAAATGGTTGCAAACTTCAACATGCTATTGCTCAGATACCGTGACACTTAGAAAATTCTCATCTGATCCTACAAAAAGGCATTGGGATCTTCTAGGAAAACCTCTCTCAGTTTTGGCTATTTTGGAGTGGTTTTCTCATGACAGCAGATTTTCACTTGATGGAAAAAGTGTCAAATTCAAGCAGTGCAAAGTTGCAAAGTGGTGCAGCTTTCGCTCTGCAACTCGTGTGACCAAACTAATTGCTAAAATGCATCTAAATAGGTATGCTTATGCTAGGAATGGTATTTTTTTGCACTGAAACACATGGTATCGCTCTGAGCTACATTCAACCGGATCAATCCCTTAAGGGTCCAATGTGCAAAATGGCTGCAAACTTCAGCATGCTATTACTCAGATGTCATGATGCTTAAAAACTTCTTGTGTAATCCTATAGGATTGTATTGAGCCTTTCTACAAAAACCTCTCTCGGTTTTGGCTATCTCGGAGTGATTTTCCAGTGGTGATGGATTTTCACTTGATGGAAAAAGCATCAAATGCAAGCAGTGCAAAGTTGCAAAGTGGTGCAACTTTCGTTCTGCAACTTGTGTGACCAAGCAGACTATTCCAACATGTCCAAATAGGTATTTTTACACTAGGCATGGTCCTCTTTTACACCAAAACACGCGGATTCACTCTGAGCTTTGTTCCACTAGATCGATCCCTTAGGTTGGAGGAGTCTTAAGTTGCAAATTTGTAAGTTGCTTAAAGCAACAAATTTGAGATGATATTTAATGGACCACTTAGCACTCATTGCATCTAAGTGATACTCATAGAGGTGAGGCATTAGGCCTTCTCGGGAGGTCACCCATTCCAATATACTCCAACTCAAGTGCTAAACCATGAAGTTTTTTTCCCAAGGTTAAGCCCACTTACCTTGCAACCCCATTTGCAAAACATTCAACAAGTGTTGTGCCTTATGAAACATTCATTATAGAGCCCCTTTAGCTCATCAATTGATAAGTAGGAGGTAATTTCTACAATGTGTCAAATTGTGATATTGCTATCAAGATTCCATTGAGCAGTCATTTGTAGTATTAGATATAGCTCTAGCTTCTACATTATTGCACATGATTGCAAATAGTTTCAAAGATCTAGATAACATCAATAGTTCACATTACTCAAAAAGGATGAACATCTTAAAGACATTTGTAGAAATCAAGACAAGTAACCTTCTTGTGGACTTAGGGTTGCAATATTTGATCTACAACATGTTCCACCATTTCTTTAGTAGGATCAAGAACACACATAAGGAAGGTGTGTTTGTAGCCATGAAAGATTATGGTTCGAACTATCCAGAAGAGTGATGTTTTATCTTGACCAACCATATCTATACCATGGTTTATTTGGAAACAAGGATGGGTTCTCTCTTCATCGGCATATACATTATTCCTCGATGTGTTCACACCAATGTTACAAGACTAGGACTCACCTCGGACTTGACAAGCCATTTTTTGACTTGGACTCGGGCTCAGAGCCCAGACTCGACAAATAGAAAAACCTAAAAAATTCAAAGATTTGTAAGGATTTAAAACTTGTTTCATGCACCTTTTAATAAATAAACCTTAAAGACACAATAGCATCATCAAATAGAAATTACTATGATCCCATACACAAACATACATCAATCACATAAGTATAAGCACAAATTTTAGCTGAAGGAAATAACACATTTAGATATATAAATATTGTGATATTGCTATCAGTATTCAATCGTGTAGTTTTACAAGTCAAACTCATTGACCCATGATTCATCAATAGTGGTTCACAAGAACCCATCTCTCATGATAATGAATGTGTCATAAGGAGGAAGATAAATCTTCATACATTTCTTCTATCACAAATAAGATAAGTGTTTGGTTTCATGAAGGTCATGAGACAACCATTAATGGGGAGTGGATACATGAAGAACTGATGGAGAACGATAATGGCTTCAAACCTGCTATAAAGGGAAAAAAAATTGTTTCAATGATGCAAGAGGTTTTTGGTTTCACTACCAAAATGAGCCTACGAAGAATGCATGTGAAACTCCTTTTGACCTTGAGGGTGTACTTACTCCATCTCAAGGATCATGCATTGAGGATGAAATAGATCAATGCTAGGGCTAACCAATTAATAATTATACACATGAATAAGTCAAACATGTACATGTCAATAAGGGAAGTACAAGTACTCAAAAACACGTAAGCCTCAAAAAGTATACACACGAATACATAGTATACACAAATTAAAACAAAGTATATGCATGAAAACATGTAAGCCACAAAGTATACACTCGAATGCACATAAGTCACAAAGTATACACGTAAGTTGTAAAGTATACACTTGAATACACGTAACTCATATCTATTGAACCATCAATTTAGAATGCAAATATGGACAGGCATCGATAAAAGATATTTGTATTAACCAAATAGCCATGTAGGCATACATCAATATATGTCGATATAAGTATGAAATATATGTACAAAATAGCCACATAGGCTTACGAGAATGCCATCTAGGCATACAATGTCAAATATGTCCAATAAAAAATATGTACAAAACTGCCATGCAGGCATATGACAAAGGACTCTAGAATCAAAAGTCATTGCTCTGCATGCACAGGAAATAAAATCTTTCCCTTTCCTTTTCGCTCAGATGGCGATAGGTCTGTCACTCATTTTTGTTGTGCTTGTGGAGTGCTCCTGCTACTCCTCCTAGGGTTTAGTTCATGGTGAAGTTTTAACTATTACAATAAGAAGTAAAGACATGAATATATAGAAATTACATTATAAAAAATGATATATTTGACAAAATAATCACTTACATCCATCTCACGATCTCTCTCCATGAGGGAAATATCCTCACACCCATGCTTAGGCATGCTCAAGCCTTGTATAAACCATACAAATAGACAAAAACTACGTGAATCAATAATGGTTTGATTTTTCACTAACTAACATCTATAACAACAAATGTAAATTAAAATTTACTAATTTTCCTCATACCTCTTATGTCAGAGCCATCGAGGATTGTATAAAAGATGTCACACCAATATCCATTTCCCTCATCACATTCAGAGGTGTATCATCTCGCAACAACTGAAAATAAAACAACAAATTATTCAACATAATCAATGATGTGCATGTATAAACTACACAAATCTATTAAGTACTTGATTCATTAGTTAAAATATTTATTCTATTACCTACATGAAGGTTTGAGTAAATCCATCGCCAGTGGGAAGTGTTCCATCGAAACCTCCAATATTAGTCTGTCCAACATCCAAAATTGCATATTAAATTACCATTCTTAAAACAATGTCATTAATATGCAATAAACTTATAATTGTTTACTAGTTACATACCCTAGCGATAGGTGTACTGCAAAAATAGGTTGGTGGGGGGTGGTGTATCCAATCTCAACATTGTGACCCTGCAATTTTATTAAAATCATAAAATATTTTTAGTTAATCTTGCATTTCAAAATTGAAATTTAATAAATTAAATTCAATGAACACATGCACTAACTTTTACCTGACTATCAATGCCATATGCCTCATGCAAAATGTTAGCTGCCCTCTCCATCTCCATAGCTGCAGATGGATCTTGCGTACCAGTCTCTTGAGGGTCGATGGGGTCATGTGAACAAGTTGCCCCGCAAGATTGACACACATGTGTTCGAAGGCCACCACTAGAAGACTCCCCTGGATGGCACTATAGAATAGGGCTACTATGATGGATGACACTCTAGGTCAAAGTGTTGATTGCCTGCAATGTCTCTACATCAGCACTTTCCTCCATGATGGAAGGCATAACAATGTGCTCATGAGGTGGCCTAGTGAGAGCTCGTCTACCTTGTCATGTAGGATCTGGTTGTGCACCAAGTCTATCCTGAGCTGACCCCCCACCTCTCCCCTAGAAATCCCTCATATCAAAATAATTTGGGATTTTGTTCAATATGAACTCACTGTATAGTTTCCTAAGGAAATATTGTGGGACCTCACAATTTTTGCATGGTGGGTAATCGGAGACCATGTACCACCTATCATAAAACTGGTCCTTCATCTGTTGGTGGTGGCACCAATGGATAGAAAACCTCTTTGCATTGAGGGTAATATTTTGATTTGTGTGTGGGTCAGTGAATAATGAGCACAAATCACCTTTTGTAATTTTTAAATCTTTCACATCCTTGTATGATAGTTTATTTACATAATAGTCCCTAGCCGCTTGCCTCTTATCTTCCCATCCAGTTATTTGTTTGCTAATTGAATCTATGTTTATTAACATATCTCTCAATGAATTTGTTAGGGTTATTCTTTCTGTGGTTGAACCATTTGGATCACTCAACCTATTGATCAAATCATCAATTTGTTTTTCGTTGTTCTCAATTTCACTCATTAAATTTTGTTGAGTGCCAGGAGGGGGTTGAGTGATTGGTGGAGGAGGTTGATGTTGTGGTTGATTTTGATCTTGAGGATTTGGTTGGTCATCCTATTGAGGATTTTGAGGGTTTGCAGGTTGATTTCAATCTCCTAAAAATTAAAACAAATAGATATCAAATTCAACCTAAAGCTAACAAATTCAAAACAAAAGCCATAGAATCCTTACCTCTTATAGCTCCTCCTCATCATGGTGCCATCGTTGTGTAGAAATAGGGATTCTTGGTGAAGAAATTCCCCTCCTAGAATGGGAGCGCGATATTCTGGGGTTTTTGGTCACGGGTGCAACAAAAAAACTAGTCGAAATGCAAATGAGAGATTTGCATTTGTTTTTTTATTTTAACTGTTGATAACACGAGTGCATTATAACGTGCTTGCATTATCTATTTGTATTTGTAGCCACCGAGACCTTACCTAGGTTTAACGAAAGACATAACGCCAGTGCGTTATAATGCGCTCGCGTTATGGTTTTCAACTTTTTTTTAGGGTGTCCACAGAATTGCTACCCATTTCCATGCACCCACCCTCTCCCCTAGTTCTCATTATCATTATTCATTTTATTAAGTCCTTTGCAATGTTATGTTATCGGCCCCTTGGCCATGATGTCAATCCTAGCATACTAAAGTTTAAAACAACTTTAAAACACATGTTTATTGTTTAAATCATAAATTATTCAATCATTCGATGAAAATTTGTTGTATGGTTGTAGCCTCATTCTAAAATGAAATGCACATAGCTCACTAGGCTTGAAAACTTAAACCTCCAAAATCACCCTATAACCATTAAATTTACAAAGATCAACGATCTAGAATTTGTTGTCAATGTAGGACAACCATGTACTAATTGTGTAGTTTGAAAGCAACATGTTGATGTTTCAATATTTCATTCACTTTAATTTATCATCGATCTCCCCCAGTTCTCGATATGATTATTCATTTTATTAAGTCCTTTGCAACATTAAGCTATCAGAACCTTTAAAACACATGTTTAATGTTTATATCATAAAGTACTCAAGTTTCAACCATTCGGTGAACATTTGATGGATGGTTGTAGTTGCATTTTGGAATGAAATGCACACACTACTAGGCTTGTGAATTTAAACCTCTAGAATCACCCTATAACCATTAGATTTACAAATATCAACAGTTTAGAATTTGTTGTCATTGTAGCACTAAATGGCTTGTTTTAAATGTTGTCACCCATGTACTAATTATGCATTTCTAAATGTTGTAAGCCATGCACTAATTTTGTAGTCTGGAAGCAACACATTGAAATTTCATTCACTTTAATGTTTAAAAAAAAGCACTTTCTACTACTAAGTGATTTTATTTTTAAGTGAGAGGGTTAACACACGGGGAGATTCCAATCTTCAAATTTCTCATTGCAGTGCACAACCCTATTTTTGGTTCCACAGTTCCACTTCCAACAAAGCTATTGTAGTTTCCATGTTTTTCAGCATTAATCTTTTCAAGAATCAAAATCTTAGTAAGTGAAATAATTCCTATCACTATGTTTCATCATTTTACATTTCTTAAAATCTTATTTTGTCAAACTTTGAAGTTTGGGTTTAAGGTTGAGAGACTTAAGAATTTTGAAAAAAAAGGAGGACTAATAGGGAATTCACAATTTCACATTGTATAAGCATGTCTACCACTAGTACCACAAGAGAAAAATTAGATTAAAAAGTACATTATACAAAATTGCTTAAAACCCTAGGTTTCACTAATAAATACCATGATATTTATGATCCTGAGATCTATGGTACTGGTAGGCATACCTCTAAACTTAGATTTTCATCTCAAAATAAGGATACAAAGAAAATGCAAGTTAATATTATCAGTGCATTGTGGGCAACTAGATTAGGGCGCATTTTGTTACATGAGGTTTTTCCTTACCCAAAATTTATCATGGTTTGTGCCCAAAATTATGATGATAACAAAAGAGTAATTGTTAATAAAGATAAAAAAGAATAATTTTTATCCATTAATGCCAAAAATTTTGGAAAAGTGTTGGGGTTTACAACTGAAGAATTTGGAAACGTCCACATTGACCTAGAAAAGCTTGCTAGTGATTATGAAGCAGTGGATGAAAGGGAGAAAAATTATTTCATAAATGAAATATTTTTGGATAACATACAAGTTAGAAACAAATTGGAAGGTAATCATAAGCCTCTTTGTGATTTTGATATTTTTAAACCATGGGTTTAGGATACTATTTTAATGCTAGCATTTTGCCTCAGACTGGATAGCAATTGGTAAATGGGTGCAAGCCTCCTTGAAATGGTATATAATATCCATCATGGTGTTCCACATGCCAAATATAATTTTATTTTGCACATTGTAGAATCCATGCATAAACATTTTTTAATGATTAACGGAGGTTCCACCAAGACATTTAGGTTAACAACCTAATTGTGCTATTTTTTTCTATTCAAATTTAGTGGATTGTTTTAGAACAACAAGCTTCAGATTCAACCCTATAGTAATGCTAAGGAAAGAAAATGGATCCAGTATATGATTAGACCACTAAGATAAGGATGCATGATTCTCGAACGAACTACAATCATTGTGTAGACTACTTTTTGGCTCCATTGCATCAAGCAATTACAAATACTCCAATGCCTAGATTGCCTATGTCATGTAGAAATTTCATTCAACTAGGAAAAGAAATACAATTGGTTGACTGGTACTTAATGGAAGAATATACTATGGTAAGATTTTATGGATTGAAAGTAGAGCCGTACAAAATTCCAATACATGTGACAAAAAGGGTTTATGCATTGGAATATGTAAGAAAGATGCAAAGTACTAATGAACTACACTTTGTTAATCAAAAAAATAGGACATTATTTCCTTCTTTACCTTTTCATGTGGAGGGTTCATATTCGAGAGAAAAGCATTTCAGGTGGCTCATGATCTTTTGAATTTTTTTAATTTTGATGATGCCTGTCACTGGAAATATGATCCATGTGACACCATTAAATCAATGATTGTGGCCAATAGGAATGTTGCAAGTAGAATTAACATCAAAGTAAAACCTTGCTTGAAAACTTGAGAAACAAGGATTCTTGAGATGAGGTCAAAATAGCAATGAAGAAAACTACTACTGAGAAAGGTATTTCTTTTGAACAATTGTCAGCAGAAATTATGGCATTACATTGAAAGACAATTAGGACGTATAAATTTTTTTATGAAAAAAGTGATAAACCATCTAGTAGAGTAAAAATGCTATATTTTCTAGATAAGGACGTTATAGATAAAAATTGGTCATGATAAAAAATTGTTTCCTTTTGGTCTATGAGGAAGGTGCTAGGTGAACCAAGAACTCTTGCAAACTTTGGAGATAATGAAGAAGATTGTGAGTTTAGAAAATTGTGGAATATAAAGCATCCTAATGATCATGAAGATCAAGAAACTGATGATGAATCTAATTATGGAAGGGAAGAAAAAAACTATGTCAATTTGAAACCTAGTTTAAGTGAGGCCACAAAAGAAGCATATACTTTAGGAGCAGCCATAGCTAAAAAAATAGGTTATGAAGGTGGTCCTTTGGGGTCCCAAGGATAAAGCCCTTGGATGGTAATAGATGTAGAGCATAGAAAACAAATTGATAAATTTTTCCTTAGAGTTGAAAAATTAGACCAAGGTATAAAGTACAGCTAAAACAATTTAATTTGTTACAGCTTCAAATCCTAATCCCCACGGTCAAATACAATCACAACTAGGACATGCCAATGGTGGAGAGCCTAGTGCAATTGGCACTTCCATTGGTGGCGATGGTATGGGTAGTAGTACTAGTAGTGTTGAACATGTGCTAGAACAAAAAATTACACACAAGAGGACAACAATACAAGATACCACACAAACACCAGGTGATCAAGGCATACAAAAGAGGCAAAGGATTTCGATAGGTCCAAATCACACTACCATTTCCACCATAAAGGAATTATTTCTAAGCACCCCACAATGCTAATTAGTGTGGCTGAAATAGCATTAGAAACTGTAAGTACTCATATTCCTTTTCCTTTTAGGCATTCCATTGTTCCTACATCCCCAAGTTTCTATTACATTGAACAGTTTAAAAAGAAATCAGAATTGTATAAAGAAGAAAAGAAGAAAATGATGAAGAGTTATTCTATTGTAACTTTAGAGCCTAAAACAACCATGGTATTACCCGAATTTGACAAAAATAAAGAAATCATGTAGTACATGATTGTTGTTCCCACAATTCAAAATAAACCAAAAAATCAAATGGATCGATTTGAATTTCAGGTGCGTAGATTACAATTGGATTTTTTTGGAATAAAAAATAATGACAAAATTAATGTATGAAAGAAGAACAATGAATTGGTGTACACATAATTACTAAAGTAAGAGAGTAAAAAAAGGTTACAGACTCAAATAGAAAATTTGCAGGTAGACCTAGCAAATGAGAAAGTAAAGAGGAAAGCAGTAGATAACAAGAGAAATGAATTAGAAAAAGAGTAAAAAATATACCTCTACATCAACAAGAAAAGAGGATAAACAAAATGAGAGAAGTGAATGAATTGAAGCAAAGGTTAGATGAGAGAAAAAATAAATATGATGAGGAAAAATCCACTTCAAAAAAATTAAGACAAAGCATTGGGAAAGGAAATGAAAGATTGACCATAGAGCCGATGGAAGCAAAAAATGAAATTAACTCTTGTCAAAATAAGTTAACTACATTTTGTAGAGAGACAATGAGGCATATGAAATAAAAGATCTATGATGAAATAATGCAGAGGATTGATCATTTGTTTGATATGTTTCAATTGATAGATACTCTTAGAATACATTATAAGAAGCTTAACAAATATTTAGTGGACAACAAAAATATGTTAGCATTAAAGAAATATGCAAATCAAGCTCAACAAACAATCTACAAAGCTAGCGACAATGATTTGAAATTGAAAGGGACTAATAATTGATATGTTTCTTCAATAAAGTTGTCATCTATCATTCAAAAGTGTTTGAGAATGTGTGAAACTGAGGAATTTGTGCATCTAGCTGCAAACAAGATGAAGAAGCTACATGAAAAGGTAAGGAACTTCACAGAGCTTGGTTTTCCAGAGGATTTTGACACAAATGAGTTATTGAATGGAAAGGATGATTTTAGCAAGATGATGGAGGGTGCAAGGAAGATTTATTTGACCCACTTTCCTCAAAACCCAGATGTGGAGAACTATTTGGATTCCATCAGAGCATTTTAATTAATTCTCTTAATTAAAGCAACGACAAAATCATACATTCAACCAAAATGATTGAAGACCAATAGAAGGATCCTTGATCATTTTATTAATAATTCATATGAAAAAATACATAAGGAGAGAATTTTTTCTAGAATATTCATTTTCTCTATCAAATACCATCACTACTGTAAAACCATTATACCTATTACAAACTTGAATTCATACCTAAGACTCAACACTAACTCTATTTCTTTGTGCTTGAATTACAAAATTCTCTTACATGAGTTTAAAATCTGTTTCAACCAAAAGAACCATGCAATTGGCCTTGAATTCCCTTTTATAAGAACAAGGGAGAAAACAAGCTTTAGGACAAATTACACATTTATTCACATTTACATTTGACATACATTTCAATTTTAATTTCAAAATGTCCCCAAAGGTAGTTACATTTGCATTTCCAAATATGAGGGAGAATTTCATACGAGACAAAAACCATTTCCATTTTCTAGTGAATATTCTCCCACCTTCCAAAAGGATCCTTTAGTCAGTGTAAAGTAATATTTTCCATGAGAAAAAATTGTAGTCCATGTGCTTTAAAAACTTTTGGAAGAAAAACATAAAGTGAAAGAGAGAATATACCAAAGTAATACCACATCTGCAATCCTTGTCACCACATTTGAAATTGAGAAAGTGCAATATTTGAATGTTGATTTATCCAAGGCCTAATTTATACTCATTCCAGGCCTTGTATTGCACATCACTACTAAACTTTGTTCTTGTAGACCACCAACCAAATTTTTTGTCACCCACTCCCACTTGCAGCAATTTATATGTCCAATATGTCAATATAGTTGGACTTCCATAATGAAAACTACTCCTCTATAGGCCAGTCAAATCCCATGATATCATCTACCTTTTTTCTATATGAGCTATACCTAACTACCACCTAATTTACCTCCTTATCAAAATCTTGAAGGAAAGCCCCTGTATGCATGAGCCTATCCATATTGTTCATCACCATAACCAAATCCATTTTATCGCATATTTTTTGGCCTAGGAAGTTATCGCTTGAGTTGCTTGGTCTTTCCACTCTTGCAGGGACTTAACTTCACCCTTCTCATTCAAAATTTTTGGAAGAAGACCAAAATTCCAATTATCAAACTTCTTAACCAACTCTTTAATCTTCAACTCTAAAGACTCAATCAACCTTGAGAACGAGTTATATTTGTTACAAATCTTAGGGTTAGAATTATGTTTGGAGGCCTATCTGCATCACGAGAGGATGCAACAACCATATCCCTCAACATTTGAGCCCTTGAAATATATTAATCCATTAAAGGAATAACAATTTCTTTATCTCTATCAAGGTTCTTAATGACATCAAACATCAATGCATAATTAGCATGATCATCCACTATTATCACAATCTTCATATTATTCAAATGAACAATATCATATATCCTATCTTCATAAGTCTTGATATTTTTCATCAACTCCTCCTTGGTAAAATTGTCAAATTAAGGGGCATTTGATGATTTAGGAGTTGATTGTGCCATTTTTACATCTTCAAATTCAATGGGGTAGTCTCCTCCTGATTTTGAGGAGGTGAAATAATTAGGGAAGGAGGAGGTAAGATTGCAGCATGTGAGGTACCGGGTTGCAATTCTTGAGTTGTACTCAACAACCACCTCATGTTTTATTTGGTTCTAAAACTACCCCTTTCCTATGTTAATGACTCAATTGTGGCTTTCGTGAATTGTGCCACAATAACATTCATGTTTTCTACCTCCAAGGTAGATGTATCTTAAACTCTTTTTATGATTAAGACTCCTCTTACACTTGGGGAAGGTTCTACAACTTCAGGCTTTTTAGTGGTTGGGGCTAAAGCCTAAATAGCAAGAGTGTCCCACTATCGACTAAAATATGACCCCTTTAAAGCTAATGTGACTTCTTCTTCACTGTTAAAAATGGGGGAATTTTGTCTTCTCACAATGTCAAAAGAAATTGTTGATGCTAAGTCCCATTCTGGGAGTAATAACACTCCACTCTTCCTCACCAATGCCCTACCCTCTTCTGCATAAATGTTGAAATACTTGGCCCTCATTTCATCTCGAACCTCGACTTCAACAACCTCTTGGGGCTTCTTGGGTCTCACTTCTCCTTGTTTGCACCAATGTTGCATACTCATCCTCCATTTCTCTAGATACATATTCCTTGAAAGCTTGTGTCCTAACAAATTGATCATCTTTCATAAAGCTTTCACAGGCTTAGAATCCGACATCCTTAGAGTTATTTATTACACTTAGGTCAGCTTTTCTCAACTTAAGGCTCAAAGTCTATGATATTATGTCCCATCGAGGAGATGGCATCCCTTGCATTATTTTCTCATTAGTTTAGCAATTTCATAAGCTGACTCCTTTGCAGGATAGTCAACCATACCAGAAGCTTCAACCTTTTTCTTCTTTATTGATGGCTCCCTTGGAGGGGATGATTCTCTATTTAGAGAATCCAATACAATTATTTTAGGGGCAAAATAATGTTGCAGTGATAATGGAGGTAGTTGTTGCTATGGAGAATGCACCTTTGAGTCCTCAAAAGGTGCAAGAGTTACAAATATTTGTTGCTTCTTTACTATTGTTTTCCTCCTTAAATAAATGTGCACCATCTTGGAAGGCTACACAGTTGAATCTTCCTCTATCATAGGGGCCTTCCCCTTATCTTGCACAAATTTTGTTTCCTTTAACTTTTCCACTACTTTATCAAAATTTTGAATCACAACTTCAATCTTCAAATTTAGGTCAATAATATCTGAAAAAGCTTTAAAATCAAGCTCTTTTACCTTAATTTATCTTTCCAATTTTACAAAAAAACCCCACTTCCTCATTCTGTCAGCTTGGACATCAAGGTCTAAAATATTTCTAATGAGGTCATCAGCCATAGTGTGGGCATGAACATATTTACCTCCCCTATTTTTCGTCATTAACCAAGCTATGAAACCCTCATGATCATTTGTATTGGATGCCCTAATATTCATATTATAATGCCTAAGATAGTGGTCCACATATTCCTCCATCCATGTGTTATCATTACAAAATTTGTAAACAAAGTGTATGTAGGGAAGAAATTTCCCTTTTGCTTCTCATCTAGGAAGAAATCATTTACATTCCCTAGCTACCACATTACCTCAAAAAACCCAATCCTCAAAGGCACTTCCCTAGGAAGTATGTGGGGTTTCAATTGTGTGCCAAATACCCTTAGAACTATATAATCCTTATAAGGAGTTATAGCCCCCTAGTTGTGGGAAATATTCAGATCAAACATCCTCTCAACAAGCCTCAAAAAATCATGTAACTCCTTGGGGATCCTAGGTTAACATCCATCATTAGAGCTTGTGTCAATTTTGTGGCAAAAAGATTTGTACGAATCACATAGTTGGTATTTTTATTCATTCCTGTCCAATATAGGGGTCCATGACTACACCGACAACTCAATACTATCCACAACCCTTTTAAGTTCCAGCTCTTGATCAAAATAGTTTGCACCTTTGAAAAAAAACATATGCATAAAGAGTGGAAACCACCAAAATATGACACCAATTTTCCCACCCTTTAAGGACACCAATACTTTGTGAATTTCCTCTATTATATAGGTGGAAAAATCATATAAGGCATTTATGTTAAGGTGTTGGATACTCACAAACATGTACATTTGGGCAGTTGTAATGCTAAAGCCATGATCAAACCCTAGAATTTGGCAAAGGGAGTAAAAGGTCTTCTGAAAATATGGTTGGAAATACTTAACAAGGAGGGGCTCAACATCAAAGGGTCCCAAAGTAATATTTCTTGTGTTTTTTACCTTCCCTACTAATATCAAAAAAATGGTCAACACCAACACCCTAAAGTTGTGTTTTACCCTTATGTATTCCTCCCTCAACATCTACACATCAATCTTAATCATGTCACTGCTCCAAGTGTTCAACTTGAGCACATATGCAACTTCTTCCTTATTAACCCATACTAGATTCTATGCATTATGAGCTCTAACAACCCTAACCAGAGGGTCATAATTCACAACAATTTATTTGAGAAGATCAACATCTATGAACATGTTGGGTAAAACCAGTTTACCTATGTCCAACCTCCAGGGGTTGTAGAAAGGGATACTAGTATTCCTATTTCCAAACCATTCCTAGAAAAGACTCCATCTAGAGTATGGTATGGCAACAACTTTAATTGTACAATAATAATCAATGATTCCAAATTTAGTTCCAAGGCCAAAGTACATACTTTGTCCCTTTGGTTTCTTAGAGGTTGAAGATACCAATTGTTCAGTTAAATCCTATACCAAAGATCTCATAGTAGGCTTTGAATTAGAAGATTGGTGTTTTGACATAGATGCTTTGACTTTGGGTGCCATAGTAATAGAGTTTGTGAAAACTATGGTTTACTACTCAAGAAATTGCAAGCTTACAACTAGGGTATGGGTTGATGCAAGGTAATAACAGTGCTAAACAGGATAATAATTCAAATTGAATGTCAAACCTTAAAATAAATGCAATGAAACCAAAAAACCTAAAGAAAAAATGATAGAACAAGAGCTTACAATTTTTTTTTAAACAACTGAGAAGTAGGATAGCAATTTTACTTACTAGTTTTGTGGATGCTTGAAAACCCTAATTATTATCATCAAACGAGCTTGCAAATTTCAGTGAGAACTCCTTAGCTGTGTTAAATGCTTTAAAAATTCACAATTATACTTTAAAGAAAGTTTTATGGGTTTAAAACATACCAATTGGAAATTTGGTAGCTTTGTGTCATATCCACCATTATGGTTCACCCACGTAAACCATAATGACTAATATGACTCATTTTCCCTCAATCTTGCACTTTGAATTTGAACCGTCGATCTCACAGTAAGATGGACTAACAAATGGCTTAGATATGGTCAAATAAGTTTGAAAATCTGACTACAAAAGGTTGTTTCCATTGACTAACAAAAAAATTCCATGTGGATTCTCCATGTCACTCTGTGGGCTCCACTATCTCCACAAGCATTGAAACTCTCTACATGCCAACCTCCCAACTTTCCCTTCGGGTTTAAAGTGTGTGCATCTTACGACATCGAGGAGGCGGGGAACGACTAAGATTTTTTTGTCAAAAACCATAGTAACTATTGATTTGAACACCTTTAGTAATTGGTGCCTTCAAGCAGTGGTAGGACTCGCCAAAAGTGTGGCCAGTTCTTTTCTATCTACTATCTTGTTGGCCCCTTAATTTGATTATTGTAATCCTGCAAGATGGAGGGGAACCAATAGAAATCAGTCAATGGGACCCACTAAGAATAAAAAAATATTTTAATAAGAATGTGCACTTATTACATTAGAAGGGCCACCTACCTAGCTTTATAACATGAATGATATTGAACGAATATTAAAACCCAAACTTAAGGAATGAGCAAGAATTAAATAATTTTATGACCTGCATAAGACAAGACAAGACTTAAAAGGATTCTACAGGTAGCAACCGGGAACACTAGGTTCAAGGGGCTAGTGAGTAAATGAAAGCAAAGGCATAAGATATGACTTAAGAGACCGAGAACGGGTAAAACCTAGTTAACTATGAATTAGAATGTAGGTAAAAGGAAAATACACCTAGGATTTTAAGATGATTTAGAACACACATAAACCTAGAACATAAGAATGACTGGAACTAATAGAACACCAAGATCAGAAAGACAACCAGATTTAAGCATCTTTTGGGATGCCTACTATAAGCTATTTGATAGCACACATAGGAAATGTTGTAATTTTTCTTTGTAATAACAAAAGATGACTCAAATACTTCAGTGTATTTCTTTAATTTTAAATATAATATCAACCTATCTTGCTCTCCAATATTGTATTAACTAATTTTTGACTTAAAATAATCAAAGGTTATTTGTAAGTTGTCATGTATCACATCATGTGTTTATGTTATGGAAGTTGAACTGTTAGCTTTTGCTCAAGGAATGGATTAATATTCCTTTCAATTATTATCAAAGATTGTGTGAATGGAAATGCAATAGGAATTTATAACTAGTGTGATAAGTGTTGTTCTTTAAAAATGATGCAAAATCACATATCAAATTCAATACCATGGAATACAGTATAACATATCATCAACTATAGTTTGGAATATGATTCATGAAGTGTAATATAAAATACAATATCATGAAGTGAAATGATTCAAAATTTCATGGAATACAATATCAAATATCATCAACTATAGTTTGGAAAATGATTCATGAAGTACAATATAAATACCTAAAATGTGCTAATTCACTTCTATTTCCCAAATGGAGTTAGGGTCTTGAAACTAACGTTCACATTGAGATAAAGTAAAAGAGTCATCTTGATTCTGAGTTTGGTCTTCATTTTCTTCACCCTACAATGCAAATTCAACATTCATTGTGTCACTATCATTTTTCCCACTTCTAGTGCCACTAGTACTAGTTTTTGGACTGTTGTAAAAAACTCTTCTTTCGCATATGGACCTCCATATTGTGAGTGCCCTTTGAAAAGGAAAGGTTTTGACATTATACACAATTACTTTCATCCTCAAGCAATTTTCTAAATTCTTGTCTAGCTTGTTTCTTATCTTTGATTTTAAAAATTTCAATGAACTAAAAACTCTCTCATCCTCCACTGACCCCAGTATCATTATTTAGCATAAACCAACAAGTTTGAAATATTATGATATTAAGACACGATATTTGGTGCATGGACACCCTTGGTGTCATGTAGTGATTTTTTGGTTTTTGGTCTTGTAAGGGTTTATTTAATGTAATAAGGTATTCTTATGCCATTTTGAGTTAGTTTGAGTCATTATTGAGTTTCTAGGTGCAAGGTTATGCAAAAATGCCAATGTTATCAATGTTACTCAAAAAGTTGTTAAGCAACTTTTGTAAAAAGTGGAAAAATGGTGTTTTATAAGAAAACTAATTAAAAGGTGGTTGGAAATAGTGGGGATGGATGTAAAATGTATAAATATACCCTCCAAACTCGAATTGTGGGTGGAAGGCATTATCATTGAATATTTCCTAAATGAAAACACGCATTTTCTATGCATTTTCTCACGTTCATACTAGTTCTTTCATTTGTTACAAATTGTATGAACCACATATTGATATAAAACTAATTAGAGTGTGTTGGAATGTGAACCTACTTTCATTTTATTTTTGTCTCATCAATTTTAATTGATTTTTGTGCAAGATATTACAATTTTGGTGAGTGCAGGTCTGAACCCTCCCTAATGTTTCCAACAACAATTAAAAATTCATATCTTATGTTTTAACCACCCAAATTTGCTACAATTTGGTGAAAATTTATGTTTTGATATGTTCTAATTTTTTTTTAAAGGAAAATTCATATTTTTTAGTTTTGGTAGAGTTCTTAATGATAATTTGCTTGCATTTGGGTGTAAACAGTAAAAAAAAACCCAAGTTCTTTGTTGTTGTGATTGATACATGCATTGTTTGTTGATTTAAGGGTTATAGATAATTTTGGAATTATTTTGGAGACCTTCACAATCCTGGAAGTCCATATGAGAAGCACTTTTCACCTTTTGTTTAAAGTCCTTTCCTTATTGCACCTTAGGGCAACAATATCCAATTTGCACAAAGCATTGCATTGATCATTTGTTTGGGGCTACCTATGTTGGGGAAACCTAGGAGAATGTTGATATAGGTTTGAATACAAAAAGTTTCATTTATTCCAATTTTTACTCAAAGATTTAAAACCATTAGGATTCTCCCCCCTTGTTTTAGGCTTCAGAACACAATGCCAAGAATGAATACGGGTGCAAATTTGTATCATTTGTATTGAGGTCTTGTTTGAATGTGTCAAGGTAGTTTCTTGAGAGTCCTTCCTCTACATCAAATTGGTATCAAAGCCGACAAGATTTGGGTAGGAGAAATTAATTATGCTGATTTGTATTTGGTTAAGTATGTTGTAGATTGACAAGTTTATGAGAAGAGCCTAGATACCAAAAGATAGGGCATTGAAGAAAAGAAAAGAAAGCCCTAGGTGAGGTATCATGAGAAGCAGACAAGAAGAGAGATAGGATAACAAGATGCAGCAAAAAACTCAAAAGGAAATAATTAAGAATAAATATGGGCAAGGGGCATCATCATTATTAAATAAATTATTCAAAATGGAAAAAAGGTTACATGAGGTAGAAATGGCAGCCAAGAGAAAAAGCAAGTTGGCTAAGCAAGGATTATTTCGGACTACCTACAAGTCCAAATGTAAATGCTATCAAGTTGTGATTTCAGATAACTACATGGATAATATTGTTATTGAATACATGGTAGATAAATTGGGGTTGGGAAGAATATCAGACCCCACACCCTATTCAGTGAGTTGGCTTCAAACAGGTAACTAGGTAATAATATGTGAGCAATGCAAAGTTAAGTTTCGCATAGGGAATTATAAGGATAAAATAGTTTGTGATATTATGCATTTGGATGTATGTCACATTGTGTTTGGAAGGTTATGGAAATACAGTAGGACAGTGAAGTATAACAGGAAAAAAAACACATATGAGTTGGACAAAGATGGGACAAAATATGCATTAGTAGCCTTGAAGGGTGAGTGCATAGGAATTCAAAGCTTGTTGTTAAGTGAGAAGATAGATGTACGACAATATGAAGCAGAGACAAATGAGGTAATGAGTTTTGAAAACATGTTTGAAAAACCAATTGAACAAGAAATGAAAGAAGTTTCTCTTGAATTTTCTCAAACTAATGAAAGTAATAGTGACATTGATGTTGAAATGGGTGATGTTCAGGAAGAATAAGAAGATAAAACAAAGGAAGTTGTAGAGGACTCAAAGATTTTCCAAAGAGAGAAGAGAGCCATGGATAATAAGGAGATAACATGGTTCTCAAGAGAAGAACCAAGGGTTGAGAATATTGATGTCAAGGAGAATGGAAGAATGGATGAGCAATTCAAAAATGAAAATGAATGGTTGAGTAAGGTTCGGGTGAAGCCAAATAATTTGGACAAAAATTTAAGTATTACTACATTGAAAAATAAAATTTTCACCAAATAGATTTTTTTTTTAAATAAAGGTGTAGTAGTTTAGAAAATACATTAAATTTTCTACAGGTTGTATTTTTACATTTTTTTGAAATAATATAGATAACTTAATCATTTTTTTACGTGAAGTTGTCTAACTCTATTTTTTTTAACTTTTTATTGCCACTTAAGAGCTTGTTTTTTCCATGATGATCCTACACATACCATTGAGTCATTATTGAGTTTCTAGGTGCAAGGTGATGCAAAAATATCAATGTTGTCAATGTTGCTCAAAAAGTTGTCAAGCAAATTTTGCAAAAAGTGGCAAAATGGTGTTTTATGAACAAACTAGTTAAAAGGTGGTTAGAAATAGTTGGGATGGATGTGAAATGTATAAATACACCCTCCAAACTCGAAATGGGGGTTGAAGGCATTGTGGTTGAAGATTTGGTAAATGAAAAAAGGCATTTTTCATGCATTTTCTCACGTTCAGACCTGTTCTTTCATTTGGAATGAATTGTGCAGACCACATATTGACCTGAAACCAATTGGAGTGTGTTGGCACGTGAATATACTTTCATTATTTTTGTCTCATCAATTTTAATTGAGTTTTGTGCAAGATATTACAATTTGGTGAGTGTAGGTTTAAACCCTGCCTACGGTTTCCAACAACAATTTACAATTCATATCTTTTGTTTTAACTAGCCAAATTTTCTACAAATTGGTGAAAAGTTCTATTTTGATATGTTCTAAAAACCCTTTAAAGGAAAATTCATAGTTCTCAGTTTCGATGGAGTTCTTAATGACAATTTGCTTGCATTTGGGTGTAAACAGTAAAAAAAACCCAAGTTCTTTGTTGTTGTGATTGATCCATGCATTGTTTGTTGATGTAAGGGTGAAGGATCATGTTGGCATGTTTTTCGAGACCTTCACAATTTTTAAATTCCATATGAAATGCACTTTTCCCCTTTTGTTTGAATTCCTTGCCTTATTGCACCTTAGGGCAACAATATCCAATTTTCTCAAAGCATTGCATTGATCAATTGTTTGGGGCTACCTATGTTGGGGAAACCCATGAGAATGTTGAGATAGGTCTGAATACACCATTTTTTCCTTTGTTATAAGTTTTACTCAAATATTTAGAGCCATTAGGATGTTGCCCCCATGTTTTAGGCTTGGGAACACAATGTCAAGAATGAATAAGGGTGCATATTTGAATAATTTGTATTGAAGTCTTGTTTGAATGTGTCAAGGTAGTTACTTGAGAGTCCTTCCTCTGCATCAATATTTCACTTTGACCTAAGTTTTTCCAAGCCTTTTATATTGATCTTGATTCAAAGGACTTCTCCATGCCCATGAAATCAAACTATTCTATCATATTTCTTGAAAAATTCTTACATTTTTCTCTAAGCTTATCTACATTTATAATTCCTTCTATTGTTTTCTCATTCTTTTTTGCACTTTTTGAAAAGTGTTTGATCAAGATATTTACTTTAACATGAAAATAGGTTGTGCTATCTCAGTTTACCCAAAATTAAGGATACACAATACACATGGCTTCAAGTATTTCTTGTTGAGGGAATCTATCATAAATCTCTAAGGAAAGACATTTTGCAATTTCATTCAAATTATCACTAACATATTTAACAATGTCATCAGGTCCTTTTATCTTTCCCCTAGAGTTGTATTTTCTTTAGCTTTACAAGTATTTTGTATCTTGCTCTAAGGTAGTGCACCTTAGTTTGCAAGTCCTTTTTGGTAGTGAGATTTTATATTGTGAGTTAACTCTCGTTGTGGTTTTTCGCTCATTGGATTTTCCACATAAATATGGTGTCATCTTGTGAATGTGTGTTTCTAGTTTCTTTTTCATTGCAGTTGATCTAATTAAGGAAATAATTGCTAATATATTTTTTTGTTTCTAATCTATTAAAGGGATTATATTTTCTGAAGGAATATTGTGGTAAAGAGTTCAATTTCCAGAGGGGTTTAAGTTTTTTTCAGATACTGATTCACCCCCTCTTAGTATCTAGTGTGTTCAACAATATACTTCATTCCCATTTTACCTTCTATATTTTCTCTTATAAATTATGTGTTCAATATAAACTTTGGTTGAGTAATAAATTAATTTTAATATTATAAATGACCCATTTTTTTTCTTTTTTCATGAGACCCTCTTCTAGGATCATTTTCTATCCTTTTTAATACATTAGATATACCAAAATTTTTTAATAATATAATCAAATAATTGTGGAAAATGAAATTATAGTTTAAATTAAGTTATTGAAAACCTCATTAAACAATGGCATATAAACATTGAAGTGTAATTAGACATGAATTTATAGTGCATACTTGAAAAGGTCTAAAATGTATGTGATTGCATAATCAACATAATGTCTACATCTCTTAGTCCATATGAAATGCTATATCTAGATCTCTAGTCCATAAAACATGTACATAAATATATCTACAAAATATTAGTCAACATATAAATAAATATTATAGATTATTATGTAGAACTCATGAAATGTACTAAAATATGTCTAAGTGGACATGAAATACTAGATGAAATGTACATCTAGTTATATAATCAAGTGACACATATAAATAAACTATTTATACACATGTGTACATATTGTCTATGAAATAAATCTAGCCTAGATGTTAGAATCATTAGTAAAATCAAGAGTCCTCTTCATTCCACACGAACTAGATGGACTTGTGTAATGTTCTAGAAGAGCTCAAGAAACTTGAAATTAGATAAAGTTAAAGAAATTTTGATTTAATTTAACTTATAAAATCATTCAAAATTAATTTTTTAAATCTAGAGTAGAAAGTATGCATAAATTACCATATGATCATGTGAGTCTACTCCCATTTTTGTTCAACATGTGGTATAACTATCAATTTAGGACCAAACATCTTAGTTGCTAATTCCTAGATATTCAAATAAAGCAAACAATAGGTTAAAAAATATTTACCAAAACATGATTTTAACCATATATATTTAAAAGACATCAAAATTACATATAAAATTTACTAAGATTTAGGACTTGAAATGATATGGATGACTCATGAAAATGACCCTGATCAATAGCCTAACTAGCACCTATTATTATAGTGCTATCATCATGCATATACAAATATACATGATATATATATATATATATATATATATATATATATATATAAATTCAATTTAATTTTTTTTTCAAATTTTTAAAATAATACTACATCTAGTGAATTCAAAGTATGTAAATTTACAACTTAAATCATTTTTGAAAATACACAACATAAATGACTCATTCATAACAACTGATGATGGAGGAGCACTCACCACACCTTGTGGTTGGTTGGTCTTGGGTATCGCATGACCTCATTGCATATAAAATATTATTTCACACATGTACAATTGGACTAAAATGTATAAACAAGAAATTAAATGATGCAACTTTAAATTAAAACTATCTATACATATCCAGTCTTAGAGTAAATACATATTAGTTTACCTAATTGTAAGGTGTGTTGACATGTACAATTATCAATGCAAACCAAATATTATCTAGTCGAGATGATATTCTAAAGCTACTCATCTATACCATGATGATACTTTTAGAAAAATTTCTTGGTTCCTAATTTTTTCCCCATGTTCTAAGCTTCAAAATAAGTATCTCCTTGCTAGGGTTTGTTTTGAATACTATTTTGATCCCTTTTTTAGGTCTAAAACCTTAAAAACCCTAGCTCTAAGTGACACCACAATTACTTTTGTTATATCTTTACATTGACTTCCTGCTTAGGTTTCCCATCATTTAAGTGACAACTTATGGGTCTTTATCCCATGTTTTTACCGACTCCTCATGCCTAGGCTACTGCAATGACCCATCGTTCGACTATACTTTTATCCCGAATTATTTAAAATATCAAGTCTAAGTCCCCACATATGGTCTCTAGCCTCCTCTTTCCCTAAGAACATATTTAAAATAACTTTTGTGCACATGCTTAATTCAATCACTTAAGTGCTAAGATCTCGACCATTATAGGACACATTCCATTCCCTTAGTGCAATAGCTAAAATGCACCAAGAAATGTTAATAAAGTTTAGAAATGTGTCGTTATTATATTATATCATGTCCCCCTTCAAAGTGTATTTTCATGAAGAGAGCACACAAATAAAATGCATCGGGTTGGGATGAATAACATGAAGACAAGTGGTGGACTTTTGATTGTAGTGTAGATCTCATTAAGAGAGCATTACCTTAGGCATAACACAATATGAAATTGTGCTAGGTAGGGTTCACAAGATTGCCATATGTGTCATAATATACTCACAACATGCTTCCTCTTTGCAATGCATTATCATTCACATAGTACATAATGAAAATGCACTAAGTTTGTTATATCATGGTAGAGAAAGGTGTCCAAATTTTATTACCATGCGTTCCCTCTTCAAAGCCTATTTTTGGTTAGGGAAAACACACTGAGAGGAAGCCATTGAGAACCCAACAGTTGTCAATGTTTAATTGTAGCACTTCACTTCTTCAGAGCACATTCTTATGGATGAAGTGCATAATGGAAAGGTAATGTACGAAAATAAATGAAAAATAGAGCCTCTAATTTTAGTGCAAAGCTTCTTCAAAGCACGTGTTCATGATCTCAAAATATAAAGGAAAATGTGTTAAGAGAGGGACACATGCTTGCTTTTAATTGTAGCAATTAACTCCTTTGTAACACATTTATTTCTTGGCAGAACATATGTAAAAGGTGATGAGAAGATGACATCAATAATAGATAGATGGCGTTATTTCATTTCAGCTCCATAGTTCTAATGTAGCACATTTTTAGAACATTAAATCATAAGGAAATTACACTTGTTAGTCGATAGGCTATATATTGCATGAGGTTTGGCCTGAAATAAGTCTCACGCTCCCCTGAAACTAGTTTACTAGGCTATTTGCAGTTGACAGTCCTCCAACCACAATTCGATGAGATATGCCAACCTGTGTTATGCTCCAGTGAAATCAATTTGCATGGTTGTATGCAATTGCGAGTCATCCACAATCAATTTGATGGGATTGGTAGAAGTCTAAAGTCTCCACAATCAGTTTGATGGGATTGACAGAAATACAAAGTAATCTTTGTTTATTAGTGCATTTAATTTCTCAAAGGAAGTCATATCTATACACATCATCAACAGGAGGTAGGGTGTGCTTATGTTTTTTTGAATTGACTAAGAAGGTGTATTACCCCTCCATTTTGCTTCTATTTTCATGTTGTTTATGCTTTACTTGGATTACAGCTACTGTGATACTGGACATATTTTTATTATGATATTTTGATCGCTACTCTTGAGCGACAAACTATTACTATGTGATGTGATTATCTGATTTGATTTTTCATGCTTTGATGAATGAATGCTGACAGTAGAATTATCATGTGATTATTTATGAAACTATTGATATGACGTTAGTGTCAGTCTTTGATGAGTGTATTGGTGAAGGAGACGGGTTCGCATCACTTGCTTGCGAGCGCCCTGCGATTCCGAGATTTCTTATTCACGGTGTGAATTATATACTGCATATATTATGTTGATTATTTGATTACAGGTTGCAGGTACATGACATCAACTCCACTTGGTTCCACAGGTTTGAGCGTGTCGATCCAACGGTTAAGTAAAATGGGAGATAGTAACTTGGTAACATGTGTCAGGTCTACACCCTAGCCTTAGTGTGTCGTCAGTTCTGATGATTGAGTCATGTTAGATCTTATTGGATGTTTTTGTAATGTTTTGAAATATATTAACCCTTTAAATTGATCTTTTGAAAATCGCATTGGCTGGAAGAAATAGTTATTTTATAGTATTTTTATATTATGCTCCTTGGTTATATTTAATTGATTATGGAAATTAAACTTAAATTATTTATTTAATTAAATTTAAATCTCAAGGGATTAAATTTGATTATTAAATAATTGTAAGTAGGTCTATTTAAGTTGAATTATTTAATTTATTAAATTTAGATCTCAAGGGATTGAATTTAATTATTAAATAATTGAAAGTGTGTTAATTAAGTTAAAGTATGTTATTAATTAAATTTAAATCCCAAGGGATTAAATTTTAATTAATAAATAATTGTGAGTAAGTTAATTAAAGTTAAATTGTTTTTTAATTAAATTTATATCTCAAGTAATTGAATTTAGTTATTAGATAATTTAATAATAATTATGTAAGTATATTTGATTTTAAAAATTAAATTAAATCAAAAAGAGAATTATGTGAAATTGAAATGTTAATTAAAAGTCAAAGTTGGGGCCTTTAAAAAAGGGGAAATGAAACTAACTGGTAAATTCAACTTTTGCATTTGAAAGTGAATTAGGGTTACATTAGGTTATTTTGGAATTGTTGTTTTATAAGTTTAGGGCAGAAAAATTTGGGGATTCTTCTTGCTTCTTTTTTTTGACAAGCAGGAAAATTTGTTGGTGAAATTTGGTTGAAAGTTTAGAAAATTATTTTCTGGTTGAGGAATTAAATTGAAAAGGGAGAGAAATTCTGTGAAGAAGGTGGAGTTAGTAGATTGAAGCTTGCTGGAAATTTCTTGGCATTGTGGGAAAAGAATTGTGAATAGCTCAAAGGAAAGTTTGCATCAATAAACTTGGTGGCTGCAAATAACCAGGTTTTCTTTTATTTTCTTGTTTTATTGTTCCTAGTTTAACCTATTTTGTTTAAATGAGAAGAAATTTGCAAATGGGGGAATTTTCTTGAAACCCTAGGTTAAACTCCAATAGTTTGTTATTCAGATTTATTTATTTTGGAAATGCAAACCCTTTTAGAAAAATGGTGGAAGAGAAAACCAGGTCATTGTATCAATCTTCTTGTGTTTAGAATTTTTGAAAACACAAAGGAAAGGGAATGGTTTCATTTGTTATTCTGAATTTAATCTTTGTTTGGAAAGGTTTCAATGGTTGCAAAAGAAAATTATTTTCTGGTTGTTTATACATTATTTCTTCGATTACCCTAGTATAGAAAATTCTGGAAAAAAAAAAATTACATATATAATAATATACATTGCATATACCATTTTTTGGAAATAATATATGCAATCTATATTATTAGATATATAAAATTTTATATTTTAAACTAAGTTATGTTGTGTTTGGCCACCGTACGGACCTGCGTCCATCCGTACCGGCGAATGAAGTTATTTGGAAATTTTTGTTTTATAAAAACAAAGAATAATTTTTTTTTTTGAAGTTATGGGGGGGTTCGGCCCCCCACCTGGTTGTGTTTATTGTACAGTGGGTATGGAGTACCCACTGGGCAGTGCGCCACCCGTACGGGGGATGCACTGTCCAATGAGGACTGCGCCCCCACTTACCTCGGCCGCTATACGTAGGTACAGTCGGCGTAGGGTACGCCGACCGTAGGACAGTCTGCGGACTGTCACTTCCGCCATTAATCTTTTATTTATTGTTTTTGGTTTTTTAAAAATTTCGTTTTTATGAAATTTTTTATTATGTTTTTTTTTAATTTCGTTTTATTTTTATTTAATTTAATTTTCAATTTTAAATTTTAATTTGGTTTAGTTATTTTTTTATATGATATTTAATTAATTTGTATATTTTAAATATGTATTATTTTTATATTATATATTTAAATATATATAATATTTAATATATATATATATATTTATGAATTTAATTAATATTATATATTAAATTAGTTAATCTTATTAGGATGAATTTTTATATATAGTTGATTTACTGAATCAATGAGAGGGGAGATATTTCTTTTTATATCGAGTAGTAGTATTATGCATGATGCTTCGTTGTGGAGTTCATAATTAAATATCTTGTGGAACATAGAAACATCCTCCAGTTAAACAAATAAATTATAGTGAAATTTTTACTCTCATGATTTGATCCAGTTGAGAAGTTTAAGATTTTGATGAAGAACTTTATTGTTCAATGTATTGTATAGAAAGGAATAATTCGTCTTTTGTGAGAAACATTAGATTTGGAATATGGTTTTAGAATAACCAAATATAGTATTTTCTTTTCCAATGCATGAGTTCATTGATGTATCTTTTAAAGAGTATTTTGTGAATTATTATTGAGTAGTTGGGTTGTAAAGTCTTCCAGTTAAATGTGGGTCATTTCCTTGTTAAAGTATTGTTTGATTTCCCTTGGGTAGTGTTACAATTACCTTGTGTCCTCCTAGTATTGGAGTGGATTTCTTTGTGTTGCCTCCTAGGATTGGAGAGAGTTTATTGGTTCAATTTTGTAGCACTTGAGTAACCCTTGGAGTTAGGTTGTAGTGTGTTATCCAATTAGAAGAGTGGCTTTTGTTAGGGGCCAGAGCCCAAAGAGGTAAACCGGGAAACCTTCAGAAGTGATTTTAACAATTGAAAACTAAAGTAAATATACTTAGCATATTAGGATGTAGTTCACAATAACCAAGATAAGTTAACCTCACTCACAGGCACAAGGGTTTGTTTAAACCTGGGGTGGGTGAGAAGGCCTGGAATGGCAAGATCACTATCTCATCACTATGAGAGGTAGATGATTCTGCTTGAGTTAGTATGAGTGCCGGGATTCGGTTGAGGCCACCAGGATTTCCGGAGCCTATGAAGAATGCCCAGAGGATATCTCATGACAAACCTTGCGATGACACTCTGTCTAGGATAACACCGTGTTTATGTTGTGCGTATGTTTTCTTTAGCACACTTGATTATATTATGTCTGGAAGCAATGTAACCATGATTAGTGTTTGTTTTATTGTACATATGTGTGGTTGAGTCAGTTTGTATCAGTATGAGTCTGCCTTTGGTTTGAGGTGGTAGGTTTCTCGTCCATGTTACTTGGTTACTATTTCCTAGCATGGGGGGTGGTCCTTCGGGCACCACATGGTTGGGTGGAACATGCACCATAACCGTTGGGTCCCCTTGATCATCAGTACTTGGTGGCGAGACTTCTTGATGGACATCTCTCTTTGCTTACTTTTGGATTCTTGTACTTTGTATCTCATAATGTAATGGTATTGGTTACCCCTCTTGTGTATGAGGTGGATCTTGTAATATTCAGACTTATGTATTTGTATACATTCCGGGAATGAGGATTGTAATAGACCTTTGTAATTGATTTATATGAATGAATGCTTTATCTTTATCTCGTACTTTTCTTTGATGTAAAATGTTATTACTTGTGTATTTACTTTCAATGTATTTTAAATGATGTTTTGTTAATGGGGTTAAGTAGTCTCAGTTATGTAACCCTAGGGGAGGTTTTCAATTTAGTTGAACATATAGGTTTAATTCACTTCTTTTAAAAAAAAAAATTTAGTACGCTTGTTTAGTGAATTGAAACTTCCTCTAGGGTTGCGTGGCGGGGCATTACAGAAGGGGTGAGGGACAATGGTGGGGTTTCCAAAGAGTTGATCTGGAATGGATATGATTTCCATTGCATCAATGAATGTCGGTCACCTGTTAAATGAAAATATCATGCCAACTACTGAATAAATGCATAGATATTTTTCTTTAAAAAAATGCAAGAAATCCTTCTTTGAAGATATAGTTTTTTGCTAGCAGTCCTTTCGTTCAGCTGCCATTTGCATTTATGCAACTTTCACCGCCAAAGACTATCGATGTTCTATCTTTTTCCACCGCTTCCACTTTCACCAACTCCACTCTTGTACAAAAATACTACGTACTATAACACAAATATTACCAAAAGCTTGCAAAGAGTTAACACACTATACAAAGTTTGTTAGCGGCAAGGATTATAGAAGAACAACAATTAGCAAAATATTTATACGGCATTCCAGAAACAAACTATGGTATTCACTATGTTTTGCTTTCACTCTTGTATTTCTATAGCTATAGATAGAAAGTAGTAGAATTGGGTGGTGAATACTTGAATTAAATGAATGCCTTACAGTATACAAATGCAACAGAGGGTGGGCAAAAAAACCATTTGTGTAGATTACTGGTGTAAAAATCAGCATCAATATGTTGCAACGAGCCTCTTTTGGAGTCAAATCCAAAATTTCTCTCAGTCGTGTCAGTCTTAAAAATTTCATCTTATCCATCTTTGTCCTTACCTACATTCCAAATTTCCTACCAACAACCTCACTAGTAATGCAATAAAGGAAGTAGGTCTGATATAAGTCATTTCTTTCCTTGAGAGAAAGATCATCCTTTAAAGTGACTTCTCCTCTTTTACCTGGCGAGGAATTTTGAGCTTTTCCCTAAATTTATCATCCTCTTCCTTTTTAGGCTCTCCCTTTGGTGATTCAGGAGATACAAGGGGTCCCCCTTTTATATCTACAAGCAATTTTGTAACTACTCTATCATTGAAAAGGACCATCTTCTTTAGCTCCCGTGCAGATTCAGTCTGAGATTCAACCGCCTTTGATCTCTTCACAAAATTTCTAAGCATTGCTCGTACCTACATAAACATGATTCATGTAAATAGAAACCCATTTTTCTTTCTCTCTCTTACTGACGACCTCCCTCCTCACCATCCTCACTTTCCTAATGAACTAACTTGAGGGGCAGGCCATTGGACGAGTTGATTTTAGAATAAGGAAACACACTCACATGGCTCCAACATTAAAATCATATAAGCTTTGTTATGTACGCAATGGTTTTTATACTTTTTTCTAGTGTTAGCAGACATAAAGTATTATATTTATAAACCAATTGAAATGGAAAAGTACTCGCCTTTATCTCCTCAATGCTCAAATTATTGTAAGACAGTACAAACAAAATGTATTTATATACATTTTGTAGATCTGTTATGCAACTTTCATGGCTAGATAGGAAAACATAGATCCACAAAAAATGGCTACATTTCCTTTGTGCAACAAGCAAGCATAGGTTAAAATGTACACAGCTTGCATGAAAAATTGACCAAGGCTTACCATAGCAAAAAAAAAATTAAACAGAAACAAACCAAAACCATCTTCCAACAATCGCTATTTCAATCTATTAATAGTAAACACAATGCAATTTTGCTCATCTCCTCAAAACAGAAATTAAAAATATCAAATAGATTGTGACACCTGGCATTAGAGGCACGTAGTGGACAATTCTTGCAAGTTGAACGTGGCTGACATGCAGGTTACACTAGATTTTTTTTTACATTTACATCAATTAATAATCGATCTACTATGATTATATTTTGAGTTGTCTACACGTGTTTTTTTGTTTTTTAATCATATTTAAGAAGTATGCACATTAAGCAGCAGGCACATCACATTGTAGCAAATAATTTGTTTTAAATGTTTTATATAAAAATATAATACTATAATAAGTGGCCTACATTTTTTTTTTTATCGGCTTCAACAATGGAACTAAATGTATTAAATTTGTCACTCCCTATTAAATTAACTATACAGTATTTTGTGAATAGTTAATTCATTTCAAATCTATTCCGCATTTGATCCTCTGTATGGAATTAACTATCAATTATTTTCTGAGCAATTTTCAATTATAGATATTGCAAATTGTTGTGCTCTTTACTGTGATTTCTGCCAGTTTTCCTGGCACCTATTTTTCTTTCCCACTATTCTATCCATTTCTTTGCTAGATTCTCAGGCTTCTATGTTGTAATACCCCTTCGTTTTGCTTCTTGTTCGGTTTGATTTATGTTATGTTTGGTTGCAGTTACCTTGCTTCTAGATACATTTTGTTATGATATTTTGATCGCTACTATTGAGCGACAACTATTATTGTGTGATATGTTGACCTAATTAGTGTTTCACATGCTTTAATGGTTTAATATTGTTAGTAGAGTTAACATGAGATGTTATTATGAGATTATTGGAATTATGATGGAAGTGTCAGTTTCGATGAGTGTATTGGTGAAGAAGATGGGTTCGCATCACTCGCTTGCGAGCGCCCTGCGAATCCGTAATTTCTTCTTCACGGTGTGTATTATATGCTGGATATATTGTATGATGTTGTTTACTTGGTTGCAGGATTGCAGGTACATGACATCGACTCCACCTGGTTTCATAGGTTCGAGCGTGTCGATCCAATGGTTAAGTTGAATGGGAGGTAGTAGCTAAGTAACATGTGTCAAGTTTACACCCTAGTCTTAGTGTGTCGTCAATCATGTGTGTCGAGTCATTGTTTGTCTTACTTTAATGTTATTTAATTCTGAAGAATTCTTGATTTGGAAATAGATATTTAGAATAATTGCATTTAAATCATGTTGATGGTTATTTAATTTAAATAATGCAATGTGGATAAAATTTATATATTTAAATTAATTAATTATATTTAATTTATTTAATTAATTATATTTAATTTATTTAATTAATTATATTTAATTTATTTAATTAATTAAATTTAATTTATTTAATTAATTAAATTTAATCCAAGGGGGTTGAATTTAGTTATTAAATAATTAAATTAATTAATTAAATGTGATGCAAGAGAATGAAAGGAAATAAAAGAATTAAAACTAATTTTGGAATTTAATTTCAACGTGTGAGAATTAAATTAGAAATTGAAATTAAATGTTTACTTGGGAAATGAGTTTCAACTTTGGAAATTAATTTATTATTTGAAATTGCATTTTAAATTGAAAGTGGGTTTTCGAAAATTGGAATTGGAATTGAAATTGAAATTAATATCTAATTTGCATGCAATGTGAATTAGGGTTGTAAAAATTGAAATTGAAATTAATATCTAATTTGCATGCAATGTGAATTAGGGTTGTATTAGGTATTTTTGATTTATAAAGAATACATGTTTTAATTTTAGGGCAGAAAAGTCTTTAGGAAAATTTATTTTTACAACAGAGAAGAAAATTTTGGAAAAATTTGCACAAGAAGGGTTTGAAGAAAATTTCGATTGTAGAATTGATTTGAGGAAAGATTGGTTGCATTTGTTGGGTTTTGGATTGGATTCGTTGGATAATTAAAGAAAATTTAGGAAATCTTTGGAGGAGGCTTGCATCAGAAATTAATCTTTTCCTGTAGCTTCTTGAACCAAATTTTCCTCTTTGTGTTTTATTGTTCTTGGTTACTTTTAAATAGTAGTGATTAAAGATTTGTTTGTTAAATCTGTTTTAGAAAATAAATTTATTATTAGAAGAAAAAAATCAAATAAATTTACAGCTTTTGCTTTGTGAAAATTCTTGAGTGAAAATTGTGAAAACCTTAGTTGAATTTAAATTATTTGAGGAAATCGATTATTTTGTTATTGGAATCAAACATAGAGATTGAATGAAGCATTTAGAATGTTTTTTTTTAGAAAATGAAACCCTCTGTTTATTATTAAAAATCGGATTTTAAAATCCGCAGGGTAGTTATATTTTTCATGGTAAAATGGTCTGGTTGCGTCGCATATAACTCCACTTACACAAACTGGATTGTCAGAAAATTTAAAGGATTTTTGCACCTTGGAATTTTCTTATCCCTGTCAAAAAATCGCAAATACCCACATCATAGTTTTTGAGTTATGCTTGAAACACGAGACTGTTGTTAAGTTATTTTCCCATGGTTGCTCTGATAATAAAATAATAATAAATTGATATTTATAAATATTAAGATTTTATGTATTGTTATTATAATATTAAAATATTATTTAATAATATTTTATATTATAATTTATAATATTAAAATATTATATTTATTTATATTATTTTAAATAAAATTTGTATATTAGATTAGTGGAATTAAAATTATAAACGTATGGGGAAATTATTGTTTATTTTAAAATGGCATGTTAAAGTTTAATTGAAGGAGTTAAATATTTGATTTAAAGAATGCATAATTTAAAATTTAATTGTGAAATTTAAATTAATATGTAAAAGGTCCAATTATTAATTTGATTTAATTGGAAAAATATATATATGATATTGGATTATAGTCCAAATATTGATTTATTTTAACACAATAAGTTATGGAAGAGACCAAATGTTAATTTGATTAATTTTATAATGATTTAATTTGCAAGGGCAATTGGTTATTTAATTTAAAACGAAATGTTTTGAGTTATAGTTGAAAATACTTATTTTGTTAAGAGCAATTAGAGAATAAAATATTAGTGTAATTTCTCCCCTATCTAAAAAGATGAATTCTTAATTCAGTTTTATCGATATAATGAATTGCGTAATGAAATGAGAAATGGATTTAGAGTATCCAAATGTAGTTTCTTCTATTGCCTTTAATGATTATGTCTTTCGTGTTTATGCTTTGAGAATGGGTTGAATACCTGTTAGTTTATAAGTCTTCTAGATGGTCTGTTGTTTGTGAGGGTTGTCATTGTGATGTCAACCTATTGTGAATTCTCTTGGTAGTGCATGGGATCGTGTTGTTTTAAAAGAAAATTCAGGAATTGATTATTATGAAGAGATAATTAATTATTTTAATTTAATTATTTTCTATTTGAACAATTTATTTGTTGAGAATGTATATTTTATGGTTTGAATAAATGGATGTATATAATAAGAGTTTGGAAAGGGAAACTTTTAGATGAGATGAACATAGGGTGTTGTTGGAAAACTAGAAGAAATATAAAGTTTGGGTTAGGAAATTGAAAAGAATTATTGTAGAAGATTTATGTTAGTTTTAAGGAAAAACAATGGATTCGACTTAAATTATTTGAACTAGTCTATCCTTTATTATAAAGGCACTTATTTAGTTTTTTTTTCAATTAATTTTGAAAGGGCAATAGTTATTATGTTTTATTTCCATAGAACAAATTAATCGTTGTGATTGGAATATTAAAGAATCTATGTAATTAAGTTTATTAATATATATATTTGGTGTATAGATAATATAGAGCATATAAAAATATGTTAAGGGTAAATTCATTATCGTATTACATTTTAATAAGATGTATGCAATATATTATTGAATAGATATTTGAAATGGATTGATTAGTGTATATGGGTAAATGGGTAGAGAAACGATATTTTATTATATTAAAGTGATTGCATGTTCTAAATAGGAAATTGAATGAAATGTAAGATTTGGTTAGGAAATGAAAAGAGTTTACTTGCATGGATTTGTGTTGATTTAAAAGTAAATTAAGAAGTTGTTTTATTTCTGAAGCAATCAATTATGTTATTTATTAATTTCTGTTTAGATTAATTGAATCATTGTGATTGGATTATAAAAGAGATATGGATTTAGTATATTCAAAAGTAGTATCTTCCTCATGATTATCTTAAAGGATTTAATTCTCTATATTCAGTAAAGGGAAGTAAGTTTAATTGGTTTAGATTTCCAATAATGAAAGGAGAAATAGGGGTTATGATTATTTTAGATGATCTAGTTATTGTGTCTTTGACTTTGTCAACACTACCTATTGAATGAGTATGGATTTAAGAAATCCAAATATTAGATTTGATTAATGACTTGAATGCTTTTGTTGCTATGTCCTCAAGTTGCCTTGTTGGTTTTGGGATTTAGTGTTAGTCATAAATTATAAGTCTTCCAGAAGAACTTAGAGGATGAGGGTTGTTGAACCTTTATATCATCCAGTTGTTTTCCCTTGGGTAGTGCAGGGCATCTTTTCAGTTTACCCCATTTTCATGAACGAGGATCTTCTGTACCTCCTGTGAAAGGAGTGGACTATGTGATTGTTGTCTCCAAGATGTTTGGAGTGAATTCTATCTTTTGTTTCCTCATTATTTTGGAGTGGATTATGATGCCTAGCTGGTATGCACTTGTGTTTCCCTTGGTGGATTGTTTGGGTGTGTGTTATCGAATAAAAGAGTGGCTTTTGTTAGGGGTCGGAGCCCAAAGAGGTAAATCAGGTAACTTTCAGAAGTGAGTTAATCAAGTGATAATTAAATTAATGTACTTAGATGATTAGGATGCAGTTCACACTAATCAAGATAATTTAATCCTCACTCATAGACACAAGGGCTCGTTTAGACTTGGGATGAGTGAGAAATCCTGGAATGCCAAGATCAACTATCTTGTCCTTATGAGAAGTAGTTGATGCCGCATGAATGAGTATGAGTGTCGGGATTCGGTTTAGGCCACCAAGATTATCGGAGCCTATGAAGGATGCCCAAAGGAGATCTCATGACTACTATGTGATGACACTCTATCTAGGACAACTGTTGTTAATTATTTTATGTGTCTGGTTCTCTGAACATACTTGATTTATTATGATGTCTGGAAGCAATGTGACCTATGTCAGTGATGTTTGAGTTGTACTTGATTTGTACTTGTGTTGTACTTGAGTTGAACTAGATTTGTACTTATTATGACATTTATTTGGTTATGTCAGTTTGAGTCAGTATGAGTTTGTCTTTGGTTAGAAGTAGTAGATTCTTTGTCCATATTACTTTGTTACTATCTCCTAGCATGGGGGGTGGGCCTTCGGGTACCACTTGGTTGGGTGGAATATGCACCAAAACCATTGGGTCCCCATCTATCTTCAGTACTTGGTGGTGAGACATCCAGATGGACAGCTCACGATTCTTGTTGTAATTTCTTGCATTGTAATATTTCAATTTGTATAAGTTATTTTATCCCTCTTATGTTTATGAGGTGGCATTTTGTAATTGTAATACATATGTACTATTGCCTCATTCTGGGAATGAGTGATGTAACTATTGGATTAAGATAGTGATTATGAGATGTGTCTTGGTTGAATATCTCATTATGTTATATGGAATTCTTATGATGTATGATGTTTATTTCATAAAGATTATAATGTTATGGTTCTATGTAGTATGTTTGTGTGGGTTTAAGTAATCCTAACCTTGTAGCCTTAGAGGTTGTTGTTAATTAGTAAGTGAATGTGTATGTTAAATGCACTTTATATAAAAAAAAATTGGTTCACTTTAATCGTTAATTACAACTTCCTTTAGGGTTACTTGGTGGGGCATTACATATGTTCTACCAGCTATCATATAAAATGATATGTTTTCACTTCTATATTAGGTAAAAATACAATACAAATAAAAATATATATTTATTTACATTTTACTTATTATATTTAAATATTTTTTTATTCATAAGTAACTCAAATTACATATTTTTTATTCTATTTTTTATATTTAAATAAATTTTAATTACATTTAACTTATATAAATTTAGAATTATATTTATTAGAGTTTGTTACATTTGATCTGTTCCACTAAATTCTACCCTAAATAGTCTATAGTTTTTTAAATTATATTTTATTAGCATGAAAATAACATTTACAATCCACTGGAATCGATTTCCAATAGTTATTAAATTTTGAGAAACTATCTTAGATTAGCATGCAAATAAATATTTGTTAACTTCTTTTATAAATTCTTACTTATTCTTCTATGTATAAGTTTTACTTTTTTAGGATATTAAACATATAGTATAATGTTTGTCATTTTAAAAATGCAATTTCATTCAAGAATGGACAATTCACATCAACCCAATGAGATTATTGAAATCTTGAGTTGTTCCAATGGCCCTATTTTGTCGACCAACTCTTCACCATCGATCAATTTCAATGCAACTTCTATAAGCCACATTCAAGCTTTTGCAAATGACATTAATGTTAGTTGCCTTGACTTGGTACAACAAGCAAAGGCCACAACTTGAAACATCCAAAGTGTGCAAGAATGTGACATTCACTCAATGTAAATTACCGTACATGAATTCCACTCAACTTGTGAGAAGTTGGATTCCTTCTACACTTTCTTCCGTGAAATGAAAGCAGATGAGTTTTACAAACAAGGTGGTTCTATCTACATAAAAGAAGCATTTCAGAACTACTTGAATCATGTCTAACACACTTTTCCTTGTAACTGTGTATATAGTATGTGATATAACCATGTAACTACAATTTTTACCAACTTATGGATAGTTGGATATTTTGTAAATCCCAAAAAGAAATCCAAGCTTCAATATACTTACCATGCAACACTCTCTTGCTTCAAAAATATATACACAAATATTTACACATATTATGTGCTACCTGTTATAATATTGGAGCTTTTTTCTTGCCTTTTTCTTTTTCTCTGTATCTATGTACTTAACCCATATGTTTCAATTCCAAAAAAAAAAGGATATCTTTGATTACATATAATGAAGAATAGTAGTTTATTTATAATGTATTGTAATCCTTATCTTGTTTAACTTCATCTAATTAAAAGCTAACCATTGTGCTCACAAACATTTCATTTATAGCACTTAGTTAGTATATATCACCAACAAATGCTATATGTCCCCTTTAATAGTTGTCTCTTTATTGCATCTAAATTCCTTACAATAAACTATTATTATAAACAAAGTCCATTCTTCTAAAATATACTGCATTTGTAGTATATTATCTTAACATACATAATAAGTCTTTGAGCAATGTATTGTATTTGTGTTTCTTATGGTATTCTAAATTTATTGAGATTTAAATGAGATGTTACTACATAAAATAAGTCACTACCTTATATTTTCCTTATATCTACAAAGATGGTTTACATAATGTCCCTCCTCAACCATGACACAATCCACATTAAATTTGCAGCCACCAATAATAGGATAAATGTGTTAGGCTCATTCACTTAACATTGTTAGTATAACTTATAGTTAGATTTCCTACTTCCATTGCACCTCAAATGAGTAGTGCACTATTGTTATATTCAATTTTTCCAAAACACCTTTCTTCTTATGACATTAGCATTGAATGCATATTCAAACATTTATAGTGCTTAGAATTTACTTAGACAAATTAATACAGTGAACTAACTTTTTTACTCACTACACTTTCTCTTTTTTGTTCTTACCAATACAACAAGCTACTTCCAAAGGCCAATACTTTCATATACATACCTATACAAAATCACATTTATAGGTATTATTCTTAAATTACTTTTACACTATGTAAATATTTTGCATACTTTGATTTAAACAAATGGTTGCTAGTCAGCTATATTTTGTTGGCTACACAAGATATTCATTTCCTACTTCAAAAGTATGTGTTTATATGTCATTTATAGTAAGTAATAGTTGCCACCTGTAATTTAATTTTGCAAGGACTAGTGCACTTTCTTGTCACAATGTATTCTTTGACTGAGAATGCAATTAAGTTGATCAATGATGGAAACGTAGACTTGCAACCCCATCTACAAGCAATAGATATCTCAATGTTTGGACATGGGCCTGAACCAATGAATCGCTATATAGTAGAACTCTCTAATGAGGTGCACAAGTAGAAGGGTACACTTCCAAAATAGTATAACCACTACATAGATTCTGAAGATATCCAAAAGGGCTCTATACGTAAGCTCATTAAATACAGTTGCCCTATTATTTGCGATTCAAGGTGATCCACCATATGTCATTGCTCTTCTACAATATGCCAAATCATAACTTACAAGTTATCATTTTTTAACCCTCTATGTAAAATCTCATCCTATTGATAATACTTTATTGTACGCTTATAGGTGGATTGTCATATCAGAATTAGAAATCACAGGTTTGCAGCAAGATATCATTGGCCAGCCCACCTACCTTTTTGAATAACAAACCCAACAAGTACATGCCACATCTACAAGCCTTGATAACAGTATTATAGTACCACAACCACCTCTTGTGACAAAATATTCCTTGATCAACAATGCAATCAAGATGATGAATGTTGGAAACCTAGACTTGCAACCCCATCTACAAGTACTAGATTTTGCACTATTTGGCCATGGCATTGAACTAGGTGATCGATATAGAGTGGAGCTCTTCAATGGGGTACATAAGCAGAAGGCTACACTTCCAAAAAAGTACAACCGGTACATAGCTTCAAAAGAACTCCAAAAGGGATCGATACTTAAACTCATAAGCTACAGGTGCTCTATTCTTAGTAATTCAAGGTGAGCCACCATATTTCCATGCTCTTCTACAAAATTCCGAATAATATCTTCTAGCTTTACATCTTTTATCCACTATGTTGCAGTTGTTCCCACTCAAAATACTTATTCATGTAACCTTTTTAGGTGGATTGTCATCTCCGAAATAGAAATCGCATGTTTGCAGCACGATATCATTGGTCACCTTGCCTATCTTTTTGAATAAAAATCCCACCAAATAAATGCTACAAGCTCAACCGCTCCATCTAGAAGCAATAGTAATATGGTATGATGACAAAACCACCTGCTCATAGGACACTTTTTGGATTATGCTCATCCTCACAAAACAAAGAAATTCCCTCCAATATTTACTCCTATTAGAAATTTGAATCCATTCCAGACAAGATGGCTTATAAAGGGTCGTGTTACCATGAAAAAACAAATGCACCACTTGAACACACAAAATGGACAAGGGCAGGTCTTTTCATTTGATATTATTGATTGTGAGTGCACTGAAATACGTGTAACATGCTTTAATTGCAAACCTTCATTACATGAATGTTCATTTTGGTGAAGTATATACAATATCTAGTGGAACCATTAAGTTAGCTAATAGGTTGTACAATAAACTAAATAGCCAGCTTAAAATTTGTTTAGTTGAGGAATCCAAAATTTCTCTCTTAGAGGATGACCTTGCAATTCCAAAACATAGGTTCTCTTTCACACCCTTGAAGGACATTTTAGCATTGAGCAATAATATCCTTGTTGATGCTATTGGAATATTCATATGTGTCTACCCAAGCTCAACCATAAGGAGGTGGGATGGGACTGAAGTACTTCGAGCGAGCATCAAATTGATAGATATCTCTTCATCTACCATTAATATTACTTTATGGGGTTCAGCTACTGAAAAGGAAGGAAAACAACTGCAGAAGATGTATCACTTAAAACATGTTGTTGTACTTGCAATAAAAAATGTTCGTGTTGCTGAGTATAATGGAAAGGTCATAAGCACTTTGGCAAGCACCCACATATTTATAAACCCAATAATATAGGAGGCAGAAGAGCTCAAAATCATGGTTTGAACAAAATGGCATTGATCTTACTCTATCAAATACACAACTGTTGGATGCACCTCTCATGCCGACAAGGAAAAAAATTGCTGATATTGAAGAACAAACTACCAATGTGAAACAAACTTTCCAATGCACTCTAAAAGCAATAGTGCAATTCATAAAAACAAATTCAATATGCTATCCATCTTGCCCCCTTGAGTTAAATGGAAAACAATGTAAAAAGAAAGTTGTACAGAATGATAATCAAACATAGTATTATTCCAAGTGCAAAGCTACAACTACTACATGTACCTATAGATACATACTCTAGCTAAAGATCACAGATCATACAGGAATATTATGGGCTATTTCTTTTGAAGAACCAACTACCAAACTTCTTGGAATTTCTACAGATAATCTATACATGCTACAGTTCAATCCTGGAACAAAAACTAAAGCTGAGACCATAGTAAAAGTAGTGTTATTCAAGCAATTTATCTTCACAATCACAAATTCGTATGATTCAAGTGTTGCTCAGACACGGGTAAAATCAACAATCACAAAGGTGGATGAGCTAGATTTTGTTGCAGAGAATTTACTCATCTTGGGTGGAATCACTGATATGTGTCATATTCCTAGTATTTAGAGGTAGATGAAGAGCTTATGTAATGTATATACAACTTTAAGCATCTTATATATTATACTTTTTATTGCACACATCGAATCTTAAAGTCACATGTCCATTGAAGATATTGGTAGTATGCAAATAATGTGATTAATATCATCCACAAAATTACTTGTGTATATAGTGCATCATATCGTATCTCAAATATTTTCAAAAATAGAATGATAGAAGAACTCGTACCATAAATGTTTACCTTCTTTAATTTTGTATGTATTTGTAAATATACACTTAATGATTGTAGTTCCTATTTCCTTTATAGATGGCAACTTCCAACCCAAAAAACATACAATCTCGTAAAACAAGTCATAACTACTATACTCAACATAAAGAAGAAATTAGCATTCACCGTCATATGGAACGCATAGGAAAATAGACAATACAATCCAACATACCGATCTCCTCAAATTCAAACCAACACAACACAAAACCATATGAAAGTACATCCCAAACTAGAGACCTTTTTTACTGAGGATTGTCAATGTGTTCCAACCAAATTATGCACACTCTTACAAAATCAGTCCACAAGCTTAGAACATAGCGAAAAAAACTTTATAGAATCATCTAAACAATTTCGTTCAAAATTAGATAAACTATCAAACTTACCAACGTGCACACTTTTCCATGAATCCTACCTAGGAATGCACACCAACTCAACTCAAAGTGGTCCAATTTATTTTAGATGCTTTCGTGAGAAAGGAAGACATCATTTTTCATGAAATAATTTTATGGACCCAGGAGTACAACCATACAAGCTACAAACACTAACACAAGTTGAAGAGATGCTTATAGCACGATTCAATCCGATAATACAAGTATAACATGCTCATGGTGGCCAATACAAATATAGTGGGCACACAATTTGTTTCCCGCAAGATATCAAGACCATAGAAAAATACTTGCCACATAAAATTGCAAACTTAGATGTGTTGGTGGTTCGAAGAACCAATACAAAAGGTGACCATTATGACTGCTATGTAAGTAGGCATCTTGTGTGGGCTGCACTAAAATATAAAATCACATATGACCCATACTACAAAGACGTTGAGGTCGATTTTGCATCTCTTGAAGAGCTCCTCGATACAAATACAGACATTTCCAATATGCTTCATAACATAATTTATGACAATGACAATATGGTTGCACCAAACAATGCATCGACATTTTACGTAGACCCAATAGAGAATGAATTCACTTGCCCCTCATCATTTATGGCTAGGTTACCAAATAATTGTCATGAACTAGAAATCATAAAAGAAACATTGCAAGTTAGAGATAAAAATGATAGCATTATTGCTTAGCCAACACTTGAAACCTCACCAGTTAATGAATACATTATTGAGGGCCTTTTAGACATGGCTTTTCCTTCACTATTTCCCAATGGTATTGCACTACATTTACAGCCTCACTATAGAGAAGTTGAAATGCATGAATATGTGTTGAACCTAATGAGATTTCATGATAATAGATTTGGAAGCCATCCAAGGTTTAAATATTTTTTCTTAAACCTGCTGATGAGCCATCGAAGCCAAGGTGTTGCCTCTATTTTTGTCAAGAAAAATGTTGAGGATTGCATACCAACCACCATAGACAGTCTTCGTCTCCATATACAACAGTTTCCTGACACTAAAATAGCCAAACAATTGATGCATTATGGATCATCCCTTAGAGGCACACGATCATATTATAATAAGTGTCATGGTGAATTATCAAATATGATTAACCAAATAGGCTCCCCCACACTATTCTTCACATTAAGTGTTGTAGATACCAAATGGCCTGATTTACACCAACTATTTTCAAAGGGTACAACAACAACATCAGGAAACAATAAAGATCGCATAGATAGCATTTTTTACGAACCCACATACCACATCCTAATACTTGCTTCAATGATTCACAATATTTCACGAAGAATTCTTAGAGAAGCTTTATTGTGCAAAAGACTTTTGGTACAGATATGAGTGGCAGCATCGAGGATCTGCACATGTACATGGATTCATATGGCTTGAAGGTGCACCAAACATGGACAAACTTGACTGGAGCAATAATGCAAATGTAGACACAACAAAATCATTCTTTGACAAATATGTTAGTGCTTGGAATCCTCAAAATATAGGAGACAGGAACAACACACGCCATCGGTCTTTCCAAGATGATCCATGCTTATTAACAACACCCAAAATCTTTGCTACAAATGCACTTTTTGACTACGAAGAGTTTCTCAACCGTGTCCAGAGACACACCAAATGTTCAGAATCAACTTTCCTTTGAAAGAAAGGAAACAACATGGAGTGTCAATATAGGGCACCCTCGATTGAATGTGCCACCTCTTCATTGTGCATTGATGAAAATGGGAAAAAAACCTTCAACCCTGCACGTAATGATGATATTTTGAATATACATAGTCTAGAGATGATTTCCATATGGAGAGACAATATGGATTGTCAGCCTGTGCTTTCAAAAACACTTGTTATAAAGTACATTGCAAAATATGCCGCAAAGGTTGAAAGAAAATCTGAAACTTGTATTGATATGTTGACCCACATATGTCAAAATAAAACACTGCAAGACAAAGCACTTGCAGCTTACAGAAAATTCATGTTTGAGAATGTTGCAGATTATGACATAGGTGCACAAGAAACATGCCATATGCTACAAAAGTTGCCCCTTGTTGTTTGCAATCGTGAATTTATGGTCCTAAATGTTGGCCGAAAAGTTTACAATCGAATTAGGACAAACTCAAATGACAATGCATTACATCAAATTTACCTCAAATTATACATGCAACATCCTCCTCAAATGGAAACAATAACACTTCTTGAATCTGCAAAATCATTTTTGTTCTCATCAAGTTGCAAACAGTACAACTGGAAAGAAAGGAAACAAAAGGCAATTATCAGTGTCTTCCCCCAATTTACTGCTATTCCAAAGGAGGATTCAAAACATTTTGAGACATTTTTTTTGGGTGAACTACTATTTTACAATAAATTTCATAACATTGTTGTAGACATAGGTATTCAGAAAGAGACAATCGTTGCAAATTGGAAGCTGATGAATAGACTTAAATATAATGTGTGGCATATTGATCGTGTAATTGATGAAGAAATAAATTAAGATGAGGAAGAGGAAATAGATAATGAAAGCAATATAGAAAATACAGTACACTTGAATGAATGGGAGTTCTTATCACAGTTGGGTCTTGGTACTACTAGAAATCTTAATTCGCTTGATATGCTTGGAAGACGTGACTTTGACAATTGCAACAACTGGAATGACCATACAATACCTCAAGCTTTACATGAAACTGTAAAGCATTTCATTAGCACAAACAAGGTTAACCAACATGAAAACCCAACACCATTTGAGGTTAACGACCTCCCATATCCACGCTCCCCCAAACAACAACTCACTCTTACACTTGTTTTGGACCATTGCAATGCTTGTGAGCTAAAACAACCCTTGCACATGATCATACAAGGCACAACAAGAATAGGGAAATCCTATCTTATTCATTGCATTAAACACACCCTTTTTCATTTAGTACCACTGGAACATAACCCACTCCTTGTTGTTGCTCCTATAGGAATCACAACATTCAACATACATGCCTCCACTATACATTCAACCCTAAAGATTCCAATCAAGAAAATGCAACCATTGAAGGGGCAATCGCTTGCAATATTTCAATAAAACATGAAACTTGTAAAATACCTCCTAATCGATGAAATGAGCTTTATAGGCCCAAAATTACTCTTGAAAATTGATATTAGGCTATGTGAGGCTTTCCCCCATCAATAAAACTTGTCCTTTGGTGGACGATACATCATTCTTGTAGGAAACTTTGCACAACTATCCCCTATTATGGACAAACCTATATATGCCTCCCACATAGATGCAAAAGCCCTATAGGAACAATTCTCTATTATTGTCACATTAGAACAAATATTTTGACAAGATGGGGGCACTCAAGCTCAAGTTGATTTCCAAAGAACTCTACAAAACATTCATAATGGAGAACCAAATGAACAAGATTGGGAGCTACTAATGAGTTGCACAAACACAATGCTATCAAACAATGAAAACAGGTCTTTTTACCTAGCAATGCACCTATCTCCAACCAATGGCTTAGTTGGCACACACAACAAAAAAATGATACACCTGTTAAACCTTCCTATTGCACTAAGTATTGCAATAAAAACAAGCACTAAATCAAACATCGACAATGATGCTAACCATCTACCCCATGAACTCCTACTATGTAGAGGCCAACACATCATGCTAACTACAAACCTATGGACTCAAGTAGGCCTTGTTAATGGTTCTCTTGGAGAGGTTTTAGATATTGTATATAGAGAAAGCTCTAAACCACCAGACTTACCATTATATGTAGTTGTAAAATTTGATACTTACAATGGCCCACCTTGGAATGCACATGCTCCAACAACTATTCCAATATCACCTATATCCCTAGGTTCTCATAGATAGCTACCACTATGCATGGCATGGGCAATTACAATACACAAATCCCAAGGATTAACGATCGAACGAGAAACAATTGATATAGGTAAAAAAGAAAGACAGGGACTAACTTTTACAGCTATATCTAGAGTTAAATCAATACATGGACTTAGGATCGAACCACCATTTTCCTTTCACCGATTCTCAAGAATGAAGAACAATCCATATACAATTATCAGGAATAAAGAAGAGCTTCGACTACGTCTTCTCTCATTATGATGAGAACAAGTACACATACATAAACACACCACTCTCTCAGAAAAATGTATTTGTTTAAATTTTTCTCTTTACCAAATTCATATAATACATATTATTGTTTTCATATTTACACCACATTGACAATCACATGCAAGTGGATATTCCAGAATCTTATACTACTACAATGGTTGCTTCAATCTATAGATTTTTTTCCAAAGTAAGCTGAAAACCTCCCACCAAAGTCTACCAATGGTAATTTTGATGATCCAAATCTACTTCACAATCAAATGATCCATGTCAAGAAAATAAACCGAAGCATATTGAAGACAACACCACGTAGAATCAAGATCAAGAATACATACCTCCAATATACTACCATGATCTGATGAAATTCCCAAATCCATACAAGATGACGCACATGATGATCATATAGTCATAACCCACCTAGTCCTCCATCTACCCATGAGATGCTAACTCCTAATTGTACATGTAGATGTTCTGCAAAAATAAGGGTCTCCCACTCTAAACATCATTATCAATGAGAAAGAGTCTTGTACTATTACATATCTACAATCCTACACAACTTTTGGGTTTTCTAGAAAATAAGAAATATAGATAAGTCTTAAACAATAGAGGGAACTTTTTCTAGTGCAAACACAAGCATGGGGAGAATGTAGAGTCCTTATGATAAGAACTGCTATCAATGCTACAACTATTTTTAAATTTAATCAGCATTCACGGATCATCCCATCCACAAATTGTGCCCAACCACATGAGAACAAGGTATATCAAAGAAAGGAATAAATAACTGGTGTCAAATAATCATTGAAGAAAAATGGACAAATGAAATTCAAATGGATACCAAAAAATACAAAAAAATCATCCCTATCAACCTCCATTAGTCAAAGAAACTATGGGGCAGAAATGAAAAAGGGAAGTCTATCCATTAAAAAATTCCAATAATGCAGAAGAAAGCTTTAAGAGTGACCTACAAGATTATACCTACCACTACTCATTTGCCAAGTCTGGGAAAAAAAAAATCCAAACTATCAACCAAACAATCTACATTCATATCTCTCAACATACACTATCCAAATCTCACACTAACCATGTGTTGAAAACAAAACTTTATCATAAGGACTCTACTAGCTCTCTATAGTGATGTGTGCATCTAGATGAGGCAAACTCCGATATTTACAAATAACAAAAAACACTTCATAAAACATCTATGTACACCCAATCAGGTAGAAGCATCTCACCCTATCCATATTATATCCAACACTCGATCCAGCTTACCCATGATAAATTTGTTCACCCGTGAACAAGCTACCAATTCCATGTTCACCGATCGCCATTCATATTCCAATTCAATTTTGATCTTGTTCAACAACTAGTGTACAATTTACACTTGCTAATGGTATATTTCTTGACATGGATCATTATCATCCACCATCCAAATTTTGCATGCCTCCAATATCCATTCATCCATTCATTTATCCATGCATCCACCCATTAAATTCCATACACTACTACACACTAGGGCCAAATACTTGCATCTTGCTTCAAGAACATAATCCCATCTTAGTTTACACATACATCTATTCTTTTCATAGAATATATATTCCATACAATTTGTATGTAATTCAAACAAAATTGTATATATTTGGGAGTACGCAAAACATGCCAAAGGTGCTCTCTATATATTACTTGCATTATCTACATAATTTCAACAAGATGGAATGAACACACTTTATGTTTACTTCTTTATTAATTCAAACAAGATTGAATGAACACATTGTATAATTACTTCTATATAATTTAAACAAGATAGAATGAAAAAAAATTATGTTTACTTCTTTATTATGTCTAGAATGAAAAAAATGTATGTTTACTTCTTTATGTCTATTTTCTTATGCTACTTGTGTTTGGACCTATCCCAAAAATATGTATTAAATGCACTTTGCAAATAAAAATATAGAACAATGCTAAACAAGTTCTAAAGTGCATGCCACTCCCCTTCTTACTACTCCATACATTCCTATCGGCGTAACCCTTGCACCCCCTCTGGTGCAAGTGCTAGTTAATAGTCATTGAGATATCAACACATGCACATCCCATATTTTAGCATGGAACTCTTGAGCAACATAATTTTATGGATTTAGTGCAAAACTAAAATGCACTCGAGAAGACAAAGTTTGGGTGGGATACATGTCAACTCTAGGCTTTAGCGTAAAGGTCTTTCACAACACGTTTTCACAAAAGAAAAATTAAATGCAATATGTTGTGTATGGAAGATGTGCACTAGTCGTTGATCTATTTTTAAAGTACCGAAATCGATGGTCAAAATTCAAACATGAATGAATAGTCAATTGATGATGAGATTTCTAGAGAAATAAGCTTTTTGAAGGTGAATTTAAAGCACCAAATAACTAGGGTTTTGAGAATTTTCTTACGTAAGTTGTCATACTCATCTATAATTACAAAATATCTTCTTAAATTATCAAAAGGTTATGCAGTAGAGGCTTTTAGGGTTGTTTGTTTGGATTTTTGAAAGGAGAGAGCAAAACCCTAAGAATTACAAGAATTAAGCATAAAACCTAGCTGAATAAAAAACCCTAAAAATGAGTGAATCTAGTGTTAATTTGAAAGGAATTAAGAGATTTATGGAGGATTAATTGATGAAGAAATTGCATGGATCTTTCAAGAGAGCTAAGAATGCTTAAGGCACGAGATTTTTGGTAGAATAATTACATTACTTGGTCAAATTTATAGATGATGTTGTCATCCCTACGCATGGTTGGACACTTTTTGAGTATACATATAGGAGTAAATTGCATAGGCCAGTGTCAAACATATAGACTTTTGATTTGGGAAAGTTGGTGGTTCCAAATATATTTTTGAATGTTGGCTTGGCAAGAGCCCTGAAACAAAGATAAGTAACAAATAGGATGGCATTTGTGGAAATCATTATGGCAGCTTAGTGTAGCCGACAAAGCTCAATTCAAATTAAAACAAAAATTCATAGAAAATTACAAATTAATTTAAAATAAAGAGACACATAATGAAATGTAAATCACTTAAGCAATCAAAAATGGTAAATAGTAGGGGTATACACCCTTCTCATCTTTACTTTAATCAAAACAATGGGAAATAGTATGCCACTTTCAAATTAAAACAAAATTTATAGGAAATTATAAATCGATTTAGAACAAACAAATATATGAAGTAGCTTGCAATAAAATCAACATAAAACAAAAGTTGCATGCCAATATTTTTATACAAGTCTTTGATTACAATTTATAAGATTATTAGAATAAAAAGGGGCCTCTAAGAATAGTCTTAAGTGCAGTTTACCTAAGAAACAAACTAAAGAACAGTGAACTGAACATGCGATATAGGCATGCTATGATGAATGATCACGCAAAACTATCTAAAAGAAAATTAAATATACCGCTGAGTATCAAACATTGTAGTTCATTATTTAATAATTGAAACATTATGAAACGGTGCAATGGAACTAGAGATGGGGCGACAATGCGGTGGAACTCGAGATGGAGTGTCATTGTGAATGCATGACTTGTATGTCTTCAATCTCCCCCCGCATGAACAACAGGGATGAGCCCCTATTGATTCCTCAATGCAATGAAACTAGCTATAGGTACTAATTTGGTAAAAGTAGTTGTATGACAAAACAGTAATTCCATTGTCCCATCTTGAACTAAATCTCAGATGAAGTGATGTTGAATTTCAATGTGCTTCAATCTAGCATGAAACACTGGATTTTTGGTTATTGCAATGGTATTGATGTTATCTAAGTAAATAGTGGTTGGATGTTCCTGAACCAATTGCAAATCTTCCAAAATTCATTGAATTCATATGGCTTGACAACTGGTTGTTGCTGATGCAATATACTTTTCTTTTGTAAAAAAGAGAGAGCCATGGTTGCCTTATTTTTACTACTCCATGAGACAACTCTAGAAACTAGTGAGAAAATATAACTATATGTTGATTTTCTATCATCCACTAAACTAGTCCAATCAAAATTTGTGTAACCAACTAGCTCAAACTTTTGTGTGGGAGAATATTGAATGCCAAAATTGTGTGTACCACTCACATACCTTAAGATTCTTTTTGAAACATGCCAATGAGACTCATGTGGATCTTGCATGAACCGAGAGATGAGGATCACAACATACATAATATCAAGTCTCGTTGTAGTGAGGTACATGAGGCTCCCAACCAAACTTCTGGATAAAGTAGCTTCCACTTTGGAACTTGCATCTTCCTTGGTTAATTTTTCACCAAGGGCTACAAGAGTTACAACTGCAATGCATGACATCATTCTAATATGCTTCAATAAAACAACCACATACTTGATTTGAGAAATGGATATACCTTCAGATTATTTGTACTTCCACTCCAAGAAAATAATGCATGAGTCACAAATCTACATCTCAAATTCTTGTTTCATTTCTACTTGAAATTTCTCCATGAAAGATGGGCTATTACCTATATAAATGAGATCATAAACATAAAGGAAAACAATGAGAATATCATTACCAAGGCATTGGATGGGACTTTGAATGAATCCCTTCTTTAAGAAATAACTGTCAATCCTTGCATACCAAGCACGAGGTGCTTGTTTCAACCCATAGAGAGCCTTTTTTAACTTGTAAACCAAATGTTATTTCCTTGAATTTCATAACCAATAGGTTGTTCTACATATACTTCCTCATCAATATATCTATTTAGGAAGGTTGATTTTACATCCATCTGATTGACTGGCCACTTGTGTTGTGCATTTTTAGCCAATATAAGCCTTACTATATCAAATCTTGCAACTAGAGTGAAAGTCTCTAAATAATCTACTCCAGGCATTTGTGCCAATCCCTTGGCAACTAATCTTTCCTTGTGTCTATTCAGGAAACCATCAACATGACATTTCACCTTATAAATCCATTTGACACCAATCACCTATTTGTCTTTAGGAAGTTGCACTAACTCCCATGTATTGTTTTTAGAAATTGCATGCATCTCTTCATTCATAGCATCAATCCATACGTGTTCTTTCGCGGATTCTTCATACAAAGAATGTTCAACTTGAATGGTACCAAACAAAGAAAAATTGGAAATTGGATTCACATTAGAAATCCTTTGATAAATTTCATTTAAACTTGATACCTTTCATGAAGAACTTGGACTTGATTGTGGACTGGAAATATCATCAAAAGAGGAACTTGGAGAACTTGGTGAACTTGGGCTTGAACTTCCACGTGACCTTGTGGGGAGAGGAGGAACTTGATCATCTTCAAAACCTATGTTAAGCGGTGTAGTTTTCTAAACTCCTTTTTGAGGGATGGATGAAAATGTTGACTTTGATCCTAGATTAGACCTAGATAGAACTCCTTTCTACAAGACCTTGGTATTGAAGAACACGCTTGGTACTTCCTATATAAGAAATGCAAACCTTTGGAAGAGACTTGGAATTTTTTGGCAATAAAACTCATACAAGTTAGGATTGTTCCTTGAATCTTTCTTGTCAAAATTGTAAACCAACCTTTTCTCTAACTTCGTGAAGCCTTGAAAGATGTTCTTCACGATTTTTTGGACTAACTTTTGAACTTTGGTTTTCAGATTCTGATCTTTCGGGAAAACATTTGGAAGAGCACATGTGTGTGGATAAATTGTTTCTTAGCTTTGCTTAATGACTTATTTTTACCACAAACTAGATGTTTAATGTCCTAACTTCTTCTCATCCCACAATGTCCATTATGTGAGAATCAAGGAAATTAAGGCAAAATTTTCCTAATGTTGACTTTAGTGAGAAAATTTTATGATATAAATCCAAATACTTAGAAGCCTCTAAGGATGAAATCCCTAGGGCAAGCAAGAGCACTTAGATTCACCAAAGGTATTTGTTCCCCCTAAAGGGTTTGAAATTTTGAATATTTTGTGAATGCTTGTTTTCAAGCGTTTTGGATCCAAGCAAAGTGTTTTGATTCCAAGAATATGCACAATCCAAGGATGAAAAGACAATATTTGTTAGGTTCCCACTTGGATAAATCCAGCTATGCTTACTCTTAGCGGATGATTAGATGCTTGACCACATAGGCTCTCCCTTATAGTGCACTCACTTCTTAGGTCAGCCAAGCATCAGTACCCATGAATCTCCCATGGCATACTTCTCATCTCTACTAAAAGCTGTAAGAATGTGAGATGGCTTTAGAACGATTGTTCTTGCACCAATAAATAGATAAAGATTTTTCCCTTTCTAAACAAGGGGTTTTAATGCAAGCATTCCATTTGTGGGGGACCATCCATGCGGCAAGAGACCATTGTTTCCCTTCTTGTTGGAATGATCCCCGTGATACTCAAAATTTCCTCAAGTACCCACACTTATATACCGGTTGGAAGTCGCTTGGCTTTAGCGTGTTATTGTTTGGGTCGTTCCCTGGGATGATTACTTTTGACCACTAGGCAGGCCCTCTATGGATTAAGAAAAGTGAGAAAGTACATATGCAGTTCAATCGATCTTTGTTGAGAAACAAAGAGAGAGAACTCGTGATGTACTCTACTCACACTCAAAAGATTTGTTCAATTTTAAAATACCCAAATTGAAGTGTGGAGGCAATAACTTATACAACTTAGTATCACCAAAAGGCTTTTGATTCTCAAGATCATCGTGAAGCATGAGAGAAGTGCATACGCCTTTTAAATGATATTACTTTATAAAAGAGATTACAAATATGAAAAACACACGTTCATTTTAGACCTCAAAGTAGTGATCTGTTCGTTTTATAGCACCAAAATGAAGTGTATAGTTGAAGTTGATTGTTCAATTTTGGACCAAATCAAAATCTAGTATGTTTCTAAGGTTCAATTTTAACCAACTTCAAAATGTCAAATCAACGGTTAATTCTAAACCCCCAAAAAAGGTGAGTTGGCCTAAAATAGAAAATGAAAGTAGAAAATGGAAGCCCTAGATTATAAAAACAAGCATTCAAAAATGCCTTTTCAAGTCTTCATTTCAATGTTCGATTTTCTTCAACTAAAATCTTCTCCAAAGATTGTTTCTGATGTTTCAATGTCACATGTTATTCAAGCATAAACGAAATCGCTCCTCCTAAAAAAAGAAAATAATCATGTAAGATCAAATTATTTAATTAAATTCATTTTCATCATTAACTTCACACAATAGAGTGATATCAATTGAAAAGATTAATGATTTGGATGATCATGATAATAAAAGAAGCATTTATAAGTGAATCCCGCTTTATCACTTATCGATATTTGAACTATGAAACCATTGTCTGTTGATTCATATTTATAAGGAATGATTCTCAAAGAATTCATAAAAAAACTTAAATTCTTTTCAAATCAACATTAAATTCTTCAAATATTAAATGATTCCTACCTCCCAAGCGTCAAGGACAACAAAAGACAACAATATTAAGCATTAAAGATGTTATATTCAAAGCATGAATTAAAGCATGAATCGATATTTGCAGCAAAAAAAAGATTTCACTTTCAACAACCAAAGATATTCAAAGCATGAATTAATACGGTCACATTAAATATTTTACTGTTGCCTGTGTGTTGCTGCTCCTCAAACTTTTTATATGCCTTTTCCCTCACAATCCTTTATTTAAACCTAAGACATGAATCATGCTTGTCTCAGTCTTGGCTGTGTGATGGTGTCTTGAGATAGCTATCAAATAAATATAAAACAAAGGCTCCTAAGACAACTATAAATTAATGCAAAACACAGACTTTTGAGACATCTACGAATTAATGTGAAATAGAGACTTTTGAGACAACTACGAATTAATGCAAAATAGAGACTTTTGAGACAGCTACGAATGACGAGGATTTAAATGATTGCTACACATTCTCCATAAAGATCTGTATGGCAACCCATTATTACGATTACATAAAAGTGACCCAACTCCATATGTCGAAGGTAACAAATGAACCAGATCAAAAGCATTGAAATTAGATGGAGCAGATTTACTTTATCTGAAAGGAGCTCTTACCATCCCATGCAACATTATCATAAATTCCTTTAAAAAAGAGACATTGAGCTCCGGTTAAGCATGGTTTTAATTTATTTATTCAAGGATTTTAACTTCTGAAAGGACATTTTAAGACACTTGGCTCTTTCCATGTACCAATACTGATGGAGGGACCATTAACTCATGCTAAATGAGAAAAATTGAATATGGCAGATTTTTCATGACCAAGATTTCCTATGGTAATACTGAGATCATGCAAATTCGTGAAAGACAGAATAGGACATAAGTTGGGAACTTCACCCACTGAGATTATAATTCTAAGCATTATGATGATTCCTATGAAATAATATTAGTGATTGTTGACCCATAAAATTTACTGTTCACTTGACTCATATTCAAAATAATGACTAATAACTGATAGCGGTAAGTGATTTGATGGACCCTAGGAAGCTAAGTAATAACTCAAATACCCTAAGTTGCAATGGACCCTGCTTCTTCGATTTGAGATACCCTAAGTGTTAACATACAACTTAGTAATTCAATCCTATTCTGGGTCGTCACAACTTTTGTAGAAGAAAAAGCATACAAAATTTGCTATAATATTTCACACTTTTAATGCTATATTAGAAAGTTTCTCACTACTATATTTCTCTTTTCAGGAAGGTTTAACAATTTAATGGCATTGTACACAACATTAGCTTGATGGCATAGTCTACTATGTGAAAATGATATTTGGTAAATTACATTTCTAGATAGTGAAGGATCAACAATACTTTCAAAGAAAAAATATAGTAAATTACATCTTAAATTCCTTAGTCACTATTTGGCATGTCGTTCAAGGGGAAACATCTAGTTTGTGCAAACAAAGTAGTTGGAAGGTAAAACTTTGCTATCATATTTCACACTTTTAATGCTATATTAGAAAGTTTCTCACTACTATATTTCTCTTTTCAAGAAGTTTTAACAATTTAATGGCGTTGTACACAACATTAGCTGGATGGCATAGTGTACTATGTAAAAATGATATTTGGTAAATTATATTTCTAGATAGCGAAGGATCAACAATAATTTCAAAGAAAAATTATAGTAAATTACATCTGAAATTTCTTAGTCACTATTTGGCATGTCGTTCAAGGGGAAACATCTATTTTATGCAAACAAAGCAGCGGGAAGGTAAAACAGTCTGTAGGGCACACATTTTTTTTTACAAAATGCCCGTAGGAAATATAAATCTTATATCCACTAGCTCCTCGCATAACTAACGCCACCAATAGGATAGTCCAAAATGTGACAACACAATAGGATACAAGAATTACTATTGTTTTCAGATGCAGATTAATTAACTTGGTGCAGATTAATTAATTCAAAATCAAGAAACAATAACATGCCTTGTTGAGGCATGGGTTCAAGCCCTAATGTTAGAGTAATGCATCTAAAACTAAAGAGGATACATACACAACAATCGATATATCCACTATTGGTGAAAGAAAGTAGAAAGAATAACATAAAATGTGACAAAAGAATCTCAAAAAAGAAATCGATCACATCACTTAAAATGCGAGTTGCAATTGAAAATCTAAAGACAAATCAAAACTATTACTAGGTAGTGAAACATGAAACTAATGTTAGAAGGCATGCATAAAAGAAAATATTGAAATGGTCTTGAGCTAGGAGCCAGAGACTTAAAACAAAAATTTCATAACGTGAGATTATCTAACACTCGTCTCTTTGGGAAGTTCCAATATATGACCTAGTTGGGCCCTCCTTCTAGCGCCATTCTGTGGATGCTAAAATTTGAAAAGGCTTAAACTATAACACACTCATTAGTATGGTCAGTCTTTCAAAGCCAAACAAACATAACATCCCTATGAAATAATCCAACATACTTCACAATGCAAACAAGACAAGAAAAGATCAAAATAAACTAGTTGAGAACATAAAAAAGTATGGTGCATACCTATCCCATAGTGGATTGGTGCTACTTTGATATGGAAAGTAGCCCTTTCCCAACCCTTGATAAGCTTCAAGATGATAATGAACACAAGATGCAAGATGATGAACTCAAAATTCCTATAATAAGAATACTCAAATTGTGGATGATTTTGAAGTAGACTTTCCATAAATTTATAGGTTGAAGGTTGGAAGATTGAAGGATTTGGATGAATGTGGGACAAAAGTCTAGCCAATGAGAGAAGGCCACTTGTCCACATGTGATTGGAGGAGGAATGAGCACATTTTGGAGATTGTGTAAGTAAATGAAGTTAGGTGGATTTGAAATTTGAAAAATGGCCTTAAATGCATATGGTTGAGAGATTTTGGGGGGAAATTTGTTTGGGCAAGAAAGTCAAACAAATGGAGTTAATGAGGCAATATTACTTGGGAATATGTCTTGTGAGGGAAAATAGAGATAATTAGATAATTAATTAAAATAAATTTCATGTGCAAGTTACAAAAGCTAGAGAAAAGAGGATTAGTGTTAGGAGTTAATTAGGATTTGATTAACTAAATCCAGAAGCTTGCAATATAGTTTCATGGACTATGGAAAACTCAAACCATACACAGCTGAATCTAGAAGCTTGCAATAAAATTTCATAGAATGTGGAAAACTCAAACCAACTATGTTATATTAGTCAAAAAGTATATTCATATTATATCACTTTTCAATCGAATCAATTATTTTCTGGAATTATATTACAAATATATAACTTTTTAGCACCTTATTTTATTAATTATCTTTAATTGTTCTTAAAGACCCCTTTTTATTCCAAGAATTTGATAAATTGTAATCTAAGACTTGTATAAAAATATTGGCATGTAACTTTTGTTTTATGTTGATTTTATTGCAAGCTACTTGATATATTTGTTTGTTTTAAAACAATTTGTAATTTTCTATAAAAAATTATTTTAATTTGAAAGTGACATATTATTTCTCATTGTTATGATTAAAGTAAAGATAGGAAGGGCCCATACCCTTGCTATTTAGCATTGTTGATTGCTTAAGTGATTTACATTTCATTGTGTGTTTGTTTTAAATTAATTTATAATTTTCTATGAAATTTTGTTTTAATTTGAAAGTGACTTATTATTTCCCATTGTTTTGATTAAAGTAAAGATGGGAAGGGCCCATACCCTTACCATTTACCATTGTCGATTGCTTAAGTGATTTACATTTCATTATGTGTTTGTTTGTTTTAAATTAATTTGTATTATTTTATGAAATTTTGTTTTAATTTGAAAGTGACTTATTTTTTCCTATTGTTTATTGCTTAATTATTTTACATTTCATTACATGGTAACCATTTTAGTAGATTTCTTTAAGTTTGCCAATGAAACACAACATATATGTCATTAGAGTTCTTATATGGAAGATTCTTGTGTAAAGTGAGCAACGTGACATTATGCCATTAGTTCAAGTATGCACTTGTTTTTTGGCTTAATAAACAACTATTGAAACCAAAGCAATTGCTTCAAACTTGCACTAGATAAAAAAGTGTCAAGAAAATGTTCCAAAGCAAAAACTTGCAAATGGCTAGTCAAATTTTAAAAGCATACATGTGGCAAGCTTTGATCCTTCATGATTAATTTTTAAAGTGGGAATCCAAATGATGTTTATGTTGTGTTTAGGTCTATAATGCATCATTATCTCACTCAGAATTATAACAATCCTCAAGTTGTACCCAATAATTTTTACAATTTTTTCGATTCTTTGTTAAAATTTTAGCCAAGGCTATTATGTGTTCATTTTTTTGTATAGTTATACCTTCTTCCAATTATAAATATAGAAATTTTTCTATATTTTTAGAAACCCTAGATCAGACATGCAAACCTAAACACCTTCCACAAAAGAGAAAAACAGAAAAAACAAAGCTTTGCATGTCAATGTGCAAAATAATATTATTTAGGAATTCAATATTACAATGAGATGATTTGCTTTATAAAAGCAAAGTATGCAACCCTAATGTTGACCTAAAAGGAAACCCTAGTGTGCACAATTAATAATTAATCAATTATTAATGTGCCTAAGTTTAGCTTAAGCAACTAGAGGAATAAGTGACTTAATTAATTAACCATTATGATATAATTAATTAAGCATATAACTTATTACTCTAACACCCCCCTTTAAGATGAACTTAGGAAGAAGCTAAAACACTAGAATAAGATACATGCAAGCAAAGATGGGTCCCGACAACTAGGCCTGATCAGGTACCCATTTACAAATGCAAGAAAGAGGTAGAGGAGTAAAACCCAGTGGGACAAAACCCCCCTACAATGATATGACATGTTGTAAAGAAGCACTAGAAGAATGTTGTAGAGTAACACTGGAACCACAATCTGGCAAGCAAGGAAAGATACTTCTGTCTACAAGAAACCATATCGAAATCATAATGATGCAACAGCAGACCCAATGCCACAGAACACTCGAAAACTCCAAACGGGAACAACGCTAGAATCTATGAAGCAACAGTCGATTATTAAATGATGTATTATTGAAAACGAAGTGAAAAGATAAAAGAGGCACTCTCCCAACTGCCAAAATATCCAGGTAATCTTCAAAACACCCATCGGGCCAAATCTGGACTAACGAAAAACCTGGGACAGATACAAAAAAAAGTGCATGGACAGCAACATAAAGCTCCTCAATAACTTTCCAATGCCACAAAGATAGCGAAAATCATAGATCGTGGCAAAAAGTTATGAGCTCAGAAGCATAAAAAGTACATCTGACTTCAAATAGTAATAAATGCAGTAAAACAGGAAAATACTGTAAAATAAACTGCACCATAGGATAGTGCTCTGATACCATGTTAGAAACCCTAGATCAAACATGCAAACCTAAACACCTTCCACAAAAGAGAAAAACAGAAAAAGCAAAGCTTTGCATGTCAATGTGCAAAATAATATTATTCAGGAATTCAATATTACAATGAGATGATTTTCTTTATAAAAGCAAAGTATGCAACCCTAATGTTGACCTAAAAGGAAACCCTAGTGTGCACAATTAATAATTAATCAATTATTAATGTGCCTAAGTTTAGCTTAAGCAACTAGAGGAATAAGTGACTTAATTAATTAACCAGTATGATATAATTAATTAAGCATATAACTTATTACTCTAACATATATGAGGTAGACATATATCCACTCCAGATAGACATATGTCCATATGGGAAATGTATTCGTCTATCCATTTGAGATAGGTATCTATTCAAATGAAATAAGCATCTATCCATACGAGATAGGTATATTTCTCTAGTTAGACAATTCAACTCATCGAGGCCACATTGGTCTTGAGTCACTCATTCAAGACTACATTTCGCTAATAGATTTAGGTTGAGTCTCACCTTAAATTTTGGCTTAAAGCTTTGAGGAGTCAAATAATCTATCTATTATATTCTTTTGAGTCTACAAAGAATTTTTTCTTTAGATTTAATTAAGTTATTTTAAGTGATTTAATTGAGTAATTAAATTGATAAGGGCCACACCTCTCGAAACTCACACAAATCACAACAATACGTACCAACAAAGAAGATGCGAGATAGAAAAATAGCTCACTTTCAATTATTTTTAGAAAATATAATTACATATTCAAAACTTACATGTTATAGCCTCATGGGCTTCATTCATTACAAAAAAATCAACTCTGAAAATAAAATATATTATTCGGAGCCAAAAACTGCACTAATGGAGCCACCTTCTACAACCACCACTTAACCCTTTTTATTTTACCCAATAACCACCCTAGAATGTTCTAGAAAGTTCAAAACTCCATTTTGTTTTGGCACCAAAAGTTTCGTTGATTGATTTCTTACCTAGGAAGAAATTTTAATGAAATTCACTTTTTAGTGGGCCAACTTCGCGGGGCCATAAATTTTGATCCAGGTGTCAAATTTGTTATTATAACGTATTGTTGGAATGATTTCGAATAGATCTACAACACCAAACCTACCGAAGGTCAATTTGTCAACTTTTGGAATTGTTTTGGGGCATCCAAGATTTTCTATTTAAATTTGAAGTTGCATTGGAGAGATTTCTTGGGACAAAAAATTTAATATCTCCCAAATCGTGCAGGGTATTGACATGATTCTTTCATGATCAAAAATGTTTTCCAGCTCTACTCTTTGGGGTAAATTTTTAGGTCCATATGAGCCCATTTAGGCTGACTTACTAAAACTAGTCTATTTATCACTATTTTGACTCTTGGCTATCTTACACCCCTTAATGTTAGAGTAATAGGTTGATTACTTAATTAATTTAATTTATTTTCACTTAAGCTAAACTTAGGCCCTTTAATAATTAATTATTCATCCTAGGGTTCTCACTTTTAGGGTTTTGATATCCTTTCATAAGCATTGATCTCTTTGTAATTATTCATTCTAGTAAATGCATTTTTGCTTCATGTTTGCAGAGCACCATTCTTGTGTCTTTTGATCTCCTTTGGTGACAAGTTATTTTCTTGCAAGTGTTTATTGGGATCTGTGAGGTTGTGTTTATCAACCTCAACACTTAAATGCCATCATGGAACTCAAAAAAACTAAATAAATTAAGGAAAAATAACTTTTTTGGGTGATGCAATATTTTCCTACATTGATGAATGCTCCTGCATTAGACACCCAGTGTAATTTGAAAAGTGACCCTATCACTTCTCAAGAGCTAGAGGGAAACCAAGATGGTCAACCTCAACCTCAGACAACCTTGATGAATCCTCAATAGGCCTTCCTCGCCACTTCACCAAGTAAGTTATGCATATTTCTTGTTTCTTGTGCTTCTACCCACACGACAATCCAAAATTTCTTCTATCTCCTCCCTTTCTGAAGTAGGTGCTGGAATCTTCCACTGTGTTTATATTGTTTCTTCAACAGTTTCCCCTTCATGATATTCTGATAAATCTAAAATGTTGAACATAGGTAAAATATGAATTTCATCAAGCAACTCTACCTCATATGCATTTCCTGAATCATGCTTCTTCAAGATCTTGCATGGTCCAAACTTCTTCATCTTTAACTTGTTGTATGTACCAACTGGAAACCTTTCCTTTCACAAATGAACCATGACTTCATCTTCTACTTGGAACTCCCTATACCTCCTTTTCTATTATGCCTTAGCCTTATATTGTGAGTTCATCTTATTGATATTTTTCTTCACCTCTTCATGTAAATTCTTCAGGTGCTCAGCAAAATATTCAGTCTCAATACTACTTGTCTCCCCCTTATCCATCTTCCTTTAAGAATCATTTCTTGGACTAATCCCATACATAATATGGAATGGTGATTTACTAGTCCTCCTATTGAAAAAATTGTTGTAAGAAAATTTTGCCTATGATATAATCAAATCTGATCTCTTGGGCTTATCTCCTACTAAGCCTACTAGCAGGTTACCCAAAATCCTATTCACCACCTTCGTTTGTCCATCAGTTTGTGGATGCTGTGCAAAATTGAACTTCAAGTCTATCTTCAAATTCTTCCATAATGTCACCTAGAAATAACCAAAAACTTTGGTATCTTTGTCTGAAACTATACTCTTTGGTAGACCATGTAGTCTCACCACCTCTCTAAAAAATAACTCTACAATATGAACAATACCACTAGTCTTGTGACACATAATGAAATGTGCCATCTTTAAAAATCTATCCACCACCACAAATATTGAATCATGCCCTCTCTATGTCCTTGGCAATACAAGAACAAAATCCATGCTAATGTCCTCCCATGGCCTCTTAGGTACAAGTAATGGCTAATACAATCCAACATTCAGACTTGTTCCCTTTGCCATCTGACATACGATGCAACTTTGTACAAACTTCTTCACATCTTATTGTAACCACAGCCAGTAATAATTCTCATTCACAAGAGAAATGGTCTTATCTTGGCTGAAATTTCAAACCAATCCTCCACTATGCTTCTCCTTGATTAGATTCTCTCTCATAGAACTCCTTGGAATGCACAATTGGCTTCCTCTAAATGACATCCCATATTGGATTAATAAATTCAACCATCTTGTCCTATCTAATGTAACAGGTTCCAAACAAGCCTTCCAAGCTTCTACAAAGTTTGGATCTTCGGGATACAAACTCTTGAGTTCATTGAGCCCAACAACCTCTAGATATTCATCTCTATCAATTGATTTTTCCTTCTAGTTAAGGCATCTGCAAATCTATTTGACCTTCCACTCCTATGCTTCAAAACAAAATTATAACTCTACAAAAACTCAACCCATTTTAAGTGCCTTTGATTTAACTTTCCTTGACTATTGAGATACTACACAACCTAGTAACCAGTATATAAAACAAATTCTTTTGGCAACAAATAGCGTCTCCATTTCTTCAAAGCCTGAACTATAGTATAAAAATATTGATAATAGACAAAATATTTCTTCTTAGCATCATTCAACTTCTCACTAAAGTAGGCAACATGCTTACCTTCTTGACTCAAAACAAATCTTATGGAAGTGCCACTAGCATCACAATCTACCTGAAAGACCTTATTGAAATATTGAAGTGCCAAAATAGGTTGCTCTGTGACTTTATTCCTCAACATATCAGAAATCTTTGTTGCTCCTCTAGTCCATTTAAAATCCTTTCTATCCCCTCTCATTGCTTCAGTTAGATGTGCACAAATACTACTGAAATTCTTAATAAACTTTTTGTAAAAATTTGCTAGACCATTAAATAATCTTACCTCTATGACACTCCTCGAGGTAGAAAATTCAATGATAGCTCTCACCTTCTCTAGATCCATTTTAAGACCCTCTACCAAGACAACAAATCCAAAATACACCAACTCTCTCTTCACAAAACTACATGTCTTCAAATTAATCAACAACTTCTCTTCCCGTAGCTTCTCAAAAATTCTTCTGATATGCATCAAGTGTTCTTCCAATGTCTTATTGAAAATCATAATATCATCCAAATAAAAAATAACAAATTTTCCTAAAAATTCTTTCAATACCTCATTCATAAGCCACATAAATGTGTTTGGTGCATTGGTTAGCCCAAAAGGCATGACTAACCACTCGTACAAGACCTCCTTGGTTTTAAAGGTTGTCTTCTATTCATCTCCTTTTCTAATCAAGATCTGATGATATCCACTCTTTAAATCTATCTTCGTGAACTACTCAACTCCACTCAAACAATCCATAATGTCATCCATTATTGGCAAGGGAAATATATACTTGATGGTGATCTTGTTGATGACTCTAGAATCTATACACATCTGCCATTCCCCATCCTTCTTTGGTGCTAGTACTGTAGGTACTACACATGAACTCAAACTCTCTCTCATCAATCACCTCTACAACAACTCTTGCACTTGTATGTTCAACTCTTCACTCTTTGTTGGAATCATATGATGAGTTTCCTTATTCAAAAAATGGGCTCCAGGAATCAAGTCCATCTGATGACTAATCGTTCTTACTGGAGGCAAACCTTCATGTATGTTATTAGAAATAATAGCTTGAAACTCATTCAACAAATATGAAACCTCTATAGGTACCTCAGTAGTATCTTCTTTATCAATTATAGGGATCAATGCAAAACAAATATTCTCATGTCTCATACCTTCTAGGAACTTTCTTCCATCAACCAAACAAATTCTTGCATTACTGCATACCTTTTCCTTTGCCTCTTTCAAGGGCTTCAACTTATGATGAACCCCATCCTTTGTCAAACAATATGTGTTGGCATGTCTATCATGTACTGATCATCGATCAAATTTCCATGGTTTGCCTAACAACATATGACAAACATCCATAGGCATAATATCACACAATACCTCATCATGGTAATTTCCAATCTTGAACTTTACCAAACATTTTTCATTTACCAAAAAATTATGGTCCTTCTACAACCAAGCAATCAAATATGGATTCAGTTGCCTCCTCTCCAACCACAATTTACTAACCATCTCTTTTGAAACAAGGCTATCAGTACTACCTCCATCAATAATAATATTGCAAACTTTACCTTCACACTTACATCTAGTGTGAAACAAATTCTTCCTTTGAGTTGGTTCCTTCTCCTCATTCAACAAGGATCTTCTAGTAACATGAACCTCTCCTCTTTTAGCATCCTTAGAATGTGAAGACTTGACATCTTCATCTACATGTGCAACTCGTGCATTACCCTCAGGTCTTCTATTTTTTCTTCCTTGATGTTGAGGACACTCATAGACTCTATGTCCATCTCCGCACTTGAAGCGGGTTCCATGAAAGCCTCCTCTTATTGGTCCTCGTCCAAATATTCCTCTTCCTCTTTGGTCTCCATTATTCTAATCATGAGGATGATAGGTTTTTTCGCCTTTCTAGTTTTGGCTACAACTGGATCTTTCACCCTTCTTTTGATCTTCATTTTGACGTCCATATGACCATCCACTAGTCTTTCCACCATGACCCCCACCTATTTTCTTTCTTTCAAATCTTTTATTCAACTTTTCTTCTACCTTCATAGCAGACTAATATACGTATTCAATAGTAGACACTCTTACGATAACCAACTCTTCTTGAATACTCGGCTTCAACCCATTTATGTAACATACAAATTTCTCCTTATTGGCCTCAGAATGGCCCGTTTTGATCAAGACACGGTAGAATTCTTCTTTATACTCCTTGATGTATTTTCCCACATGTTTTAACCCTTGCATCTTCTTCAACAAATCTAGCTCATAGTCCATAAGAATGAACTGTCTTTTTAATTTTTCCACCATCTGGTCCCATCCAGTTATATTATATTTTCCTCTTTGATTTCTTTCTATTTGTACCTCTTTCCACCAAATATTTGCATGACCCTTGAGATTGGTCTTTGCAAATTTGACCCTCTTAGGATCTTCCAGCTCCTCATACTCAAATTATTCCTCCATATCATTAATCCAATCAATCAAATCTTTTGGGTTAAGATTTCCTGAAAAATGTAGAAACATCGATCTTTAGCCTTTTCCCAATCTTAGAGATGGACTTAAATAATTTAACTTGCTCTAGATCTTATGCTTCTTGTTCTTCTTTGAACTGTTCCTCATTTTTAGTTTCATCTTCACTTTCATCTCCTCGTCTTGCCTTAAACCCTCAATTCAGCTCCTCTTGTAGTGCTTGAACTTGTCTCTGTAGGGCTCTAAAACCCTCTTCTAGTACAATAAAATTTTGTCCACCACCACAGTTTCTTCGCAGAGGCATTCCGGTCACTTTTCATAGAAACCCACAACCACAAGTCCTAGTGCAAACTACCTCATATTCGGCGATTTGTTTACACACTCAAGAAAACTTGCTCTAATACTACTTGATGAGGGTCTCACCACCCGAAACCCACACAAATCAAAACAATAGATACCAACATAGAAGATGTGAGACAAAAAAATAACTCACTTTCAATTATTTTTCATAAAATAAAATTACAAATTCAAAACTTACATGCTACAGCCTCATGGGCTTGATTTATTACAGCATAATCAACTCTGAAAAATAAAATATATTATTCAGAGCCACAAATTGCACTAATGGAACCACCTTATACAACTCCCACTTAACCCTTTTTATTTTACCCAATAACCACCCTAGAATGTTCTAGAAAGTTCAACTTTCCCTTTTGTTTTGGTGCCAAAAGTTTTGTCAATTGATTTCTTGCCTTGGAAGAAATTTTAATGAAATTCACTTTTTAGTGGGTCAACTTCGCGGGGCCAAAATTTTTGATCTGGGTGTTGGATTTGATATTATAACATATTGTTGGAAAACTCTTGAAGAGATCTACAATGTTGTCGAACCTACTGAAGGTTGGTTTGTCAAATTTTAAAGTTGTTTTAGGGCCTCTAAGATTTTCTATTTGAATTTGAAGTTGCATTACAGAAATTTCTCGAGATGGAAACTTTAATATCTCCCAAATCATGCAGGGTATTGAGACGATTCTTTCATGACCAGATTTTTTTTCAACTCTACTCTTTGGGGTAAATTTGCAGCTCCATCCGAGTCCGTTTATGCCGACCTACTAAAAATAGTAAGTGATCATTTTTTGCTATTTTTGACTCCTGATTGTCTTACACCCCTTAAGTGTCATCATGGAACTCGAAAAAACTAAAGAAATTAAGGATTTTTTGTTTTGGGTGATGCAAGATTTTCCTACATTGTTGGATGCTCTTGCATCATAAATAATTAAATATTTAAGAAAATTTAGTATATAGAATCCTTAAAAAATTACCAACTCTGCTTCTAATAACTTGTATACTACAAATCTCCTTTATTTATATAGATTGTCTATATACTCATATCCACGAGATTAAGGTGTAATATATATGTAGTTTTATTTTGTCTAAATTTTTTATAAACTATTAAATATGAATACATAGTCTTTTTAGGGCCTTTTTTCTAGATAGTTCCTCTTTAACTCTTACTCACTAAATGAAGCATCTAATTCAATAAGTATTTAATCATTTAAACTAAAACATATTTACTATTGTATTTTAAATTTGCATATTTGTAGTAGAATAGAAATACACAATGATAATTTTTTAGTAAGTTAAATAATCATTAGTTTGTTCCTTTGCTTATTATTTTTTATTAGGTAGTTTATCTTAAAAAAAAATCTTGTCCATTTATATTTAAATTAACAAAATATCTCTTATTACTCTCTATAGCATTAAAAATTGCACCCTTGACAATTTCATAGAATATTTTTCTCCCCCTTAAATTATTGGACCTAACTAAACACCTAATTTCCTAAATTATGCATTATGAGGCTTATTTTACCGTTTTCCAATAAATTGCAAGCATAAAAAATGCATTCATTAGATAAATTGTCACTGACACCTTAAATTCTAGAAAATAGGGTAAGGACAAAGATATCTTATGCCAGGAACGTCCCCTATTTTGCTTGGTCCCAAATTTGAACCTTAGATCTAAGTTTGTATTGCATTGAGTTTTGCATTATTCACTTAAGGTTTCATTTTTACATCATAAAAGGCATAAAAATTCAAAAAATTGCATACAATATTGCATCATAGGTTGCAATAGGATTAGTTTCAATCATTTAGATCATATCCACATTCAAAATTGCATTTATAATTATCATTTATTGTTCAAACATTTTTATACATTTGCATTTGACTTAAGTTGAACAAATTCTAAAAAATACCCAGTTTCAGACCTGTGTGGAGACAAATATAGAACCTTAAACAATCTAAAAACATAATCAAGTTTCTAGTTTCCCAAAACCCTATTTAGGACATGTACACCCTTGGGTGGCTTTGTCCTACTACTCTTGGCTCAACTAAATTTTTCCTAGATCTCTATTTTTGTGTCCTTAGTCCATTTCTGCTTGTTGATTTCTGATTTGGAATTCTTAACTACATGTATTTAGACATATATCATATAGCTCAAAAAAGTGAAAAAAATACATTGTTTAGTTTCAATATTTTCAAACTTTGGCATCTTAGAATTAATCAATTGTTTCATTTTAGATCTAGAAATTGGATTCAAAATTGTAAAAAAGATTCAACATTATCACACACTTGTATTTTGAATCACATTGGCATAAATTGAGCAAATTTTGGAAAAATATTCACTTTCAGACTTGTTTTCAGATAGAACTAGAATCCTTAAACAATATCATACACAGTCAAACTTTCAATTTTAATTATGAAACCTTGTCTAGGACACAAATTCCCTTGGCCAACTTTGTCTTGTTTGGGCAGCTTTGTCCTCCTATTATTCTTGGGCTCAAATTTCTATGACAGATCTCTCTCAGTGTCCTATATCCATAAGTGACGTTTATTTTTGAATTTTGTTTTCAATCTTTATATGATTTTGATCATTTGATCCATAAGGAAAGTAGCAACATGTTTCCTTTTCAAAGATGTGGTTTTTATATGGTAACACATGGCTTGTTATAATTATAATCTCCCTAATTATGAGTATAATCTAAGGAAACACAATGAAATCATTGAGAAGCATGCTAGTCATTCTCCCAATATCTCTCCTAATTGTGAGAGTATCTTGGAGCAAGAGAATGAAATCATTAACACATTTATTAATACCAATTTTCTTAATATTCGTTCATCTCCCAACATCTCTCCCACTTGTGATATTTTTTTGGTGCAAGAGGATCCAATCATGGATAATCATGACAATCATAGTTTTTCTTCTCCTGATACCTCACCTACTTGTGAAGAAGGTATCTTGGTGTTAGAGGATCCAAGCAGGGAGCACCAAGAGAATATTGTTTGTTCCTCTCCCAATACCTCTCCTACTTGGGAAGATATTATGGCACAAGAAGATGACATCATTGATACATTTCTTTCAAAATACAGTAAGATGGATGAAAATTCTAAGGCGAAATTAGATCCCTCATCTATAGAAAATCATCAAGTAGTTAATTCTATTGAGGTTATGAATGCACAATTGGATATTAGATGATCTCCTTTAATTATTGGAACTCCTAAGACTCATTTAATTAATGAACCTCCTAAAATTCCTCTAATTATTGGACCCCCTAAATCACCTCTCATTATAGGACCTCCTGAACCTCATGGCCATATCTTAAACTTTACAAAACAACTCACTAGTAATCATGTATTATAGCAACCAAGTTACCTCATTGTTTCTCTAACATACACCACAAGAAATAACAATTAACCAAGACAAATGCAAGCCATTCCCTCATCAATATCATTTCTACAAATTTTTCTACCTAGGGCCCATTGTTTACCTCAACATAGTGGAAAGGAGTATGATCTTGTGGAACAACTTCGAAACACTCCTACTAAAATTTCCTTGTGGGATTTAATACAAACATCACCTATTTAGCATGGAATGCTTCAAAATAATTTGCAAAAAGTTGTGGCCCTTCCTAGTGCACAACCAAATGATGTAGCAACCTTAATTGAGGGTATGAATTCAATTAATTTGGACATGGTATTTCATCAAAGTGAGTTACCACCTTTGGAAATGCAAAAAAAGTGATGCCTCAATGATAATGGCTAGTATTTATAAGATTGGAATTAGGCATACCCTTATTGACAATGTTTTGAGGCTTAATTTTTGTAGTGTAAACATTTTGGTCAGAATTGAGGAAAATATGACTAAAATTCAACCAGTTGATTTTTCTATCCATGGTTTTGATAATGTGGGAAGACAACCACTCGGTGTAGTAACATTACCATCAAAGATGGTAAGGTTGTATTGTAAACTCCCATCCATGTCATGGCTCATGACTTTTCATACAATCTTCTTTTGGAAAGACCATGGACTCCTGAGATGAAAGGATTTCCTTCAACACTTCATTGTTTAATGAAATACACTTACAACAACAAGGTTTACACCATAAAATTTGATCCTAAATCTGAGAATTATTTACAAACTAAAATAGGAATAGAGAGTCCTTTTACAACATTGATACCAACTTCAAAAGTGGAACCTTTACAAATTGAAGACAAAGATGAGTGCCTTTCATGTATGACAAAGTTGTTAGATTATGATTGGGGATTGTTATATTTCCCTCCTACATTCATGGGGGAATATAAGATTACACAATCAAAATCGAAAATAGAAAAATAAGATGCAATGATATCAACACAATCTATCACTGAATCATCAAAAACATCTACAGCTTCTAGCAAAGAGGAAAACACAAGCTACACATCCACTTACTATGAAACTGATTATGAAAAACCACCTTCTTCAAAAGAAATGGAAGCTATTTATGGAAGCGGTTATGAAATTTTGAAACAATTGGCTATAATTAAAAGGATGCGGTTTAAAAGAACAAGGTATCTGTGTCCCCATAGATCCCAACATGTAGAAAATAATAAGAGTTGGTTATTGTCCTTCAAAAATAATGAAAACATAAAAAATGCCTTCACTTAATCATGAAAAATAGCATTAGTTGCCAATCCTTTCCATGTAGCAGTTGTAGTATTACACACTACTCACTACCATGTATGGGGGTATAAACTAGGCTTTTTGCAATCATATTTCATCTCATAAGGAGCAACATATCATCATCAATCCTGGTTTGGCTCACCTTTGTCCCTACACTTGGGGGGAAATGGGTTAGGTAGCATTATGTTTTGTGCATTCCTTCTAGCAAGGGATCTCTTTGTATCTCCTTAAAATATTAGCGTAGCGAGTACACTAACATTTTAAGGGGGGGGGGATATGATCCCCCGCTCATTGTTTATGTAAAGAATGGTTCCTTTTTAGTGATGATAACACATATCTCTTAGAAAGTGTGACATTGGAAATTAAAGTGTTTCCTTCTTGATCTATGTTAGTGTCTCCTTTGGGGTGATATTAGGCTTGATGTCCCATAAGAGTGTGACCTTTCTTGGCATATGATGTTCCCCTTGGTGGTGATACTATGGTTAGTATTCCCTAAGGTGTGAGTTTCTATTCCATGACTTGTCATCTCTTACTAGTGATGTCATGTGTGATGTTCCCTAAGGTGTAACCTTTCATGTATTGAGCAATGCTCCTTTATTATTGTTGAAATCACCTTTTGTAGTGGTGTTACTTGTAATACCCCTAGAGGTTTTAGCCTTATACTTTTATTGTTTTTGTGCCTTCTTAGGAATTTTTTTGCACCTTTTTAGGTAAGTTTGGTATTTTTGCTTCACTTTGTTCACACGTGTTGGACTTAGTGGTGCATTGAAATTGACATTTTTAATTCACTTTGTTCACATGCATTGAACTTAATGTTGCATTGGCATAAAATTTCAAGAATTTTTGTAGCACCTTATCAGAGTTATCAAGAAATATAGCTCTTGGTATGGTTGTTAATGGGTACACTTCTAGTGAATATCAGACTTGTATCACCTTGTGTATTTCTCATTTCGCTACATTGTCTTGGAGGCTCACCTAGTGAATATCGACCTTCACTAGACCTATTGTTGCCTTTGGTTTGTGATTGACCTAGCAAATAGAGGAATTTTCTATTGTGTGAGTCATGAATTCCTTAACATGGCCACTAAGCATAAAAAAACTTGCTTGACATTAGAGCTATGTGTTTCATGAGAGTCTAACATCTTCTTGGATGTCAATTATATTGTCTTAGCATTTGCAACGAATTAAGTTCCACTCTCACTCTATTTATTGTGGTTGTGAGAGAATAGGGTCATGAGATTTTGTCTAGATCAGAGATGATAATCTATCCTCTTGTATTCTCATCATGGTGACCTTTTAACACAATTAGCTCTTATTATACATATTACAACTTACTTAGTGAATTGGTTATGGTTTTTCAATTTATTGTGATTTTCCATGATTTCTTGTGTGCGTGAGAGTGCAATAAAAGTTCAAGACTACTCAAGTGAAACCATTGACAAGTAGAGAAAAGTATGACCCATTGCAGATAAGGGATACATGCATGAGCCACATTCGCATTTTTTATAGCAACAAGCTACAACAAGGTGAGATTTCACACCAATTGACCTTTTGTTGTACATTCCCTCCAAAATCCATTTTTTGTCATATATCTCCACCATCCCTGGTATGAGATAATTATTAGTTGAGTCTCCACCCATTACTTTGAATGAGCTATACATTGATATATTCACTTCACTAACAAGGGTAGATGACTTATGTGGTTGATGTAGGTTTAGGCCCAAAGCAGTACACAATTGTGAGGTGTATATCATACTTCAATACTCGACCAAAGCACTCATGTTCAATATGATTCCCATGAGCTTTGCAAGTATCCATTCAACATTCCTTCCCTATTCCATTGTGTGGTAATTCTTGTGTTCCCAGGTTGACTGGATTGCACTGTTCTGGTATGACTACTGACTTTTCTTGATGAAGGGCACTGAGGGGAAGATTAAATCCTTCATCCTTCAGCACCTTAGAGATGTTTTCATCATTAGATTCATCCTTTATTTTTACTATTTTTGGGTTAGAGAATGCCATAGTGTGGTTTTCACTCAAAGACCTTGAGATTATTCTTAATTTCACACTTTTGTGATTGAAGGATTCAATTGTCTCCCTATAATAGGCTTGAGTATCTAGTATAATGTCAAATCCAACTTTATGATCTCCATATGGTACTATATCCTATAGTCCCATTAATTACGAGAGTGCCTCATCATTTTCGAATGTGTCCAAAATTGGTGGTCCTCGTTGGTCATAATCGATGAGTTGGGGATAGACTAAGTTTATTTTGTGGGTTTGGTGGTTCAACTCAAAATACAGGGTGCTAATCATGCATGGGGAGGAGTCTTCAAACAACATTGGTAAGTTAGTTATGGGATCCTTGTCACTACTACATACATCAGTTATGTCAAAGGTGAAGTTATCTAAGGGAAAACTTGTAGATACTTGTAGTTCAAGGGGGGCTTTCGTTAGCTGAGGGGGAGTTGCAACTTCTTTAACTAGGGGACTTCTACAATGTATGGTTACACTCGTAGGGGTACACCCAAGGCCAATATTTTTCATTCATTTCTCAAAAATTATAGGTTCCAATTGGCTATTGTTGTTCTTTCCAAGACTTCCATTCTTGTGATAGCCCATGCCAAACATTAACTGAAGTCATCTATTGGCATTATCCATGGGAAGGGATGGTGCAGGTATTTCTTCTTGATAGAATATACTAGATAGGTCTCGCTCATCCACCACTTCTCGGCCTAGATCTCCCCAAATGATAAATCGAGAGGGATCTGCTTTGAAGGTTTGAGTTGTTGTATTAGTGGGATGTGACTATCCGTGAGATCTAGGGGATTGAGGTAACTCCCTGGCCACAAAGGCTCATTTCTTCTTTTTGTATTCCCCACACCCATTGTCTTAGATTATAAGCTTGATGTCAGATATGTTAGGGATGGTGGGTTTCTTTGTCCGAGAAGTGGAGGCTACGTTGGATGGATCTATATATGGAGTTGAGGGGCCTTCATCATTCTTTGGGACTTGGGGGAATTTTATAGTACTTTTCTTCCAATTTATTGTAGTACATGAAAGGCTTGGGATCACCATAGATTGTGATCTTTTGATTTTGGTATAAAAAATTAACTCATTGATGGAAGGTCAATGCAACTGCTTGCATCACATGGATCCATGGAGACCCCAAGAGGATGTTATAAGGCAGTGCGAGGTCAAGAACCTGATAGGTGGTTTCTATAATAGTTGGCCCTACTTGAATAGGGAGTTGAATAGTGCCTGAGACACTCTTTCTTGATTGTGATACTGTTGCCTTTTTCAATGGAATCTTTAGAGGATACCAGATTCTTTATGATCTTGAGTGTGAACAGATGTTAAGGCCTACTCCCCCATCCACCAAGACCCTTTTGGCCTTATTTTGGTGAGCCGGTACTTCAAGGTGGAGTGTACGATTATGAGATGGCTAGGCGAGGAAGTTCTAATCAAAAAATGTGAGGAGATTTGGGGTGGTGATGTTTCCAACCATAGCTTGAAATTTCCCTATATCAAGGTTGGTAGAGACAGTAGATGAAGCCAATGCTTCCTCAAGGATTTCCCTATGGGTGACTGAGATCTTCAATAACGCTATGATGGAGATCTGAGCGGGAGTTCTTTTCAACTGGTCCAAGACATTGTAGCTGTTAGGAATGAATTTTGGATTTGAGGTGGATGCCCTAGGTGGTTGTGATGACCCAACAATGGTGACTTTACCGCCACATGTGGTGACTCCACAATCGACATTGGCTCCCTTGATGCTAACAAAAGTGACCAATTCATCTAGGGATGTGAAAACTCCTTCATACATGTGGTTCACATTACCATAATTTTTCTTCCCTTTGTTATTTCCTTGGTTATGGTCCGACATCGGATTTGTGTAGATCTTTAGGTCTTGATTTCCAGCTGGTTGTTCTACATTTATGATCTTGTCATTGAAGAGGTCTTGGATGATATTTTTCAACTTCATACAGTTGGTTGTTGTGTGCCCCTTGATTTTATGATAATCACAAAGGAAATTTTCATTGTACCAAGGTGGTTTCACCATGGGCTCTTGATAATTCTCAAATGTGGGGATTTTAATGAGATTCTCATCTACCAATTTATTCATGATGGATTTGAATGATTCCTCAAGAGCAATAAAATTTCTCTTGAGGGGGTATTTTTTTCGCAGGGGTGGTCCCCCTTCATTATTCAAATTGTTGATTATTGGGTGGTGCTACTACATTGGTTTGTGTGTTGTTGTGATTGTTGTTATGTGGCTGGTGATATGTTTGGGCATTCTATTTTGGAGCATTGATCACAACCTTGGTGTCAACCAAACAATCATTGGTGACATTCTTATTTTTGTCCATGTGTGAGGTTTCTCGTTATATCTAGTGGATGGGAAATTGTCTTGATGTTCAAGATATGTAGGTGTACCCCCTTGTGGAATAAGGGCCCATTCAATGTTGAGCACCTTGGGGATGAATTGGTCATATGTGGTCATGCACTATATCTTTAGATGAAATGCCAAGGTTTTCTCAAGTTGGCAATGATGGTGCAGATTTATGGCTCCTCTAGCATGGCCCACTTGCTCTAATTGGCCTTGGATCACCATCATTGTAGGAAGGAAGCGAATGATTCCCCTTTCCTTGTTTTAGCACAAATAATTCCTCTAGACTAACATCCATGCCAATGTTGAATGCATAGTTCTTTAGGAACGCATCTATGATTTCTTGGAATGTTTTGATGCTCATAGGTAGGTGAGAGAACCATTCCATGGTGGGACCAACCAAGATTCAAGGGAATAGTCGCATCAGATATATATCGTTATACACGACTTCCATACAATTTACCTGGAATTCCCTAATGTGATCTTTAGGGTTTCCCAACCCATAATATTTATCAAATTTAGGGATTTTGAATCCTGTTGGGAATGGTATCATTGAAAGGATCCTGTCAAAAGGATAAGGACATAGATTTTCAGGTTTCCTTGTTGTTTTTCTTGATGGGAGATCAAGCACTTGTTGCGAGAGCAGTGTGATTTGTGTTGTCACATTGTCTTGCAGATCAAGAGGTGGAGTGAATGTGTTTTTAGGTGGTTGAGGTGTTTGATTGATGGGTGGAGCATTGGTGGGATTTTGTTGCAATATTTGTTGTATGATTAAGGCTTGTTGATATACCTGAATTTTTTTTTGTGCCAACAATTCTTGTTGTTAGTCCTGTTGTTGTTGTGCCAACAAAAATTGTTGTGTGTCTTGTTGTTGGGATTGCTATTGAGCCGCTTCCTATTGCACTTGATACTTTTGTAGGGTTGCTTACAATTTTTCCTAGTATTGAGCTTGTGCTTGCATTTTCTAAGCTTGATATTGGGCTTGAGCTTGAGCCTATGCTTGTTGGGCTGCATGTGTAGCTTGGGCAATCTGCGCGGGTTGTGTGGCTTGAAATTCTTGCATATCTTGGGTGACTTTCCATTGTTGAAGTAAAGATTAAGGTTGGGTAGCTTGTTGCGCTACTAATTGTTCCTATGCCTTCTAGGTAGCTAGTTGTGCAGCTTGTTGATTTTGGATTTGTTGAAGTGCCTTTTGATAGGTGGCTTTTTGAGCTGCTTGCAACATGATGTTGAATGAGTTTGTCATGTTGGGTTTTGGTGGTGGTGAATTATGAACACTATTGACTATTGTGATGAGAGGAACCATTGTATTGACGACTGGAGTTTGGGTTGTGGATGGCGTGATTGAGATTATTGGTCCTTGGGAGACCAATTTTTGAGATACTTGGGGAATGGTAGATGATGTTTTGATCATCGGGGTTGCTTGAATGGTTTCCACTTGTTGTTGTGATATCGATGGCAAGATGGGAGGATTTGGTATGATGTTTTGGTTTGTGATTGGAGGATTTCTCATATTTTTTTGATTGATGGTGGGTAAAGGGGGAAGGCCTAACCCAACGAGTGGTGTGGATGTTAACGATAATGGTAGGAGCGATAATGTATTCCCTTTGAAAAGTGATGATGATGAGGGATTGATGATTTCCCCTATTCTGAATAATTCATCATCTCCCTATGAGGTCAGAGGGAGAGAGGCTTGTGTATTGAGAGGATACATCGGTGTTGCATGAAAAGATGTAGGATTGGTGGAATCATGGAATGTGAGTAAAAACATATTGATGCAATAGATTCACTAGGATAGATTGACCCAATATGGTATTGGCATACAAATCTTGGTTATTCATAAGGGGATGTGCTTGAAGTGTGTGAAGCAATGAGCTTACCTTGTTAACAATTGGTTGAGTTGGAGCAATGGATGATGTGATTTGTAGGATGATTTGATTGATGCTTTGAAATGGAGGTGTGGATGAGATTGTAGGCATGATTCCAAGAGGCTTCTCCACAATAGTGCTTATGCCATAACTAGAAGGGAGTTTGTCCTCTTCTTTTTCCAAGTCAAGGATGGATTAGGAGGGAATGAGCCTCAACATAGCATTGACAATTGTATGAGTCTCAGAATTTTGAACCATTTCAATGATTTCATTTTATGTCATCCCTAAGACATTGTTGGTGATGTCCTCCACTTGTCCCTCCTCTTGAGGATTTTGAGGTATTGGAGGAGGATTAATTGGGAGTTCAATGGATATCATAGGGTTGAATTGTGTTTCAGTTTGACTCAAATCGATTGAAGTGGATCTTTCTTTTTTGCTCCATGTTTTTCTTGTATTGAGATCAAGTTTGAACCATAAAATAGGGTCCAATTTTCAGGAATATAAGAGATGAACCTCTAACACCTTAGATTGGTCTAAAATTTAGGCTCAAAGAAGAGAATCAAAGTTTTCTTTAAGGATCAAAGGATGGGGATGAGATAAATGGAGGATGGATGGTGTGGATGTTTGAAATCTTTGAGAAATCTTGAAGGAGATAGTAGACTTTAGGACTTCATTTGATTTGATTTGGTTGGATTTGATCGGGACCTTGGCTTGATTGGATTTTGATTTGGATAGTGAACTCATAAAATCTAAGAGGCTGGATGTTTTCCTAGAGTAGACTTGCACACAAGATGATACTTTGACTAAGTGTGTAAAGAAGGATTCATCTAAACACCCCTAGCCAAACAAGATAATTTGATTTGAATTTTATTTTGGATAATGAACTTATAAACCTCAAGAGGTAGACTTGTTCACAAGGTTTGATAATTTGGATAAATATGTGGAGAAGGATTCATCTACACACATCTAATCAAACAATATGATTTAGATTTGACAAAAGTCTAGCATGAATTATTTTTTCAAGATTTGCAAGAGTTGTCGGTGCGATGATTTTGATTGATGTTTGAGGGATGGATAAAAATGTTGAATTTGATCCTAGATTAGACCTAGATAGAACTCCTTTCTACAAGACCTTGGTAATGAAGAACACGCTTGGTACTTCCTATGTAATAAATGCAAACCTTTGAAAGAGACTCAGATTTTGTTGGCAATAAAACTCATACAAGTTAGGATTGTTCCTTGAATATTTCTTGTAAAAATTGGAAACTAACCTTTCTCTAACTTCATGAATCCTTGAAAGATGTTCTTCATGAGTTTTTGGACCAAGACTTTTGAACTTTGGTTTTCGTATTTTGATCTTTCAGAAAATCATTTTAAAGAGCACATATGTGTGGATCAATTATTTCTTAGCTTTTTTTAATGAATTCTTTTTACCACAAAAAATTCATGATTAGGTTTTCAAACTATATGTCTAATGTCCTAACTTCTTGTCATCCCACAAAGTCCGTTATGTGAGAATCAAGGAAATTAAGGAAAAAATTTCCTATTGTTGACTTTAGTGAGAACAAATTATGATATAAATCCAAATACTTAGAATCCTCTAAGGATGAAATCCCTAGGCCAAGCAAGAGTAGTTAGATTCACCAAAGGTATTTGTTCCCCCTAAAGGGTTTGAAATTTTGAATTTATTTTGTGAATGTTTGTTTTCAAGCATTTTGGATCCAAACAAAGTGTTCTGATTCCAATTATATGCACAATCCTAGGATGAAAAGACAATATTTGTTAGGGTCCCACTTGGATAAATCTAGCTATGCTTACTCTTAGTGGATGATTAGATTCTTGATGGCATAGGCTCCCCTTTACAGTGCACTCACTTCTTAGGTCAGCCAAGAATCAATACCCATGAATCTTCCATGGCATACTTCTCATCTCTACTAAAAGCTGTAAAAATGTGGGATGGCTTTAGAATGATTGTTCTTGCACCAATAAATAGATAAGGATTTTGGCCTTTCTAAACAAAGGGTTTTAATGTGGGCATTATGTTTGTGGGGGACCATCCATGGGGCAAGAGACCATTGTTTCCCTTCTTGTCGGAATGATCCCCGTGATACTCAAAATTTCCTCAAGTACCCACACTTATATACCGGTTGGAAGTCACTTGGCTTTAGCGTATTACTGGTTGGGTCGTTCCCTAGGATGATTACATTTTACAACTAGGAAGGCCCTCTATGGATAAAAAAAGTGAGAAATTATATTTTTAGTTCAATCGATCTTTGTTGAGAAACAAAGAGAGAACACTCATGATGTACTCTACTCACACTCACAAGATTTGTTTGATTTTAAAATACCCAAATTGAAGTGTGGAGGCAATAACTTATACAACTTAATAGATCACCAAAAGGCTTTTGATTCTCAAGATCATTGTGAAGTGCGAGAGAACTGCATACGCCTTTTAAATGATATTACTTTATTAAAGAGATTATAGAACATAAAAAACACATGTTCATTTTAGACCTCAAAGCAGTGATGTGTTTGTTTTATAGCACCAAAATGAAGTGTGAAGTTGATTGTTCAATTTTAGACCAAATCAAAATTTAGTATGTTTCTAAGGTTCAATTTTAACCAACTTCAAAATGTCAAATCAATAGTTAATTTTAAACCCCCACAAAGGTGAGTTGGCCTAAAATACAAAATGGAAGCCCTAGATTATAACAACAAGCATTCAAAAATGATTTTTCAACTCTTCATTTCAATGTTCGATTTTCTTCAACTCAAATCTTCTCCAAATATTGTTTCAAATGTTTTAATGTCTCATGTTATTTGCGTAAACAAAATCGCTCCTCCTAAAAAATGAAAACAATCATGTAAGATCAAATTAATTAATTAAATTCGTTTTCATCATTAACTTCACACATTAGAGTGATATCAATTGAAAAGATGGATGATTTGGATGATCATGATAATAAAAGAAGCATTTATAAGTGAATCCTTCTTTATCACTTATCGATATTTGAACTATGCAACCATTGTTTGTTGATTCATATTTATAAGGAATGATGCTCAAAGCATTGATAAAAAAATTTAAATTCTTTTCAAATCAACATGAAATGCTTCAAATATTAAATGATTCTTACCTCCCAAGCATCAAGGACAACAAAAAACAACAATATTAAGCATTAAAGAAGTTATATTCAAAGCATGAATTAAAGCATGAATCGATATTTGCAGCAAAAAAAATATTTCACTTTCAACAACCAAAGATATTCAAATCATGAATTAATACGGTCACATTAAATATTTTACTATTTTCTGTGTGTTGCTGCTCCTCAAACTTTTTATATGCCTTTTCCCTAACAATCCTTTATTTTAAACCTGAGACGTGAATCATGCTTGTCTCAGTCTTGGCTGCATGATGGTGTCTTGAGATAGCTATCGAATAAATATAAAAAAAGGCTCCTAAGACAACTATAAATTAATGTAAAACACAAAATTTTGAGACATCTAAAAATTAATGCAAAATAGAAACTTTTGAGACAACTGTGGATTAATGCAAAATAGAGACTTTTGATACAACTAAGAATGACGAGGATTGAAATAATTACTACACATTCTCCATAAAGATCTGTATGGAAACTCATTATTACGATTACACAAAAGTGACCCAACTCCATATGCTAAAGGTAACAAATGAACTATATCAAAAGCATTTAAATTAGATGGAGTAGATTTACTTTATCTGAAAGGACCTCTTACCTTCCCATGCAGCGTTATCATAAATTCCTTTAAAAAAGAGACATCGAGCTCCGCTTAAGCATGGGTTTAATTTCTTTATTCGAGGATTTTAAATTTTGAAAGGATGTTCTAAGATGCTTGGCTATTTCCATGTACCAATAGTGATGGAGGGAGCATTAACTCATGCTAAATGAGAAAAATTGAATATCGCAAATTTTTCATGACCAAGATTTCCTATGGTAATGCTGAGATCATGCAAATTCGTGAAAGGCGGAATAGGACATAAGTTAGGAACATAACCCTTTGAGATTATAATTCTAAGAATTATTATGAATCCTATCAAATACCATTAGTGATTGTTGACCCATAAAATTTACTGTTCACTTGACTCATACTCGAAATAATGACTAATAAGTGATAGCGGTAAGTTATTTGATGGACCCTGGGAAGCTAAATAATAACTCAAATACCTTAAGTTGCAATGGACCCTGCTTCTTCGATTTGAGATACCCTAAGTGTTAACATACTACTTAGTAATTCAATCCTATTCTGGGTCATCACAACTTCTGTAGAAGAAAAGGCATACAAAATTTTATATCATATTTCACACTTTCAATGCTAGATTAAAAGTTTCTCACTACTATATTTCTCATTTCAGGAAGGTTTAACAGTTTAATGGCATTGTACACAACATAAGATGGATGACTTAGTGTACTATGTGCAAACGATATTTGGTAAATTACATTTCTAGATAGCAAAGGATCAACAATACTTTCAAAGAAAAATTATAGTAAATTACATCTGAAATTCCTTAGTTTCTATTTGGCATGTCATTCAAGGGGAAACATCTAGTCTATGTAAACAAGGAGTGGGAAGGTAAAAAATTCTATAGGCACGTAATTTTTTTAACAGAAATCCTATAGGAAATATAAATATTATATCCACTAGCTCCTCGCATAACTAATGCCACCAATAGGATAGTCCAAAATGTGAAAACACAAGAGGATATAGGCATTACTATTGTTTTCAGATGCTGATTAATTAACTTGGTGCAGATTAAGTAATTCAAAATCAATTAAGAGTAACGTGCCTTGTTGAGGTGTGGGTTCAAGCCCTAAATTTAGAGTAATGCATCTGAAAATAAAGAGGATACAGGCACCACAATCGATATATCCACTATTGGTGAAAGAAAGTAGAAAGAATAACAAACATAACATCCCTATGAAATAATCCAACGTACTTCAAAATGCAAACAAGACAACAAAAGATCAAAATAAACTAGTTGGGAGCATAAACAAGTATGGTGCATACCTATCCCATAGTGGATTGGTGCTACTTTTGTATGGAAAGTAGCCCTTTCCCAACCCTTGATAAGCTTCAAGATGATAATGAACACAAGATGCAAGATGATGAACTCAAAATGCCTATAGATAATAAGAATCCTCAAATTGTGGATGATTTTGAAGTAGAAGTGTCATGAATTTATAGGTTGAAGGTTGGAAGATTGAAGGATTTGGGTGAATGTGGGACAAAAGACCAGCCAATGAGAGAAGTCCACTTGTCCACATGTGATTAGAGGAGGAATGAGCACATTTTGGAGATTGTGAAAGTAAATGAAGTTAGGTGGATTTGAAATTTGAAAGATGGCCTTAAATGTATATGGTTGAGAGATTTTGGGGGGAAATTTGTTTGGGCAAGAAAGTCAAACAAATGGAGTTAATGAGGGAATATTACTTGGGAATATGCCTTTTAAGAGAAAATAGAGATAATTAGATAATTAATTAAAATAAATTTCATGTGCAAGTTGCAAAACTAGAGAAAAAAGGATTAGTGTTAGGAGTTAATTAGGATTTGATTAACTTAGATGGAGGTTAATTGATATGACACTTTATTTAGATTTTTTGGGTTTATCTAAATCAAAATGAGAGGGATGTGAACATTATTAATTTAATTAAATAAAGTTTGATTTATTGAATTAAATGAATAACATTAGGAATTTAATTAAATAACTTTGATTTATTTAATTAAATAAAGAACACTAGATGTTTAATTAAAATAAATCAAGAACATTAGATGCATGATGTCAATTTGCATGTCTACACCCATAACCTTTCCTCCTTTGTGGATTGGAAATGTTATCTAAGTTTTTTTAATTTCTAAAGTTAATCTGTTATTTTTTATTTGTGCCCCTATAGCCATACCAGCTCATGAGGGTCAATTTTTTATGCTTCTATTGAAATTAATAAATGCCAAGAAGACTATAGAGATTGATGTGTTCACAGGATATTCTCTGCTTTGCATATCCCTTGCTTTCCCCCTTGACGAAAAGGTTGGTCTCTCACATTTGATTTTATCATTACACCCTCTTGGGTAGGATTGCTTTGGTTATAATGCAAACTCTAGTATTATTTTCATTTTCTCCATGGAAGGTCATTGGCATCAATGTAAATAGAGAACCATATGATCTGGGGAGTCCTATCATTGAGAAAGCAAAAAATTTCCCACAAAATTGATTTCAGAGAGGGCCTTGCTTTGCCCATTTTAGATAAATTGATACAAAATGTAAGTTCTCTCACAATGGATTTGTCTTAACATTCCCACTCAATATCTCACAAAAATGGAAATGGGTTGCTATATTTTATTAATGTTAGAATGGTGGTTGTGAACAATCCTACACTAAAAACAACTCGTGGGGACTGGGGATATGTGGTGTTAATTAGGGTTACAATGTTATGCCTTATGGGATTTCTCTAGCTTGTGGTTGTGTTCTAGGTGATGTTTGAATACCACTATGAAGGATTTGAAGACATACAAGTCATGCATTCATGAAACTCCATCTCCAATTCCACTTCACCGTCACTCTATCTCTAGTTCCACTGCACCGTTTCTTAATGTTTCAATTATTGAATAATGAACTATAGTTATTTGTAGTTTGTTACTCAGTGGTAGATTTAGTTTTATTTATGTTAGATCAACATGATCATAGCATGCCTATATCACATGATCAGGTCACCATTGTTTAGTTTGTTTCTTAGGTAGACTGCAATTAAGACTATTTATACTCCAACTATTCCATGCAACCAACTTGCATGTGTTTTTGATCTTCAGTTAATTCTTTATATTAGCTTGCATGTGTTTTTAATCTTTAGTTAATTCTTTATATGTACACTATAATAGTTTCTTTTAACACAATTGAATAAATAGAATATTTGATTCTCAAATTTGTTGTTCACTCAGAATTATTGAACAAATCTATTGTTATTCATTTATTCTTATTTTCTAAATTTTAGTTTATCAATATAGTATAAATGCATAAATATTGAAATATTCAATTGGTATCAAAGAAAGTTGCATAAATATTTTTTGCAAGAAGCTGCAGGTTAATGATTCTCTCCAAGAAATATTAGAATGGAAAATTGTGGCAATTTTCTATGCCAGCTTATGTTGTTTATCGTAGACAATTATGACCATTGGGGCATAAAAATGAAGACTCTAGTATTATCCCAAGATCTTTGGGAATTATTAGGATGATATACAAAACCTACAGATCAAAATGCATTAATTGATTTAACTGCAAATCAAAGAACTCTGTTGAAAGATAACAAAAAAGACAATCGAGCTCTATTTTCCATCCCATCTACATTGGATAGGTCAATTTTTTCCCGTATAGCTGGTATGACAAAGTCAAAGGATGCATGGGAGGCCCTACAAACTGTATACCAAGGATCTGGAAAAATAATATTGTTAAGACTTCAAACCTTTTGAAGAGATTTTGAAAATCTAAGGATGAAAGAAGGTGAGTCTCTTAAAGATTTTATTACTAGGGCTCAAAATATTGTAAATCATCTTAACACTCAAGGGGAAAGTTTATAGAGCAAAAAATTATAGATTTTTTTTTTAGATCCCTTCCTCCAAATTTTGATCCAATATTGATAGCCATTGAAGAAAGTAAATATCTAACCTCATTCAAATTTGCAGAGGTGATAGATTATTTGCAATCACATGAAGAGCATATGCAACATTCTATAGAAAACCTAGTTCAAGCCTTCTAGTCTACTATAAGAATTGAAGAAAAATCTGCAACCCCTTCTCAATCAAAAAAATATCAAGGGGAGTCTTCTACATCTAGAGGGCATGGCAGAGGAAGAGGAAGAGGAAATAACAAAGGAAGAGGGAGAAGTTTTGTAGATCGTAAAAGCATCCAGTGTCGATATTGTGAAAGAAATGAACACCTATGAATCTAAATGTAGAAAGAAAATATCTGACTTGAATAAGTCAAGAGCCAACTATACTGAAGAATCTTTTGAAGAAGCAAAACACTCTACATTATTCACTTGTAATTTGGAAAAACAATCTCAAAATGATGTTTTCTTCTTGGATAGCGGTTGCTCAAATCACATGACTGGTAAATCTGATCTCTTTGTCAAATTAGATGAATCTATAAGGATTCAAATAAAATTTGTGATGATAAAGAGATTGATGTAATGGGAAAAGGTACCCTTTTAGTGAAAACTAAGAAAGCAAAAAATACACTTATTCATGACACTTTGCATGCACCAAAGTTACAACATAATCTTAAATGAGTATTGGACAACTTGTAGCAAAGAATTACAAGGTTGTGTTTGAAAATAACAGCTGCAAACTATTTGATAAATCTGATAACCATCATCTTGTAGAAAAGGCTTGTATGATAGAGAATAAATTATTTCCTCTCACATTGGCATCTGCTAACATGCATGCCCTCAAGGAAACCATAGATGATTCATCGTTGTGGCATCAATGGTACGACCATTTGAATTTTCAAGGAATGAGTTTACTTCATAAGAAAGACATGGTGAGAGGACTTCTTGCAATTCAAGTAAAAGAAGAAGTATGTTTTGGGTGTGCACTTAGCAAGAAACATCGAGACAGTTTTCCAATGAACAAATAATGGAGGAAAAAATATCCTCTAGAGCTTGTGCATAGTGACATTTGTGGTGACATGCAACAGGAAACTTTGGGTAAGAATATTTACTTTTAGGCATTTATTGATGATTTCTCATGCAAAACATGGGTTTATTTTCTTAAACATAAATCTGAGGCACTTGAATGCTTCAAGCACTTTAAGGCTATGGAAAAAATCAAAGTGAGTATTCTCTCAAAATATTTAGAACATATAGAGGGGGAGAATTCACTTCTAAATAATTTGTTGATTTTGGCAACACTCATGGTATCCATAGATAGCTCATGACAACTTATACTCCTCAACAAAATGGTATTGCAAAAAGGAAGAACTATACCATTACATGAAGTATGTTGCAGTCCAAAAACCTTCCTAATTGCTATTGCGAAGTTGTAGTAGCAAACGCAATTCATATTTTCAATTGAAACCCAATAAAATTTCTTCAGAATATCACTCCAAAGGAAGCCTCGAGTAGACACAAGCCCTTAGTAGCTCACTTTTGTGTATTTGGTTGCCCCACATATGTTCATGTTTCAGTTCAGAAGTGGAAGAAGCTAGATGCAAAATCTGAACTTTGTATCTTTGCGGGCTATTCTGATTCCACAAAAAGATATAAATTCTATAACCTTGACATAAGGAAATGGATTATTAGTCAAGATGTGGTTTTTATTGAAGGGGGTGTATGGAAATGTCAAAAAGGAGTTTAGAAAACTACACCACTAATCATAGGTTTTGAAGATGATCAAGTTCCTCCTCTCCCCACAAGATCACGTGGAAGTTCAAGCCCAAGTTCACCAAGTTCTCCAAGTTCCTCTTCTGATGATATTTCAAGTCCACAATCAAGTCCAAGTTCTTCATGAAAGGTATGAAGTTTAAATGAAATTTATCAAAGGATTTCTAATGTGAATCCAATTTCCAATTTTTCTTTGTTTGGTACCATTCAAGTTGAACATTCTTTGTATGAAGAATCCATGAAAGAACACGTATGGATTGATGCTATGAATGAAGAGATGCATGTAATTGCTAAAAAAAATACATGGGAATTAGTGCAACTTCCTAAAGACAAATAGGTGATTGGTTTCAAATGGATTTATAAGGTGAAATGTCATGTTGATGGTTTCCTGAATAGACACAAGGAAATATTAGTTTCCAAGCGATTGGCACAAATGTCTGGAGTAGATTATTTAGAGACTTTCACTCCAGTTGCAAGATTTGATATAGTAAGGCTTATATTGGCTACAAATGCACAACACAAGTGGCCAGTCTATCAGATGGATGTAAAATCAACCTTCCTAAATGGATATATTGATGAGGAAGTATATGTAGAACAACCTATTGGTTATGAAATTCAAGGAAATAACATTTGGTTTACAAGTTAAAAAAAGCTCTCTATGGGTTGAAACAAGCACCTCATGCTTGGTATGCAAGGATTGATAGTTATTTCTTAAAGAAGGGATTCATTCAAAGTCCCATCCAATGTGTTGGTAATGATATTCTCATTTTTTTCCTTTATGTTGATGATCTCATTTATATAGGTAATAGCCCATCTTTCATGGAGAAATTTCAAGTGGAAATGAAACAAGAATTTGAGATGTAGATTTGCGACTCATGCATTATTTTCTTGGAGTAGAAGTGCAACAATAATCTGAAGGTATATCCATTTCTCAAATCAATTATGTGGTTGTTTTATTGAAGCATATTAGAATGATGTCATCCATTGCAGTTGCAACTCTTGTAGCCCTCGGTGAAAAATTAACCAAGGAAGATGCAATTTCCAAAGTGGATGCTACTTTATCTAGAAGTTTGGTTGGGAGCCTCATGTACCTCACTACAATGAGACCTGATATTATGTATGTTATGAGCCTCATCTCTCGATTCATGCAAGATCCACATGAGTCCCATTGGCATGTTGCAAAAAGAATCTTAAGGTATGTGAGTGGTACAAACAATTTTGGCATTCAATATTCTCCCACACAAAAGTTTGAGCTAGTTGGTTACACAAATTTTGATTGGGCTAGTTTAGTGGATGATAGAAAATCAACATATAGTTATATTTTCTCACTAGTTTCTAGAGTTGTCTCATGGAGTAGTAAAAATAAAGCAACCATGGCTCTCTCTTTTTTACAGAAGGAAAGTATATTGCATCAGCAACAACCAGTTGTCAAGCCATATGAATTCGATGAATTTTGGAAGATTTGCAATTGGTTCAGGAACATCCAACCACTATTTACTTTGATAACATCAATACCATTACAATGACCAAAAATCCAGTGTTTCATGCTAGATTGAAGCACATTGAAATTCAACATCACTTCATCTGAGATTTAGTTCAAGATGGGATAGTGGAATTACTATTTTGTCCTACAACTAATTTTACCAAATTACTACCTATAGCTAGTTTCATTGCATTGAGGAATCAATTGGGGCTCATCCCCATTGTTCATGCAGGGGGAGATTGAAGACATACAATTCATGCATTCACAACAACACTCCATCTCGAGTTCCACCGCATTGTCACCCCATCTCTAGTTCCACTGCACCATTTCTTAATGTTTCAATTATTAAATAATGAACTACAATGTCTGATACTCAGTGGTATACTTAGTTTTCTTTTAGTTAGCTTTGCATGATCATTCATCATAGCATGCCTATATCAAATGTTCAGCTCACCATTCTTTAGTTTTTTTCTTAGGTAGACTGCACTTAAGACTATTTTTAGTCTAGTTGTTACATGCGAGCAGCTTGCATGTACTTTTAATCTTCAGTTAATTCTTTATATGTACATTGTAATAGTTTCTTTTAACACAGTTGAATAAAAAAAATATTTGATTCTCAGTTTTTTGTTTGCTAAGAATTATTGAGCAAATCTATTGTTATTCGTTTATTCTTATTTTCTAAATTTGAGTTTATCAATATAGTGTAAATGCATAAATATTGAAATCTTCAGGATTCTATTGCACATTACCATTCAACTTTATTATCATTTTCTCTTTTGGCATGTTGAATTCTCTAGTAATCTCTAAGATATCTAGGGTAGATTTTTTGTCTAATATTGTGTTTGTTAAACATTCTTTTTCTCAGGAGGATATGGTGGAGTCTTTTGATTTTGCATTTGTAGATGTTGACAAAGATAATGTTCTTCTGAACTACCATAAACGTCTGTTGAGTTTGGTGAAGATTGAAGGTCTTATTTGTTTTGACAATACACTGTGGTCTGGCACTATTGCTCAACCTCCCAATGCAATGATGCCTGAATATGTGAGAAAATTTAGACACTATATAGTAGAGTTGAACAAGGCACTTGCTGCTAACAAACACAATGAAATTAGCATGTTTCCTATTAGTGATGGGCTCCCCTTATGTAGGCTCATTTCCTAGATAAATTATCCTTCCATTGTGATATTGGTCGGCCCAAGTTTTAGGTTTATGAAATTACTAGAGGAGAGACAAAGTTGTCAATTGGAAGTCTATCTTTTTGCATGCAAGTCAAAGTAGTTGCATCAACTGTGGATTTTATAAACTATTTTTTGTTGAATGTTTTATTTTTTCTTCAAACCATTATCTATCCATTTACTCAAATATTGAGAGGTAGTCCTTGTTAGAGGGTTTAGTGTTCATTTTTAAAATCAAGAATGTTAGTCTTAGTTGGTCGGGCATAAGGAATGGTTGCACAATGGAAGAGGTCAATGGAACGAGTCTCTTTTTTGGGTGTTCCCAAATCTATTTCATTTTATATTGTTGAAATTGTGTGCTTTCATTAACCTATCTTCTAAAAGATATTTCAAAGGGAATTAGAACTGCACTATTTTATTAGAATTAAGTGTGTTTTATGTTATTAGTTAATGTAAGAATTAATAAAGTATGTTGGAAAAGAATAGATTAAGGGTGATTCAATTGGTGAAAGTTTAAAAATTAGATGTTAAAATATTTTAATAAGATGGTCTCATTATCAACCATCAAGAGACATGGTTTTCGAAAAAAAAATATTTGAATTCTTTGTGTTTCTTTTACTATAGTAGATCATTAATTTATTGTAAGTAAAAAGAATTATTTAATACAAGTTTCTTTATCATAGTTGTCTAACTTTTATACAAATTAAGATAACTAAAATTATCTATGTTATATTAGTCAAAAAAATATATTCATATTATATCACTTTTGAATCAAAACAATTATTCTCTAGAATTCTATTACAAATGTATAACATGTGAGCACCTTACTTTATTAATTATCTTTAGTTGTTCTTAGAGGTCCCTTTTTATTCTAAGAATTTAAAAAATTGTAATCAAAGACTTGTATAAAAATATTGGCATGCAACTTTTGTTTTATATGTGGACCACTATCTTAGGCATTATAATATGAATATTAGGGCATACAATACAAATGATCGTGAGGGTTTCATAGCCTGGTTAATGAGGAAAAATAGGGGAGGTAAATATGTTCATACCCACACTATGGCTGACGACCTCATTAGAAATATTTTAGACCTTGATGTCCAAGCTGACAGAATGAGGAAGTGGGGTTTTTTTGTAAAATTGTAAAGATAAGTTAAGGTAAAAGAGCTTGATTTTAAAGCTTTTTCAGATATTACTGACCCAACTTTAAAGATTGAAGTTGTGATTCAAAATTTTGATAAAGTAGTGGAAAAATTAAAGGAAACAAAATTTGTGCAAGATAAGGGGAAGGCCCCTATGATAGAGGAAGAGTCAACTGTGTAGCCTTCCAAGACGGTGCACATTTATTTAAGGAGGAAAAAAATAGTAAAGAAGCAACAAATATTTGTAACTCTTGCACATTTTGAGGAGTAAAAGGTGCATTCTCCATAGCAACAACTACCTCCATTAGAACTGCAACATTCTTTTGCCCCTAAAATAATTGTATTGGATTCTCTAAATAGAGAATCATCCCCTCCAAGGGAGACATCAATAAAGAAGAAAAAGGTTGAAGCTTCTGGTATGGTTGACTATCCTGCAGAGGAGTCAGCTTATGAAATTGCTAAACTAATGAGAAAACAATGCAAGGGACGCCATCTCCTCAATGGGACATAATATCATGGACTTTGAGCCTTAGGTTGAGAAAAGTTGACCTAAGTGTAATAAATAACTCTAAGGATGTCAGATTCTAAGCCTGTGAAATCTTTATGAAAGATGATCAATTTGTCAGGACACAAGCTTTCAAGGAATATGTATCTAGAGAAATGAAGGATGAGTATGCAACATTGGTGCAAACAAGGAGAAGTGAGACCCAAGAAGCCCCAAGAGGTTGTTGAAGTCGAGGTTTGAGATGAAATGAGGGCCAAGTATTTGAACATTTATGCAGAAGAGGGTAGAGCATTGGTGAGGAAGAGTGGAGTGTTATTACTCCCAGAATGGGACTTAGCATCAACAATTGCTTTCGACATTGTGAGAAGACAAAATTCCCCCATTTTTAATAGTGAAGAAGAAGTCACATTGGCTTTAAAGGGGTCATCTTTTAGTCGATAGTGGGACACTTTTGCTATTTAGGCTTTAGCCCCAACAACTAAAAAGCCTGAAGTTGTAGAACCTTCCCCAAGTGTAAGAGGAGTCTTAATCATAAAAAGAGTTTAAGATACATCTACCTTGGAGGTAGCAACCATGAATGTTAATGTGGCACAATTCACCAAAGCCACAATTGAGTCATTAACATAGGAAAGGGGTAGTTTTAGAACCAAATACAACATGAGGTGGTTGTTGAGTACAACTTGAGAATTGCAGCTTGGTACCTCACATGCTGCAATCTTACCTCCTCCTTCCCTAATTATTTCACCTCCTCAAAATCAAGAGGAGACTACCCCATTGAATCTGAAGATGTACAAATGGCACAATCAGCTCTTGAATCATCAAATGACCCTTAATTTGACAATTTTACCAAGGAGGAGTTGATGGAAAATATCAAGACTTATGAAGATAGGATATATGATCTTGTTCATTTGAATAATATGAAGATTGTGACAATAGTGGATGATCATGCTAATTATGCATTGATGTTTGATGTCATTAAGAACCTTGATAGAGATAAAGAAATTGTTATTCCTTTAATAGATTAATGGATTTCAAGGGCTCAAATGTTGAGGGATATGGTTGTCGCATCTTCTCGTGATGCAGATAGGCCTCCAAACATAATTCTAACCCTAAGATTTGTAACAAATATAACTCGTTCTCAAGGGTTGATTGAGTCTTTAGAGTTGAAGATTAAAGAGTTGGTTAAGAAGTTTGATAATTGGAATTTTGGTCTTCTTCCAAACATTTTGAATGAGAAGGGTGAAGTTAAGTCCCTGGAAGAGTGGAAAGACCAAGCAACTCAAGTGATAACTTCCTAGGCCAAAAAATATGTGATAAAATGGATTTGGTCATGGTGATGAACAATATGGATAGGCGCATGCATACAGGGGCTTTCCTTGAAGATTTTGATAAGGAGGTAAATTAGGTGGTAGTTAGGTATAGCCCATACAGAAAAAAGGTAGACAGTATCATGGGATTTGACTGGCCTATAGAGGAGGAGTTTTCATTATGGAAGTCCAACTATATTGACATATTGGACATATAAATTGCTGCAAGTGGGAGTGGGTGACAAAAAATTTGGTTGGTGGTATATAATAACAAAGTTCAGTAGTGAAGTGCAATACAAGGCCTGAAATAAGTATAAATTAGGCCTTGGATAAATCAACATTCAAATATTGCGCTTTCTCAGTTTCAAATGTGGTGACAAGGATTGTAGATGTGGTATTACTTTGGTATATTCTCTGTTTCACTTTATGTTTTTCTTCCAAAAGTTTTTAAAGCACATGGACTACAATGTTTTCTCATGGAAAAGATTACTTTACACTGACTAAAGGATCCTTTTGGAAGGTGGGAGAATATTCACTAGAAAATGGAAATGGTTTTTGTCTCATATGAAATTTTCCCTCATATTTGGAAATGCAACTGTAACTACCTTTGGGGACATTTTGAAATTAAAATTGAAATGTATGTCAAATGTAAATGTGAATAAAAGTGTAATTTGTCCTGAAGCTTGTTTGCTCCTTTGTTCTTATAAAAGGGAATTCAAGGCCAATTGCATGGTTCTTTGGGTGAAAGAGATTTTAAACTCATGTAAGAGAATTTTGTAATTCAAGCACAAAGAAATAATGTTAGTGTTGAGTCTTAGGTATGAATTCAAGTTTGTAATAGGTATAATGGTTTTACAATAGTGATGGTATTTGATAGAGAAAATGCATATTCTAGAAAAAATTCTCTCCTTATGTATTTTTCATATGAATTATTAATACAATGATCAAGGATCCTTCTATTGGTCTTCAATCGTTTTGGTTGAATGTATGATTTTGTTGTTGCTTTAATTAAGAGAATTAATTAAAATGCTCTAATGGAATCCAAATAGTTCTCCACATCTAGGTTCTAAGGAAATTGGGCCAAATGAATCTTCCTTACACCCTCCATCATCTTGCTAAAATAATCATTTCCATTGAATAACTCATTTGTGTCAAAATTTTCTAGCAAACCAAGCTTTGTGAAGTTCCTTACTGTTAGTGTAATTAATTAATTATTACACTAGCATAAGTTAACTTAGGTTTTAATTAATCATATTAGTCCTAAGTTGCATTTAATCATTTAATAAAGTTGTTGAGATAAGATTCCCTTCTAGAAGATGAGTTGTCTTTTGTAGAACTTATCTTCATCTTGTTATCATTCCCTAAGTAGTTTGTTAGGGTTTCTTGTTGTCACATGAAGTGTGATTTGAACACTTGGCAACATCCTTTTCATTTTAGGTTTAGCAATTGCCTATATAATCAGGCATATGTACTCTTTGTAATCTATCCATCTATCTATCAATCTGATAGATCATAATAGAATATATATTCGCATGCCATTATCATACTTTCTTTGTGGTTGAATATTTCTTCCTAGCAAAGGTCCACCTGTGCATCCATCATTCCAACATGGTATCAGAGTTATTCCAGTGAAGGTTCATCCCAGGATCAAGAAAGTTTGGCTAGTGAGATTCTTTGGCAAGCAAGGGTTTTTGTTGTAAGCCATTTTTTATTGGAGTCGTCATCATATTTGCTTCAAAAATCTAGTTTTCACTCATTTGCAGAAAAACAATTTTTGGGTTTTGTACCCAGTGTCGAAATATGAACTGGGTATCTTTTAGATTTTGCATATCTTGCACAGATCTAGAGAAAATCGCAGTCTAAAAAGTGTCGAGCGTCATTTTTCTCCTGGCTAAAGGTTAAAAAAAATCAATTTTTCATCTTCTGCTTGTTGGATCAAGAAACAATTTCTGAGTTTTATTTCTAGCATCAAAATATTTCTGGGTTTTTATTTTTGTCTACAAACAGTGAGTAGATTTTCTAGAAATCAAATTAGAAATAAACATTTTTGCTAGAAAACCCATTTCCTACAGGCTAAATTCAGTTTTTTTGAAAAATTCATAACTTTTGGCCACGATGTCCATTTTTGGCAAACAAGATATTGACGGAAAGCTTGTTTTGAGCACTTCATAGTGGTGTAGGCCATTTTTTCAAATTTGGTCATCTACACAAATTTGAGGTTATTTTTCATCATGAAAACAAATGTGAACATTGGTTTGTGCATGCACTCTTTTTAATTTTTTGTTTCTGTATATTTAGGCATTCTCTCCTTTTACAATCATTGGGTATTGTAATAAATGAACTGATATAAAGTTCCATCAAGGGGGTTTCTTGCATAATAATCTGATTAGAGTGTGCATGCACTTTGATCTTCATTGTGTTTTGATGACAACTCGCATGGGTTGTAATCTAGTTTCTTAGTTTCTTTTGGTCAAATTTTGTCTTAGTTTGACACATATCAGATTCACATCGGATTCATCTCAGTTTGAGGGCCACTAAATTTGTGGTTAATGTCCTAAGTCTTTATGGTACTTGTTCTCATGAAAACATTTTAGTCTCAGTTTGATATCGGCATTGAGATTCACGGCTTCCAGATTCTATCATCATTTTTTCATCTACTGTTGCTTTATGGATTCTAAGGTTGTTCCAGTTTGGTGTTTTCGAGTGTTCCATGGCATCGGGTCTACTGTTGTATTATTATTATTCTGATATGGTTTCTTGTAGACAGAAGTATCTTTCCTTGCTTGCAGGATTGTGGTTCAGTATTACTCCACAGTGTTCTTCCAGTGCTTCTTTGTTGCAATCATCTCATTGTAGGGGGGGTTGTCCCACTGGGTTTTCCTTCTCTACCTCATTATTGCATTTGTACATGGGTACCTGATCAAGCCTTGTTGCCAAGACCCTTTCATGCTTTTCTGCATTCATCTTAGTTTTAGGTGCATGCTTATCTAGTCTCCCTAAGTTGCACTTATGGGGGGGTATTAGTGTAATTAATTAATTATTACACTAGCATAAGTTAACTTAGGTTTTAATTAATCATATTAGTCCTAAGTTGCATTTAATCATTTAATAAAGTTTTTGAGATAAGATTCCCTTTTAGAAGATGAGTTGTCTTTTCTAGAACTTATCTCCATCTTGTTATCGTTCCCTAGGTAGTTTGTTAGGGTTTCTTATTGTCACATGAAGTGTGATTTGAACACTTGGCAACATCCTTTTCCTTCTAGGTTTAGCACTTGCCTATATAATCAGGCATATGTACTCCTTGTAATCTATCCATCTATCTATCAATCTGATAGATCATAATAGAATCTATATTTGCATGCCATTATCATACTTTCTTTGTGGTTGAATATTTCTTCCTGGCAAAGGTCCACCTGTGCATCCATCATTCCAACACTTACCTTTTCATGTAGCTTCTTCATCTTGTTTGCAGCTAGATGCACAAATTCCTCAGTTTCACACATTCTCAAACACTTTTGAATGATAAATGACAACATTATTGAGGAAACACATTGATTATTAATCCCTTTCAATTTCAAATCATTGTCACTAGCTTTGTAGACTGTTTGTTGAGCTTGATTTGCAGATTTCTTTAATGCCAACATATTTTTGTTGTGCACTAAATATTTGTTAAGCTTCTTATAATGTATTCTAAGAGTATCTATCAATTGAAACATATCAAACAAATGATCAATCCTTTGCATTATTTCATCACAGATCTTTTGTTTCATATGCCTCATTGTCTCTCTACAAAATGTAGTTAACTTATTTTGACAAGAGTTAATTTCATTTTTTGCTTCCACCGGCTCTATGGTCAATCTTTCATTTCCTTTCCTAATGCTTTGTCTTAATTTTTTTGAAGTGGATTTTTCCTCGTCATATTTATTTTTGCTCTCATCTAACCTTTGCTTCAGTTCATTCACTTCTCTCTCATTTTGTTTATCCTCTTTTCTTGATGATGTAGAGGTAGATTTTTTTATTCTTTTTCTAATTCATTTCTCTTGTTATCTACTACTTTCCTCTTTAGTTTCTCATTTGCTAGGTCTACCTACGAATTTTCTGTTTGAGTCTGTAACCTTTTTTTACTCTCTCTTACTTTAGTAATTATGTGTACACCAATTCATTGTTCTTCTCTGATACATTAATTTTGTCATTATTTTTTATTCCAAAAAAATCCAATTGTAAACTACGCACCTCAAATTCAAGTCAATCCATTTGATTTTTTGATTTATTTTGAATTGTGGGAACAACAATCATGTACTCCATGATTTCCTTATTTGTGTCAAATTTGGGTAATACCATGGTTGTTGTAGGCTTTAAAGTTACAATACAATACCTCTTCATCATTTTCTTCTTTTCTTTTTTATACAATTCTGATTTCTTTTTAAACTGTTCAATGTAATAGAAACTTGGGGATGCAAGAACAATGGAATGCCTAGAAGGCGAAGGAATATGAGTACTTGTAGTTGCTAATGCTATTTCAGCCACACTAATTAGCATTGGGGGGTGCTTAGAAATAATTCCTTTCTGGTGGAAATGGTAGTGTGATTTGGACCTATCAAAATCCTTTGCCTCTTTTGTATGCCTTGATCACCTGGTGTTTGTGTGGTATCTTGTATTGTTGTCCTCTTGTGTGTAATTTTTTGTTGTAGCACATGTTCACCACTACTAGTACTACTACCCATACCATCTCCACCAGTGGAAGTTCCAATTGTACTAGGCTCTCCACCATTGGCATGTCCTAGTTGTGATTGTATTTGACTGTGGGGATTAGGATTTGAAGCTCTAACAAATTGAATTGTTTTAGCTGTACTTTATACCTTAGTCTAATTTTTCAACTCTAAGGCCAAATTTATCAATTTTTTTTCTATGCTCTACATCTATTACCATCCAAGGGCCTTATCCTTGGGACCCCAAAGGACCACCTTCATAACCTATTTTTGTAGCTATGGCTACTCCTAAAGTATATGCTTCTTTTGTGGCTTCACTTAAACTAGGTTTGAAATTGACAGTTTTTTTCTTCCCTTCCATAGTTAGATTCATCATCAGTTTCTTGATCTTCATGATCATTAGGATGCTTTATATTCCACAATTTTCTAAACTCACAATCTTCTTCATTATCTCCAAAGTTTGCAAGAGTTCTTGGTTCACCTAGCTCCTTCCTCATAGACCAAAAGACAATAATTTTTTATCATGACCATTTTTTATCTGCAACTTCCTTATCTAGAGAATATAGAATTTTTACTCTACTAGATGGTTTATCACTTTTTTCATAAAAAAAATTCCACGTCCTAATTGTCTTTTAGTGTAATGCCATAATTTCTACTGACAATTGTTCAAAAGAAATACCTTTCTCAGTAGTAGTTTTCTTCATTGCTATTTTGACCTCATCCGAAGAATCCTTGTTTTTCAATTTTTCAAGAAAGGGTTTAATTCGATGTTAATTATACTTGCAACATTCCTATTGGCCACAATCATTGATTTAATGGTGTCACATGGATCATATTTCTAGTGATAGGCATCATCAAAATTAAAAAAATTCAAAAGATCATGAGCCACCTAAAATGCTTTTCTCTCAAATATGAACCCTCCACATGAAAAGGTAAAGAAGGAAATAATGTCCTATTTTGTTGATTAACAAAGTGTAGTTCATTAGTACTTTGCATCTGTCTTACATATTCCAATGCAAAAACCCTTTCTGTCACATGTATTGGAAGTTTGTATGGCTCTACTTTCAATCCATAAAATCTTACCACAGTATATTCTTCCATTAAGTATCAGTCAACCAATTGTATTTTTTTTCCTAGTTGAATGAAATTTCTACATGACATAGGCAATATAGGCATTGGAATATTTGTAATTGTTTGATGTAATGGAGCCGAAAATTAGTCTACAAAATGATTGTAGTTTGTTCAAGAATCATACATCCTTATCTTAGTGGTCTAATCAGAGCTATTTTCTTTTCCTTAGCATTACTATAGGGTTGAATCTGAAGCTTGTTGGTCTAAAACAATCCACTAAATTTGAATAGAAAAAATAACTCAAGTAAGTTGTTAACCTAAATGTCTTGGTGGAACCTCCTTTAATCATTAAAAAATGTTTATGCATGGATTCTACAATGTGAAAAATAAAATTATATTTGGCATGTGGAACACCATGATGGATATTATATACCATTTCAAGGAGGCTTGCACCCATTTACCAATTTCTCTCCACTCTAAGGCAAAATGCTAGCATTAAAATAGTATCCTAAACCCATGGTTTAAAAATATCAAAATCACAAGGAGGCTTATGATTACCTTTCAATTTGTTTCTAACTTGTATGTTATCGAAAACTATTTTATTTATGAAATATTTTTTCTCCCTTTCATCCACTGCTTCATAATCACTAGCAAGCTTTTCTAGGTCAATGTGGATGTTTCCAAATTCTTTAGTTGTAAACCCCAACACTTTTGCAAAATTTTCGGCATTAATGGATAAAAACTATTCTTTGCTATCTTTATTAACAATTACTCTTTTGTTATCATCATAATTTTGGGCACAAACCATGATAAATTTTGGGTAAGGAAAAACCTCATGTAACAAAATGTGCCCTAATCTAGTTGCTCACAATGCACTTATAATATTAACTTGCATTTTCTTTGTAGCCTTATTTTGAGATAAAAATCTAAGTTTAGAGTTATACCTACCAGTACCATAGATTTCAAGATCATAAATATCATGGTATTTATTAGTGAAACCTAGGGTTTTAAGCAATTTTGCATAATGTACTTTTTAATCTATTTTTTCTCTTGTGGTACTAGTGGTAAACATGCTTATACAATGTGAAATTGTGAATTCCCTATTAGTCCTCCTTAATTTTTCTTAATTCTTAAGTCTCTCAACCCTAAACCCAAACTTCAAAGTTTGACAAAATAAGATTTTAAGAAATGTCAAATGATGAAACATAGTCATAGGAATTATTTCACTTACTGAGATTTTAATTCTTGAAAAGATTAATGCTGAAAAACATGGAAACTGCAATAGCTTTGTTGGAAGTGGAACTGTGGAACCTAGAACAGGGTTGTGCACTGCAATGAGAAATTTGAAGATTGGAATCTCCCCATGTGTTGAGCCTCTCACTTAAAAATAAAATCACTTAGTAGTAGAAAGTGCTATTTTTTTAACATTAAAGTGAATGAAATTTCAATGTGTTGCTTCTAGACTACAAAATTAGTACATGGCTTACAACATTTAGAAATGCATAATTAGTACATGGCTAACAACATTTAAAACAAGCCATTTAGTCCTGCATTGACAACAAATTCTAAACTGTTGATATTTGTAAATCTAATGGTTATAGGGTGATTCTAGAGGTTTAAATTCACAAGCCTAGCAATGTGTGCATTTCATTCCAAAATGCAACTACAACCATCCATCAAATGTTCACCAAATGGTTGAAACTTGAGTACTTTATGATATAAACATTAAACGTGTGTTTTAAAGATTCTAATAACTTAAAGTTGCAAAGGACTTAATAAAATGAATAATGATATCGAGAATTGGGGGAGATCAACGATAAATTAAAGTGAATGAAATATTGAAACATCAACATGTTGCTTTCAAACTACACAATTAGTACATGGTTGTCCTGCATTGACAACAAATTCTAGATCGTTGATCTTTGTAAATTTAATGGTTATAGGGTGATTTTGGAGGTTTAAGTTTGCAAGCCTAGTGAGCTATGTGCTTTTCATTTCGGAATGAAGCTACAACCATATGAAAAATTTTCATCGAACGATTGAATAATTTATGATCTAAACAATAAACATGTGTTTTAAAGTTGTTTTAAACTTTAGTACGCTAGGATTGACATCAAGAACAAGGGGCCAATAATATAACATTGCAAAGGACTTAATAAAATGAATAATGATAATGAGAACTAGGGGAGAAGGTAAATGGAAAATTAGAAATCAATAAAATCTCAGTAAACCCTAACTAATTTGAATAGATTCATAGACACTGGAATCATAAAATAATTCTTTACTATATACTAATAACAAAGAATAGCACAACCATTTATTTTATTACAACTGAATTACAATGTCACATTATTAAATATCTTTTTAAAGATGCATAGAGCATGCAACTTCTAAGCTCCTATTTTGTATAAATAACATATGTAACTTTACATAATATAAATAAAGTGTAAGCACCAAGCTTCTGTTGGACCACTAGTGAAAACATAATACAAATGTCACTTTGAAAATAAATGCATGGCGATGGGACTTTCTAGGTCAACCATGGGATTTTAAAATAAATGCATGGAACTTTCCCAGTCAACCATGGGTGTGCTAAAAATAATGCATGAGACTTGCTCAAAATAAATGCATGGGGCTTTCCTAGCAAACAATTTTGGGGAAATTGGAACTATGAAGATACCAAATTTACTTATCCCCTTTGAGAACTAGAGGCATGCATAAGATAAGGGGTAGTAAAATTTCTTCCATCTTTTCCATGCAGCCTCCATGCACTGGGATAGCACTTATCTCCATCAGACCTCCTCATCCTAGTTCAAAACCTATTTGAGAAGTTAGGTCAACTAGATCACCTTCTTTCCAATTCCACCCATTCTAAACTTGAAGGAAATTGGTCTTTTACTTTAAAACTGCATAACTGGAGGTGAGAGAATTTAGAGTATCCCCAATAATACCACATCATCTTCTTCCTAAATCCTTATTAACCGTACAAAATGAAAACCCTTATGACAATTCAGAACATTGCACTCAATAGTAAAGCTTTTAGCCTTCAACAAATGATTTTAGTTGTGCTCACTATCCCTATTTATGGGCCAATAGTGCCAATACAATCATGATCCCTATTTACTTATGAGTCATGTCATGTGTGAGGTGGGGTATGATGATAATCATGATTCACACAAACCAAAAAACCAACTTAATTTATTCATGTAGCTTAAGCCTTACATATACAAATAAAATGTTTAATTTGATTGACATTTAGCTACATGCAAACTGTACCTCAAGATGTCAAGCTATCAATTTTCAAAATAACCAGTGCCACCCAAGCAATATGAAATCATTACAAATTTTATTGCACTAGATCACTAGATTAATGACATCATCATTTACGATTCTACAGTACATTGTGTAGTTTTCAATATAAAGTTATCCAATCAATTGCTTCAGATGTTCATATGGCATTAATCTACACCGCCCCTCGCAATACTACAACCAAACTTTCTTCAAAAGGATTGAGAATTGAATAAATGAAAGGTAGAGTACTTGGAAACATTAAAAAGAGAGAATTAAATGGATTATTTTACCTTAATAATTATCAATGTCCACTAATAAGTCACAATAAGTTTCTCTCATTTATGATCAGAACTATATGTTTATAATTACTATTAGTTTTAGGAGCCACATTTTTATATTGATCAAAGCAAAAAGGATTTACAAGAATGGAGCCATGAAAATAATTTTAATTTAAGTAGTTATTGCTAAAGGCTGAAGTACATAGTGCATAGCTAGCCTGGCCAAAAAACCCACTAACCATGACAAAAAACCAATCACAAAATACATATTACAAGATTTCTTGCATTGTACAATAAAATATAGACACGTGACACATCACACAGTTCATTACTATTTTTTTTTTGTAGCATTAGCTGAGGCCATCAACTAGGTGTTTGAGTAGAAGGTGAATCAAATTTAACAAAGTAACATAGAGAAGAAAAGTGAATCACCCAAAACCTTCCTCTAAAACTCTAGACTCTTTAATAATTCATTTTTTGTATTGAACATAGTAGACCCCATCTAATTTTAACCAAGGCAGGAGCCTATAGTGTAGAAGCATTCAATTCCACTTTCCAAAAGATTCCACCAATAGGTGATAACCCACTTTCAAAATTGTAATGCTCCACTACCAACTCCAACAAAGAAATAGAGTAAATTTAAGGCTACAAATAACATATTGCCAACATCTTCACCAAATATTTATTGAGAAAAATGTCCATGCAATTGGACAAGAAAGTTGAAGCTACCTCAGAATATAGAGTACGAGGGTTGTTTTGAATCCATTCTCTACCCACAATTATTCTTATACCATCCTCAACCTGCACACAAGGAATTGTAAAAACCATACCCAACTTTCGTTTGTCATATGTATCATCCCTTATTTTCTCCCAAAAACATTTGGGTAGCATAACATGCCATGAAGGCTCCATAATATCATAGTTAAATTGAGAATAGAGAAGAAATAAATCAAAGCCAAATATATTATAAATGATATGAAGAACATCAAGTTGGTGAAGTATATATAGAATTTAGAATGAGGACAATGACATTAAATACTCACACTTAACATTTAACTCACCACTATCATTGATGTGATAGTTAACATTTAATTCATCACTTGAATCCTTAATGATTGATGTAACAATATTATTTTGAAAAAATTATGACAATATTATTCCAAGTTACCCACAAGAAAATCCATGTTTCAGCCTCCCCGATTTCCCATTGGGTTTAACCTGTGTGAAACTTTCAACAACGAGGAGTGAGAAGTGGCCCAAACTAGATCTGACACTTCACATCTATGTGCTCTTTACCTTGAGACCATTCACCTGTGCATAACCTTCAGACTAGATGGATGGCCTAGATTAAGATGTCTTGCTTACCTTTAAAATATGTGGTTAAAATGATCCTTTAGTACTGCAGACTTTAACACTAGTTCCTTAATATTTTTCACCTTGCTATAGTTCCTTCAACAGTTCTGACTGTTCCATGTGGTAGTTCTCCACCTCCCCATTGAGGGACAAGAGATGTAGGTGTGTCCCCTGCGGGCTAGTAGGGAGCGGTCTAGGTTGACCCATGTCACCCTATCTTGATCATTCATTTCTCAAACCCATCATTCACCTAGGTCGAGGTTCCAGTCACCATGATGACTCCAAAGGCTTAAGTCATAACTTAAGCAACCTTCAATTGTAGGTAGCTAGTCAACAATAAAATATTATTTTGGTTGCCATGACTTTAAGTGATTTAATAAGTAATTAAATTTCAATGATTAATTTTTGAAAATCTAACGGTTCTAGTTTTATTCCAAAGCTTTCAATTCACATGTCTAGTGCTCCAAAGATTTGCTTCTAGAATGAAACTACAACCGCTCATCAAAAATTCATCGAACAGTCGTGGGTCATATTATTTTGTACTCACATATGGCTTCATCCATAATAAATATGTTGACACTTGTCCCCATTCTAGACACTTTATGAAGGAATTTGAATGTGTGGAAAATTTGTTGTGGAATTTGATATTTTCGCCAACCACACTGTGATTTTTTATTGGCATACCAGTTTATTTTTCCAATGAATTTTTTTATTAGTTTGAGATCATGTTTAATTCACCATTTTTTTATTCATTTGAAAATAGGTTTAATTCACCAGTGAAAATATTTTCTTGGGTTGAAGAAAATTTTTAATCACCAACAAAAATATTTTTTCTATTTTGAAAACAAGTTTATTCGTCAATGGAAATATTTTATTAGTTTGAAAAAAGGTTTTAATCGCCAATGAAAATATTTTATTAGATTAAAAAAATTACAGTTCACCAAGATTTTCCATAGACTTCTAGTGATTAGAAAAGATTTTCCAATTGAGATTATTTTTCTTCCAAAAAAATGAAAAAAATTGCCAATAAAATTAACATTTTTATTGAGAAGTATACAAGATTCGTCGGGATTTTACACCTTCGTCAAGGGGGGGTTCTTAAAGTTATCCCTGGTGTCCATATCCTAGTATCTAAATTTAAGGCTCTAAGGATGGGATCAAATACCAATGGTCCAAGGATTTATGGTATAGGGTATATGTGTCTTGTTGATGGTGCATAATCCTAGGGTCCTAGTGATCCCAAATCTAAGCTCTAAAAGTTCACAATAAATGGTATAGGTTTCTTGGTTCTATAATATAGGGTTAGGGACCAGGGTCTACGAGCTCCAAGTTTTAGGGTAAACATCTAGCATACAATGTTTGATTTCTTAGATTTAGGGTATGATTAATTTCTATAATCTAGTGTTTAAATTCTAGGGTTCATAGTCAAGTATCAATGGTCTTGGATCTAATCTTTAATCTTCTAACAATTCAAGGTTCAATATTGAAGTTTAAAGTTCTAAGGTCTATGGTTTAAGGCCTATGTCCTTGGGATCTAATGTGTTGATGTTATTGGCAGCATCATGCTTTTACTTCCAAACCAGTTCACTCTATGTGTATGACCTAGATTTCTGCTTGGGGATTAAATGCTAATAGTTGCGCAGATTACAATGATTAATTCTATACTAAAAAACAATATAAATCAAAAACAACAAAGAATGATTAAGTAAACATGAATAACTAAACAAATTAATTGAAAAAATCTCATCGAATATGTATTCACTCCAAATTATCTCAATTTCTCTTCTCCATTTTGTTGTTTCAGTATTCTTGCCCTCAAATTTTTTAGTATTGATGCAAGAATAACTTTGTCAAGTGTCTAAGAAAAATATTGAACATAAGTTTCTTCTCAAAAGTGTATGATTTCAGGAGGATGAATAATGATAATGACAACCCATTTTATAGATTTTTGGTTTTCGAACGATCGGCTCAAATTGAAAGAGAGATCGACGGATGAGATTGATGAATGTCATGCGATGTTAGTTATGTGTCAGTTAGAACATGAGTTAGAACATGAGTCAGAAAAGATTGCAAGATAAAGATTAAGTTAGAACGATAACTTAATCTAGTGTCAAGACTGTTCGAAAATAGAAAGAACAAGAGTTCAAGATCTTAATCTTCAGTTAAGAGTCTTCGAAAATAGAAGAAATAGACTTTGAATGTCAAAGACAAAGTTAGAACTTGAAGAATAATGCATTCAAATGCAAACATGAGTTAATTAATTAAATAAAGATATTTAATTAATAGACGCATTCATTCATATGAGTTAGAACTAGTTAACTAACTAGTTGTGATAGAGAGTCCTCTCGCATAGACAATCAGATGTTGAATCCAGAGATAATTGGAGAACTAAAAATAGATCTTGAGTCAAAAGATGAGTGAATGATTAGTCAACTGATTGATAGAAGAATGTGACATAAATAATTAAATATGAATTAAATGTTAATTTAATTCAACATTCGAAAGTGAGAGATTTAATTAAATAAATAAAGATAATTTATTTAATTTGACTATTGTAAAGGTGGAATTGAATAAATTAAATAATAAATGTTTAATTATAGATAAAGGGGGTTAAATGAATAATTAAATAATAAATATTTAATTATAGTTGAAATATGACAAAGGGGTAATTAAATAATAAATCATTTAATTAAGAAGGAATAATTTATTAGTTAGCAACATAATTAAATAATTATAATTTAATTAATTAATCAAGTTGAATAAAGGTTATTAAAGAATTAGTGAAAAAGGGGTATTTAATTAATTGAGGACATATGTGTTAAAAAGGGTAATTAAATAATTGACATTATTTAATCATGACCATGGATAATAGAAAATTATGTCGAAAGTGGTGTTCGCAGGCTGAGACCAATTTTCGGTGTCTACAGTTTGCCCCTCTTTGATACAATGTTGTTTCGGCATTGTGTCAAAGAAAATATGCCTCGATTGTGCCCCAGCATGAAACAAGTTAGGGTATGCCCCCTCACAAAAATTGACAATTTTTGAAAAATTTCTAAAAAATAAAAAAATATTCCCAATAAGTCAATTTGATAGTTAGAAATGCTATGGAGTTGACGGAATTGAAATTGGATGTGATATGGATGTGTAAAGGTCATTTGAAGTTGAAAGGTTAAGCGGCCAATAGACAAGGCTAGAAGAAATGCCACCCAAACCCTAGCTATAAATAAGAATTAGGTTGAAAATCAATTCATTTGCACCCAGAAGAGTTTGGAAAATTGAGAATTTTCTCTGACTAGCGGACGAAAATGGCACCCATTCCCTATGTTGCACATTCAGGATATCAGATCCGGACCTTCAGGTGGCTAGCCAACGTAGGACCACCGGTATGTACCCAAAAAAGAACTCTTGAAATTTATTTTTGCACGTATTTTTAGGCCTTTAAAAATTAATTAGCATATGCGGTCTTTCGGCATCAACGCATATGTCGTCGTATTCGTCGCATTTGACTACGAAACGACGCATATGCCAAAACACACCTAGGCTAGGATAGGTACTTTTAGGAATAAACACATTTTTATTATAATACACCACATATGTATGTATGAACCACATCTGTATTAGGAATAAATACATGTAGGTTAGTGAACTGCATGTGCATTAGTGAAACACAAATGTATCAAGTAGACACGTTGTAGAAAATCCACCACATTTGGTTTTTAGCACCGCATTTGCAGTAGGTATAAATTGTTTGGGTAATGTGCAATACATATGTAATATGTGATGCAAATGGTTTTCCATGCAACACATTTGTAAGAATGCACCGCATCTGTTAAAGTGAGCTGCATTTGGCTGGCAAAATTTTCTGAAAGAAAAATTCTAAGGAAAACTTTTGAAAATCTTGACATCATGGTTGAAATGCAGGTTGTAATAGATCCTATTTACATGCGAGAGACACATCTTGACACTTTCGATCTGAGAGATTGTCTGAGTAATGCAGAGATACGGCTCTTATGGAGACTTGGTCTTTCTCATTGTCTTTCAATTCCCACTATTCGTGTGAATAGAGGGATGCTCACCACGTTGTGTGAGCCATGGCACTCTGAGACATCTTCATTTCATATGTCGACTGGGGAGGCAACTATCACATTGGAGGATGTGTAGAGGATACTTAGACTACCGATTAGAGGAGAGTGGGTGATGTACGATACCTAGTGTGGATTGATCGAGCTAGCTAGATTTTATTAGGTCGATGATATCAATAGGCTCGACATTGAGCATTATGAGATCAAATGGCCGATGTTGGAGGATAGATATGAGAGGATTGACTGTATATTATGTACAGTGATAGGTGGGATAGTATTACCAGATTGACGGGGTCATGGTTTTCCTGTTGGATGGGGAGAGATCTCCGTATGTTTTCTGGTACATGGGAAACATCACTTAGAGCCATGTGGGGGATACCAGATATTGGAGACATGCACTCGACATTCTAGATCAGTTCACTTGGAGACCATACCTAGATTGTGAGTGTTGTGTAGTTATTGCACACACGCCCCACTAAAAGTAGGGACCCTCATTTTCGCTTTTTGGTGTCTTCGCCCTTCTTTTGGGGTTCTTTCTTGCCTGGGTGGCGTGCTTTGATGTTCATCCTACTGGTTGGAGTGACCCATATGTGAATTTTATTGAAAACCTTATGTTTTGGGCATAATTTAGGATTTATAATGTTTTCGAGGAAATCCCCCATGCTCGGATTTTCTCGGTTTTCCTTTGGAGTCCGGACGTGGTTACCTTTCTACTCGAATCCAGGGAAATCCGTAGTGTTCAAATTTTTCCAAAGTTCGTGGCTCTGTCAAATTTCTGGATTTTGGTCTTGGTTGTCTTGTTGATCGCATTAATGGCGATTGCACGACTATTGGGGCAATGATATACTGAATTTTGGGGAGTGATTGGCCATTTGAGTCTAGAGTACTGGAGCTTGAGGTGTGTTGCTAGATCATGCATTTCAGATTGATTTCGAGTGTTGCATCTGAATTACATGAACATTGTTGATATTTTGCTCACATTTGAAGGTTATTTGTTGGCATCACCGGTTTCAATTCTTTATACTCTCATGGTATGTAGATATGCTCTTTTCCTCTATTGGTCTTCAATCGCTTTGCTTCATATGCTTTCGTGTCATTCATTGCTTTGTTCTTGCTTGCATGTGTGCGCCATGTTTGGGCATTTGGGGTTTTTGTGTCTTGCTGCTCTGTTTGGGTGTATGCTTTGAATATTTTTTGGGCTAGTCTTTTCGTTGCCGGTCGGTATGGCTTGCTTGCATTTTTCCAAAACTCCCTATCTTTTTTTGTAAGTAAGTCATGATTGGGATTTTCCGTGCTCCCATGGTGGAGGTTTTAGGGTTCTTAACCTAGGGCATAACCAATCCCTCTCAAATTGTGGAGAGGTGGGTTTTAAGTTCATAATTGATCCGTTGGAGGTCTAGGTTTAAACATTATCGGGTGACAGACTCATGGTCCGTGTCCATTTTGGGTGAAGATGAGGAAGTCATAGGCCATCAGTTTTTCATTGCCTTCGCGAAATTCTACCTCGGGTAGATTTCCTTGGGTTTCCTTGTCTTTCCTTTGTTCTTCATATTTTGCTATTTTAATCGGATTTTTGTCTACCCCGTGGAAATCTGTTTCCTCCGGATTTTCCTGGTGTCTGTGGTTGGGTCATTCTCCCAATTTCATGCTTCCATGATAAATTTATTTTACTTCCGCTGAAATTTGTGCCATTCAGATTTTCCCGGATGATCCGTGCCTTCTTCATTTTCACGGATTGACTTAAACTGTTGCTATTTTGGGGGATCTCTAGTGGATTCTTCCAAAGTATTGTGGAAACAAGGAATCTGATGATTATATGAGGAATTCGTTTGTTGATAATGCATTTGGATGATCAAATAAACTTATGCTAAGTGGTTTAAGGTTATTTCTTGTTTACATTGATTGATTGAAATGGTATTTAGGAGTTTGTATACTTGTTTCACTTGATTCTGCCTTGTCCAGATTTCCTCGAAATTCCCTCCAATTTGGATTCCACGAAAAAAGCTAAGTCCCAAACTTTGGGATATGGATTTCTTGCATTTTTGGTTTCTCTTGGATCTCATTTTGGTTGTCTTTATTTGTTTGCAGGAAGGATCAAGAAAGGATATTATTGGGCATGGCAAGGGAAAGGTAACCAATCCAAGTGCAAAAAGTTCTACTATCTCTGATGCAGAAAAGGTAAAAATGGATATAAGGAGCAAGATTCCTGAGAGAAAGCTGACTTTTGTTTAGTCAGGAATCATCGATACCAATGTGGGTATGTAGGATTATGAAGAGTTCAAGGCTAAGATGGCAGCACCGAACCTCCCTTTTCTAGCTAAAAGAACTCTAGAGTCTAGATTGGCACATGTAGCAGGTTTTCCCTCCACTGTGTAGTGCTATGAGTTGGTGCTTGAGTGTGCCAGGAACTATGACAGGGGGACACAAAGGATAATTGGTCCCTAGGGAAGGATTGTGGTAGGCATTAGTCTTGTATCAATTTCTAGGACTTTTGACATACCTAATAGGTCACATGTGGTGGCCTTTGATATGGACACAACAAAGAAGTACTATGAGGAAAATGTAGTTAAGTCCCACTAGGTGATTAATTCTTGGTTGGAGAAGCCTAAGTCTCATTTCTCCAAATTTCCAAATCAATTATTCAAACTTAAATTCAAAAGGGAGTACTACAATGCCATCACTCTCCTCAGCTAGTTGGTAGGGCTGAAGAGTGCAGGGGTGTTCAAGAGTTGGATATTTAATGTAATTGCTCAGATGGAGCAAGGTATAGATTACCATTGGGAAGGTTCCATAAGTGTAGTGATCCATGAGCAGTTGTGTGATGTCTTGTAAACCAAGACTTTCACCATGACCTCCTACCTGGTGCATGCATTGGCAAGATTTCACCCATATAAAGGGGTTAAGCACTAGGGGTACATTTGGACAGGATGCAATATATGAGGTGTATCCACAACTACACTTGGCAAGAGGAACCTATAGAAGAGCAAATGATTCTTTCACAATGTATATTACAAGATTGCTGCAAGGTTCAGAGGATATGAGGATTTCTGATAGGGCCAAGGAATTGATAAAGAGGCATGGGGCATGGTTCATTCAGTTCCCCACCTTCTCCTACATTAGGATTGATGGTTGTCAAAGGGCTCCTTATAGACTTCCAAGGTATCCAATTGATCACATCATACTACTAGAGGTCACTAGGAAGATTTGTGACTTTGACATAATTGTGAAAGGAGACAAGCACAAAATAGGGTTTGGGAATGATTTCCCCTTGAAGATAGGAACAAGTGAGGTCTATCCTTCCATCCAATCAGCTCATTCTTTTGAGGAGGAAATGAGTGCCTTTGGCCTCTCTTTTCATTCTAAGAGAGCAAGGTTTGATATCATTGGTGAGGCACAAAAGAAGGCCAATAGGGAATACAACCATAAGGACAATATTGAAGATTATTGGGCTAAACTTGGTGATGAATTTGATGTGAGGAAGAAGAGATTTTGTAGGTTGTCGGTGGAAATGGTAAGGTTATACAACATAAAGGCCATCCTTGACCAAGTGGAAGAAAATGGAAACTTGATTCAGGGTCATATCTTTGGAGCTATGAATGACAAATCAGTTGCAAAGATTGACTAGCAAGAAGAAGAGAAAACAAAACTGGACCAAATCACGACTCATGTGATCAAGTACACCAAAATGTGGTTGAAGCATAAAATGTTGGAGTTAGAAAGTGAGGGTGTCCAATGCACCTATGATTTGATGGGAGGCTTGGAGTCTCATTATGCTTCCAAGGAATCACATGAACAGGATCCTAAGGGTAAAGAAAAATCAGATTCTCCCTTCGGGATTCAAGTTAGAGATGTTCAAACTGAAAAGGCAGCCGAAGTAGGTAAACAAAGAAAACCTATTGCCGAAAAGAGGAGGCATGTTTCGAGGAGAGAAGCTGAAAAGGATAAAGAAGAAAAGGAAGAGGTAGACATTACTCCTCCATTGACAAAGAGAAGAAAACTTGTGAGACTGTCATAGTAATAAGAGGAGGCTCCTAAAACTGATAATGAAGTTGAGCCACCTATGGTAGAGGTAGAAGGTTCAGGGGAAAGAACACAGGTGTACATGAGGAGGTCAAGGAATCCTTCCCCAAATGAAGTTGTAACGAAGGAGGATGTTCCTGTGACTGCTCCTATTACTAAACATGAAAGTATTTCCCTTCCTCAGGATACTGACAGTGTACAAGAGGAACCAAGGAATGATGAAATTCCTAAGGACTTGGGTGAGGAGGAATTTCTAGAAGGATACCTCTACAGTGTTGAGGCAAAGGTTGATAAAGTGATCCGGTCTCCCTTGGTAGCTTATGCAGATTCACCTACAGAGGAGCAATTGAACAAAACTACTCAATAGGAGGAGATACCATCCAAGATCCCTTCACCAACATAGGTTACTGTAGAGGAGCAGTTGTTAAACAAGGAGGATCTAGTCAAGGAGATCCCTAGCGTGCCAAGTGTTGAGAAGGATCCACCAAGTGTCTCGTAGGATTAGGAAAGGAAAGAAATGGTGCCAACTGAGTCTACTATTCCAAGTTGGCTAGATAAAGAATTGAAGAGTAAATTGGTGATAGTAGAAGATGCTCCTCCCAATTGGGATGACTTAATGGCCAATTTTGAAAAAGAAAGACTAAGAAGAAGGCTAAGGTGGTGTGCTAGATTGAGAGAGATGCATTGAGAAACAGAGTGGCCCACATTGCTACCCCTACTCCAGATAAAGATAGAGATAATATAACTACAAAAGATTATCATGTCCAGACTATTGACTTGGGGCATGCTTCTATGGAAAAGGACATTGAGGAGTATGAAGGCTCTAGTGCTATAATTGTGGGTAGATTGAAGAAGGTTGTACAAACTAGGCATGAGTTGGAAAGAGAGAATGAGAAACTAAAGAAGTACTTGCAGGAGTTGATGAAACCCTTGTAGTCTATTAGATCCTCTCCCTCCTCTGTTGTGGGTTTCTTGCCGCAGGAAACAATCTCTGAGCTTGGGATGATGAAAGGCACTACACATGCCATAGTTGCCTAGTTTCAGGGGGTTCAAACCAAAGGAGATGATGCCATCAAAGATATCTTGTCGACTCGAGGAGATGCCATGAGGTCAATAGACTGGTTGAAGATTGTGCTTGCTCAAGACAAAGATGATACTGATCTCCTACTGCAGAAACCAAAAACAATCATGGAGTTCACCGAAGATAAACTTGTAAAGAGTGGGATTCTTCCTTTCCCAAGGGTTTCAAAGCCTTGGGAATGGTTTGAGATCTTGCAGATGAGGAAAAAGGCCTTCAAGAAGATTAAAAAACAAGGGAGGCAGATTGAGGACACTTTGATTGGTATTCACGAGAAGTGTATCTCCTTTCAAATTATGACAGGAAGGAAGAAGTTTGCTCCAAAGCATCTCAATCTAGAAAAACTTAGGAAATGGTGGACAGATGTTTATTCTCCAATCAGTGAAGGTCCAATTACTAGACATCAACTAGATGATGCTGCAACCCACATTGCAGTTATTGATAGATATTTAACTAATAGGGTTGATTGGGATGGTACAGTAAGACAGACAAGAGATGACATTAAGTCTCTTGAAAGAAGAGTTAGGGTTTTGCCTATACCACCTATTGTTGAGTTGGACAGAGTGTTACTGGTTTTCCATGGTGAGGAAGATCAAGCTAAATACAAAGATGGGAAGTAATTATATGGAGCTACATCAAATTTTGTGCTTCCCATTATCCACATACATTGGGCCGACCTTTTTGTGACCCTAGGCCGACTTGGATGAAATTGGTGCAAATTGCACATTTCATATTGTATTCGAATATCTTTTGACGCCGACCTCTTGTGTGGCATGTTTTATTATAGATTCTTATTTTGGGCCGACCTATCTTTGGGGACTCTCTATAAATTGGGCATGTTGCCTCATTTCAAGATATAGGTGATACATAGTAGGCATAGAGAGATAGAATAGAGATTTCATATTTGAGAAAATTAGGGTTTATCTTCAAGCCAGTATTGTAATAGAAGGATGAAATTCTTGCCATTTTGGATGACCTAATATAAGAAGGGATATTGTGATTTGGTATCTTTCTTGTGTGAATTTTTATCTGGCATGGTTCTTGTTGTTCTATCTTTAAAATTGCTTAAGTTCATAATTAGATAGTTTGGTGATGCTTAGGGTTTCATGTTTGGAATGTTTGTAGCGATCTCAAGTCCATACTTTTTGCAATGAGTTGACTGTTAGCTGCTTTGCAAAGTTATCATGTGATTTAAATTGTGCTTATTTCAATTATAAATGTTTGTTCATATCCAATTGCAATAGGATTGTTTTGAATGAATGTTCATGATTTGAAAATCTTTAAATACCTCAAAAGTTTGCACTATTTCTGTGAGATTGCAGATTTATCTAGGTCAAATAGAAAGTAGTTTATGAGAGATCGGTCCATTTTTTAGCATATTATCTTTGGCATTGCCAGTCTTAGGGTTAGAATTATTATTAGAATTATCTTCAAAACCTTTATCTTTTTTTATTTATTTTACTAGCAGAGTTCCATTGAGGATTTCAAGTATCAATTCACTACTTACATCTGATAAGTTTAAAGTCCAGCATTTGCTCGTAGTAAGGTCCCTTTGTGATTACCAGCATTTTCACATTTTATCATAGAGTTATTTTGTTGCATTGTCAAGACCTAACATTAGAGACCTTGGGGTGATCTCTTTTCCCATACAGATTTACCTTTCAAGAGAGATAGGATATCATATTTGTTCTGAGTTGTTGCTGTGCAGAAAACACCATCAATAGATTGGCACTAGAAGGAGGGCCTTGAATAAGCAAGCTGAAGTGTTTCCTAAATGCCATCTCTCCTGAGAGGCTCAGAAGAAGAACTAGATCTGCTCTAGGAGAAGAATAATTTCAAGAATTAAAAGCCCTTACTAGGTCAAGAAGGACCAGAGGAGGGGAAGAATCATATCCACTCAGCCACTCCCATCATCTCCATCATCCTCATCCTCATATGATTCTGAAGGAATTCCTATTCCGCAGCCACAACCAGTCATAAATATGCCATTACCACCCCCACCCCCACCAATGGCTTTCCTTGCTAATAATCCATCCCCATTGATCTTTAATAATTACAATGTCATGCCTAAGAACCCTGAGCATTTTTTCTCTAAGTTTCATACTCATGATCCCAACAGGACAACAAAGGAGCATATTAGGATTTTCCAGACTTGTCTGAGGGATAGAGGAATTAACCATGAAGATGTTGCATGCAGTATTTTCCCTTATTCCCTTGGAGAAGAGGAATTTTATTGGTATAATCACTTGCCTCCTACTTCCATCCATAATTGGACTGAACTACAGACTGCATTTTTGCAGAAGTTTAAGATTCCCATTAGTGCTAATGAGCTATACCTACAATTTACTAGGGTGAAAAGAGAGATTAATGATACAATAGGGTCATTCAATGATATGTTCCATCGAGCATATACCAGGCTCTAGGCACCTTATGCTAGAAATGAAAACACTACTCTAGAGGTTTACCTTGAGGCCTTGGATAGCCTTACAACCACCTTCCTTAAGCAAAGGACTAATCCTCCAAATACTTTACTCACTGCATATGCAAAAGCTGTGAAGGTTAGCACAAATTTGAGGCAACACTTATCAGGACCTCTACTATCCTTAGGACCTGTCGCTCACCTTGGACAAGTTCAAGCCCTCAATCAAGCTTTAACCAGTCATGCTCCCTTAATGAATCCAATACCCTCATTGCCTTTGGTCCCTCATCCAGGTCCTCCACTAAATCAAGCTCAACCTATGAAATCTTATCCTCAACAAAGGCCTAATCAACCTCTTCATCAACAACAAGCAGGTTTTCCTACATATTTGCAGAATTCAGAAGTCTTGAATCAGGCTGTTTGTTCTGGAGGAATACCTAGATACCCTCCTGGTAATATAAACTTAGAACCACCTAATGGCCTAGATAAGGAATGGTTGGACGAGTTATCTGAACAGCTAAAAGAATTGAACATGGAGGTAACTTAATTGAGAAATCAGAATAGTCAACTTCAGGCTGCTCAAACGAATATGCAATCTAACTATGATAAGGAGAGCAAAAATTATGAAAGAGGGCAGTATTTTGATAGAAATCAAAATTATGACAGAGGGCAAGGATATGGTTAGAATTTTGATAGAAGGCAAGGCTCTGGCCAAAATTTTGATAGAAATCAACAAAAAGGACAAGGATTTGACATGAGCCAACCACCTAGGCAGAATAGATCAAGGAATAGTGGATCTAATAATGGAGGGATTCCTACTCCCTTGGATCAGCCTTCTACTCAGGAAAAGCCTCCAAATGGTGTGTACTTGGCAGAGGCAGCTTTATCTAGGTGGTACAAACTCCATAAAACAAGCTAGCACTCTGAGTTAGATTGTACCGAATTTTAGATTGTTGCTTCCATTTTTTAGTATGAAGTTGAGAACAATTCCAGTAGTCAGGAAATTATGCCATCGAATCCCTATGATTCTCCAGTGCTGGTACTCAATCATGCACCATTTCCAAAAGGTGAGGAAAATGAACCAGAAGAAGAACCTAGTGACCAGGAGAATGAGGCAAAACAAGTGTTAAATGAGGACGAGATTTTTGAGTTGTTTAATGAATAAAATTGTGAACGATAATGGCCCTTTGGATGAAGAGGAAGTCAACGTTGAAGAGGTTCAGATGTTTCAACAACTAGAAAAGAAATATGATTTGAGAAAGGAAACAATGTTGAAGTTTCTAAAGACAGGTAGGCTAGTGGCCATACGGAGACCCATGGTGATCTAAATGTGGAGTAGTTGGACAAATATGTGACTGAACAATTCAAGAAGGTAAAGGTAAGTCTTTCCTCTTTTGAATTATTAAGAGTTCTTGCTATTTGGAATGCAGTTTTGGGGTCATTCAGTCCAAAAATAGTACTGCAGGGGGTGACTGCCAATGAGGCTATTACCAGGTCTTTTAATTCCCAAATACCTAGAGGCCAGATCCCACCTGTAGACAAAGGGAGAGATATAGATAAGGGTCGGGTTGCACAAGCTGACACTCAGTTGAGTTTGTTTTAGGGCAAGATGGAAACCCCTCCTTTCTTAATTTTTGTTCGTATCTTTGGAAAGAATTTTCATAATTGTCTTCTAGATTCAAGACCATCTACAAATGTTATGCCTTTTTCTATTTCAAAAGCATTGGGTATTACCCCTATAACCTCTCAAAAGAAAGTTACTCAATTGGACAAAAGAAAGGTAAGTGTAGTTGGACAATTGAATATGATCCCCACATAGCTTGCATCAGATCCTAGGGTCCAACAAGTGATCAACATCCAGGTTGTTGACATTCCTAATACTTACGAGTTGATTTTGGGCAGAGATTTCACTAAGGCACTAAATGGGTATACTCCATAGATCAATCTCACATGTGGCTACCTCGGAAAGGAGTTCCAAATCGGATCTGAATTGAAAGAGAACCCTGAATGAAGTATGTAATCACTGAATACCAGAATATCTCTAATAAGGTATTGCTGTCTGAACTTAGCATGGGAAATTATGTATTGGCTGCAGTAGCTATAGAGAATGAAGAACTATTTATGTTACAGGGCCCCTTAGAGGAATTCATGCCAGAGACCAATAATTTTGAATTACTGACTGAACAAACAAATACAATAGATGACCAAGAGGACAGGAAACTTAGTTTGTTGGATAACTTTTAGGCATTTATCCAGAAATGTAAGGAGAATCAGATACAGTTGGGAGGGAGGACGACTTTTGAAGAAATATTGCTTCCTAATTGGTGTAGAGTCCATAATGCTCCTCATTCCAAGTTAGAATGTGACTTGTGTCAAACTGTTGCAGAACAAATACAGGAATGCACTAATCCAGTCCCAACTATAGTTAATATACAGAAAAGGTTAGATAATGATGGGGGTAAGAACCCAATGCTTCCTACGAAACCCCCCATTTGTAACAAAGAGAAAGATAAATTAAGACCACAAGAACTTGATGGTTGTTCGACATTGAGATTTGATGGATCTAAATCTAACCAGGGTGTTGGAGTAGGATTTGAGTTGATCAGTCCTAAAGATAAGAATTATTTTGCTGCTCACAGACTCCAATTCCAATGTACTAATAATGTTGTTGAATATGAAGCTTTGATTCATGGCTTTTTGATGGCATCAAGGAAGAAAGTTAACATATAATAGGTTTTTGGGGACTTTGAATTAGTAGTCAAACAAGTAAGGAAACAGTATTCATGCCATGATAGGAGAATGACCAACTATAGGCATAGAGTGTGGGATTTCATCAAGGAATTTGATGCTTTCAATATCCAGTTGATCCCTTGAAGCAAGAATCAAGTTGTAGATTCTTTAGCACAAGTTGCTAGCACCTTGTAGCCTTTATCACTCTCAAGATTGAATAGGTTTACAATTGAACTCACTCCAGTACCTTCAGTGCCTGATAACATTACTAATTTCCAGGTATTTGAAGATGATAAGCATATTTTGGATTTTCTTATGAGTTATGATGTATTTTCTTCTCAAGTCATTGATGAGCTGGAACCCCAAGAAGCAGAGATAGACTTGGGAGGATACATTAACCTAAAAACCAACACTATTCCAAGGGGTATGGTGCAACTTGAACAAATCTATGATTTGGATAAGATAAGAGATCAGGAATAAAAAGTTAAAAGGGAATCTCTCAGTAGTCAGTGTGAAACATATAATATGGGGACATTGGATGATGTGAAGAATTTTTTTATTGGTAAGATGTGTACTCCTGAGCAAAGGAAAGGGATTATTGATGCATTGCACACGTACCCTAATGTCATAGCCTAGAGTTATGAAGATTTGAAAACATACGATACTTCAATTATTATACACACTATTCCTTTGAAGATAGATCTCAAACCATTTAGACAGAGATAGAGGCCAATCAATGCTTTGTTGGAACCCATTATTTAGAAGGAAGTGCAAAATTTATTATTAGCATGAATTATATTTCCAATAAGAAATTCAACTTGGGTTGCAAATATGGTTCCAGTAAGGAAAAAGAATGGAGAAATCAGACTATGTGTGGATTTTAGGAATCTGAATAGAGCATCAGAAAAGGACAATTATCCAGTTTTGTCATTGGATGAAGTACTTCAGATAGTTAATGGATCTTAGATGATGTCTTTCTTGGATGGATATTCTGGATACAACCAAGTTACGGTGCAGTATGAGGATATGCACATGACTTCCTTCACTACAAAATGGGGAACTTTTGCTTACAAAAGGATGCCATTTGGGTTGATCAATGTCGGAGCTACATTCTAGAGAGCTATGGACATTTCCTTTAAAGATATAATTGGTAAGTGCATCATTATTTATATGGATGACAGTTTTTTCTAAGAAACGAGGTGATCATATAACAGATTTATGCAAAGTATTCCAAAGGTGCAGAGAGTTTGGGATTTCACTTAATCCAAGGAAGTGCATTTTTGGAGTTACAGAGGGAAAATTGTTAGGACATATCATATTAGAACAGGGTATTGCAATTGATCCTGAACGAATACAGGCTATCTTGAAGATACAGCCTCCAACAAGTAAGAAAGAGATGGAGTCATTCTTTGGTAAGATTAACTTTGTTAGAAAATTTATCACTGGATTTGTAGAAATAGTGAAACCATTGAATGCTATGTTGAAACAAGAAGCAAAAATAGAGTGGAATGTAGAAGCTAAGGAGGCATTTATAGAAATCAAGAAAGCTATTGCTGAGGCCCCAGTATTGGTGAGTCCAGATTATGCTAAGCCTTTTTACATATAGTCATTCGCTTCTGATCACTCTTGTGCTGGAATGCTAACCGAAAAGTCTGATCAAGGCGATGAACATCCTATAGCCTTCATGAGTACCCCTTTAAAGGATGCAAACTTAAGGTATCACAATGTCGAAAAGCAGGCTTATGCTTTGGTCAGAGCAGTGAAAAATTTTAGGGACTATATTTTGAGGAATAAGGTCTTTTCCATAGTACCTGATCCTATAGTAAAGCTATTGTTAATGCAGAATGAATTGGGTGAACGAAGAGCCAAATGGGTAACTATATTACAGGAATATGATATGGAGATTCAACCCATGAAATTAGTTAGAGGACAGGGACACAAAAAAAATGGCTGAGATAGGTCTTGATCTCACAGCTCAACAATATCATCTTCAGGAGGTATCTCCAGGGGATTGGTATGATAAAATCATTTTCTATTTGTTGAATCAATAATTTCCTAATCACCTTAGTATAGTTTAGAGGCAAGCTTTGCGCCTAGAGAGTGGAAGCGTTATGATGAAGGGAGCTATCTTATAGAAGAAAAATCATGAGGGTGTATACCTGAGATGTTTGGGTAAGGAAGAGGCTGCCAAAGTAATGATTGAGTTTCATGAGAAATATGGCACATGCCATGGTTCTGCATCATCCACAGCAAATCAGATTTTGAGGGTAGGTTATTATTGGCCTAATTTGTTCAAAGATGCACACCAACATGTGAGGACTCACCACATATGTCAAACTATAGCAAATAAGGAAAAGCATGCATCTCTTCCACTTCAACATGTCATAGAGGTAAAACCGTTTGGTCAACGGAGTATGGACTTCATAGGTCCAATTAACCCCCCATCTTCTATGGGTCACAGGTATATTCTTACCATAACTGATTATTTTACTAGATGGATAGAGGATCTTGCTTGTAAACAATGTACTTCGGATGTGGTAATCAATTTTCTCAAGTCTGGGATTATTAATCATTTTGGTTGTCCACTATCTTTAGTTTGTGATAATGGCTCTGCATTTGCATCACTAAAATTTTCTAATTGGGCATTTGGTCACGGGATTGTTATTAAATTTTCATCCAATTATTACCCTTAGAGTAATGGTCTAACTAAATCTTCCAATAAGAACCTACTGACAATTATCCATAAATGTCTAGAACAAAATCCTAAGGATTGGCACACCCGGCTTCGATTTTCTCTCTGGGCTGACCATACTAGACATAAGGCATCCATAGGAACATCTCCTTATCACTTGGTGTATGGTTTGGAACCCGTGTTTCTTATCCAATTGAAGATCCCTACCTTGCAGTTTATTGATGCACATTACAATGAGGAAGATAAACGTGAAGCGCGTTTGGCTGAGTTGTTGCACCTAGAAGAGAAAAGAGATGAAGCCCTAGAAATTTTTTCTAAACATCAGGGTGTGGTGAAAAGATGGTTTGATAGGAGAGCTAAGGTGAAAGCTTTTATAATTTTTGACTTAGTTCTCTATTGGGATAAAGCTCATGACCATAAGGGAGAGATGGCAAATTTGATAAACTCTGACTTGGTCCTTACCAGATTTCAGAAATTGTAGGAGATAAGGTTTTTCGCTTGAAAACCATCACTGGTGAGGATATCCCGCTGCATGTCAATGGGTAGTATCTGAAGCATTATTTTCAACCTTAAGATGTTTGCGGCTCATCCTGAACATAGCTAGAGTAGATTTGCTTTCTGCTTTGCTTTGCTTGTTTTCTTTGGTTAGTGTAGGTTTGTTTTCATTCGTTTTGCTTTCGTTTTGTTTTGGATTTTGGTTTCTTGCTTTCTTGGGGTTGTTGCATCTGTATAATAGGCTATTTGCTTAGGATTGTTTTGGGAATTTCTTTTACAAACCCTAGTCATTTTTTCAGAGTCAAGTGGTGGAATTAATTATTTGATGTCCCTTGTACTTATAATTAGAGTCACTTGTTTGGATAAAATTTGGAATATATTTGGGTCTCACACTTTCACACTAAAATTTAAGATTCTAGAGTTGCATAAGGTTCTTGGGTAGTTTGACCTGGTGAAAAATATTATATTCTGCTTTAGTGCCACTATGTTTCTCATCCTTGAGTGTGAGTTTTGTTACTTACGAGGTGAAAGAAAGGCTCTATTAAATGTTAAAAAAAAAAAGAGAAAAAGGGAAAATTGAAAATCAAAATAACTTTCACCTTATTAGGGGTATCCTAGTATCTCTACCAAGTCTATAGACGCCTAGTTGGTAGTAGAGCTATGCTTGGGAGGGTCACAATGATAACCTCACAAAGGCTATGGATGTCTAACTGGCAGCGAGGCTCTATCCGGGTTGCTTTTGAAGTTAGAACTTTTATGTAGCCCAGTCAGATTTGCTCTGGTTCCTATTGCACCTAAGGAATAAGAAATAAATGCAAAAACCACACACTTAGACCCTGGTATAGGAAAAGGTCTTCTTGCTTGTGGTTTCTGATACTTTGTTCATTGGTGTCCAGATGAAAAGGATTGAAACAAAATATTTTGGGTTCTTGATTCTAGTTTGTCCTTAAAATGCTCTAAAGCATTTTGTCAATGGAGTCGCCATTTGTTGTGTAGTTCTTGCACACACGCCCCATTGAAAGTAGGGACCCTCATTTTTTCTTTTTGGTGTCTTGGCCCTTCTTTTGGGGTTCTTTCTTGCCTGGGTGGCATGCTTTGATGTTCATCCTACTAGTTGGAGTGACCCATATGTGAATTTTATTGAAAACCTTAGGTTTTGGGCACAATTCGGGTTTTTCACTATTTTTGGGGAAATCCCCCATGTTTGGATTTTCCCAGTTTTCCTTTGGAGTCTGGAGGTGGTTACCTTTCTGCTCAAATATGAGGAAATCCATAGTGTCCAGATTTTTTCGAAGTCTGTGGCTCTATCGAATTTCTGGATTTTGGTCTTGGTTGTCTTGTCGATCGCATTAATGGCAATTGCACGACTTTTGGGGCGATGATATATTGAATTTTGGGGATTGATTGGCCATTTGAATTTGTTTATTTGCTTGTCATTTGAGTCTGGAGTACTGGATCTTTAGGTGTGTTGCTAGATCGTGCATTTCAGAATGATTTCGAGTGTTGCATCTGAATTGTGTGAACATTGTTCGTATTTTGCTCGCATTTGAAGGTTATTTGTTGGCATCACTGGTTTTAGTTCTTTCTACTCTCATGGTATGTAGATATGCTCTTTTCCTCTATTGGTCTTCAATCGCTTTGCTTCATGTGATTTCGTGTCATTCATTCCTTTGTTCTTGCTTGCATGTGCGCGCCATGTCTGGGCATTTAGGGTTTTTGTGTCTTACTGCTTTGTTTGGGTGTATGCTTTGAATATTTTTTGGGTTGGTCTTTTCGTTGCCAATTGGTAGGGCTTGCTTGTATTTGTCCCAAACTCCCTATCTTTGTTTGTAAGTAAGTTGTGACTAGGATTTTTCATGCTCCCATGGCGGAGGTTTTAGCATTCTTAACCTAGGGCATAACTAATCCCTCTCGAATTGTGGAGAGGTGGGTTTTAAGTTCATAATTGATATGTTGGAGGTCTAGGTTTAAACATGGTCAGGCAGCAAGCTTGTGGTCCGTTTCCGTTTTGGCTTGTTTTGGGTGAAGACGAGGAAGTCGTACACGTTCAGGTTTTCACTGCCTTCGCGAAATTTCGCCTTGGGCGGATTCCCCCAGGTTTCCTCATCTTTCCTTTGTTCTTCATATTTTGCTATTTTAACCAGACTTTTGTCTACCCCGTGGAAATCCATTTCCTCCAAATTTTCCCAATGTCCATGGTTAGGTCATTCTCTTGATTTCATTCTTCCATGATAAATTTTTTTTACTTCCACTGAAATATGTGCCATTCAGATTTTCCCAGATTGATTTAAACTGTTGCTATTTTTGGGGAATTCCGTCTCTGGCGGATTCTTCTGAAGTATTGTGGAAATAAGGAATCTGATGATTATATGAGGAATTCGTTTGTTGATAATGCATTTAGATGATCAAAACAGCTTATGCTAAGTGGTTTAAGATTATTTCTTGTTTACATTGATTTATTGAAATGGTATTAAGGAGTTTGTATACTTGTTTCATTGGATTCCACCTGGTCTGGATTTCCTTGGAATTCCCCTCTAGTCTGGATTCCGCGAAAAAGGCTAAGTCCTGAACTTTGGGATATGAATTTCTTGCATTTGTGGTTTCTCTGGGATCTCATTTTGGTTGTCTTTATTTGTTTGTGGGAAGGATCAAGACAAGATGTTGCTCGACGTGGCAAGGGAAAGGCAACCGATCCAAGTGCAGAAAGTTCTACTATCTCTGATGCAGAAAAGGTAAAAATGGATATAAGGAGCAGGATTCCTTAGAGCAAGCTGACTTCTGTTTCGTCAAGAATCACCGATACCATTGTGGGTATGTGGGATTATGAAGAGTTCAAGGCTGAGATGGCAACACCAAACCTCCCTTTGCTAGCTAAAATAACTCTAGAGTCTGGATTGGCACATGTAGCAGGTTTTCCCTCCATTGTGCAGTGCTATGAGTTGGTGCTTGAGTGTGCCAGGAACTATGACAGGGGGACAGAAAGGATAATTAGTCTCCAGGGAAGGGTTGTGGTAGGCTTTAATCATATATCCATTGCTACGACTTTTGATATACCTGATAGGTCACATGTGGTGGCCTTTGATATGGAAACAACAAAGAAGTACTATGAGGAAAACGTAGTTAAGTCCCAACAGGAGATTAATTCTTGGTTGGAGAAGCCTAAGTCTCATTTCTCCAAATTTCCAAAGCAGCTATTCAGACTTAAATTCAAAAGGGAGTACTACAATGTGATTACTCTCCTCAGCTGGTTGGTAGGGCTGAAGAGTGTAGGGGTGTTCGAGAGTTGGATGTTTAATGTAATTGCTCGGATGGAGCAAGGTATAGATTACCACTGGGCAGGTGCCTTAAGTGCAGCAATCCATGAGTAGTTGTGTGATGTCTTGCAAAGCAAGACTTTCACCATGACCTCCTACCTGGTGTATGCATTGGCAAGATTTCACCCATATAAGGGGTTAAGCACTAGGGGTACATTTGGACAAGATTCAATATATGAGGTGTATCCATAGCTACACTTGGTAGGAGGAAGCTAGAGAAGAGAAAATGATACTTTCACAATGTATATTACCAAATTGCTGCAAGGTGCAGAGCATGTGAGGATTTTTAACAAGGCCAAGGAATTAATAAGGAGGTATGGGACATGGTTCATTCAGTTCCCCACCTTCTCCTACATTAGGATTGATGGTTGTCAAAGGGCTCCTTACAGAATTCCAAGGTATCCAACTGATCACATCTAGCTTTCTAACTAGTACTAGTAAGGAAGAAAAATGGTGACATCTAGCTTTGTGTCAATTTTCCTGACCTGAATAGGGCTTCGCTGAAAGATCATTATCCTTTTCTATCCATGGAGAAGATCTTGCAAACAGTGGTCGGTTCAAAGGTGTTCTCATTGCTTGATGATTTTTTAGGGTACAATCGGGTATTTGTCAAGAGAGGCAACCAACATAAAATAATGTTTACCACTAAGTGGGGAACGTTTGTATATGCAAATATGCCATTCGAACTCTCAAATGTCGGTACAAATTTTCAGCGAGCTATAGACATTTCTTTCACGGGATTGATTAATTCAATCATTTTGATTTATCTGGATGACCTAACATTCTTTTCAAAATTGAAGGCTGATCATTTTGATCACCTAGAACAGGTCTTCCAAAGATGCCAAAAGTTAAGGATTTCTTTAAATCCTCAAAAATGTGTTTTCAGACTACCTCAAGGTAAGCTACTTGGCTTTGTAGTATCCAAGGAGGGAATTGTAATAGATTCTGAAAGAGTCAAATCTATCATAGATTTTCCCTTACTAGTAAATCAAAAGGGACAACAGTCTTTCTTAGGAAAGATCAATTTTGTGAGCTAGTTTATTTCAAACTTTGTGGGAATCATAAGGCCCATCTTGTTGATGGTCAAAAATAATTTGATGTTCAAATGGACTCCTGAAGGAAAGGAAGCTTTCTAGAAAATTAAGAAGGTTATCTCCACTCCTCCGATACTGGCCAATCTAGATTTTTCTAAAGATTTCTTGTTATAAGAGTACAATGTTCAAAATAGCATAGCCTTCGTTCTCACTCAAAGGGATGAGAAGGATAATGGGGAGCATCTGATTGCTTTTCATTCAAGAACCCTTAAAGGTTATGAAACCAGTTACAACTTTTTAGAAAAGCAAGCTTTTTTCGACGTCAAGAGCCTCAAGAAGTTCCGACACCTAGTGTCGGCCAATAAGATCACCATTTTGGTTGCCCACCCTAGTGTAAAGGAATACATTACTGAAGGAGAAATAACTAAAAAGATAGCCAATTGGATCACCAAGATCATTGAATACGACATAGATATCAAGCTGACTAAATTGGTGCATGGAAGAGGCCTATGTGAATATCTTGTACAAGAATTGGGCTCTAAACCCGACAAGGAGGTTGATCAATTCTATTCAAATAAATTTGAATCCGACAAATCCTAGGTGATGAATCAAACACTATACATGTAGAAATGACATTACTCGATGACTCTCCCATTTCACAAATGAAGATACTACCGACTGCAAGGTGCTAGGTATGGACTAGTTGAAGAAATTTTATTTAAAAGAAATATGACAAAGTATTTCTCTGATGTTTAGACAAGTGTCAGGCAGAGAGGGTTCTATTAGAATTCCACAATAGTCCAGAAGGTGGACATTTTTCTACTAAAACCATTGATTTGAAAATCATGCGAGCGAGATACTATTGGCCCTCCATGTTTTTTGATGCACACCATTTAGTGTAGAAGTGCACCCAGTGCCAATTTGTTGTTGGCAAGAGGAAGAATTTTGCTTTACCCTTAATTCCCATTGTAACTGAAGAGCCTTTTTCTCAATGGGGATTATACTTTATCAAAATGACAAATCCTATCTTTAGTGTTAGCCACAATTGGATCCTCACAACAACTGATTACTTCACGAGATGGGCAACGACTATCGCCCTAAAAGGTGCTACAAAAGGTGAGATTGTCAGCTTTCTAGAGGGGTTGGTGACTAGGTTTGGTTCGCCAAAGACTGTCAAATTCGACAATGCTAGAGCTTTTGTAGATTCAAAAGTATCATATTTTTCTATTAGAAATGGGATCTATCTTAAGACCTCTTCAAACTATACCCACAAGGGAATGGGTTGGCAAGGTCAATGAAAAAAACCTAATTAGGTTAATCAAGCGCATTGGGTCTGAATGATAAAGAGAATGGCACAAACATCTATGAGTTGCTTTGTGGCTAGACCGAATCACACATAAAAAAATCCTAAAGACATCTTCGTATGGATTAGTATATGGGAAAGAAGTCGTCTTACCTGTTTCTATGGAACTCCCCGCCTTACAATTACTAAAAGCCTTGGAAATAGAGGAAAAAGGTGGAATGGAGGTATGGATAGTCGAACTTCTCAAGCTGGAGGATGATAGAGAATTTTTTTTGAAGCCATGGTTGGTCGCCAGTAGACAGTCAAGCGATGGTTCAACAAAAATACTTCCAACCCAGATTTACAAGAAGGAAGCCTAGTACTAAAATATGATGAACACATTGCAAAACCAGGGCAACACAACAAATTTGAAGCACTGTGGAAGGGCCCCTTCCAAATTAATGTGTGCAAGGAGAGGAAAGCATATGAGGTGTATTATATGGAAGGAAATTCTTTAGAGATACCAATAAACGATATTTATCTATAACTATTCCATTAAAGTACAATATTCTTTAAAAAAAATCACAGATATGGACCATATGTAAAAAAATTGTAAATAGCTTTTATGTTTTAGGGTAGGAAATAAGCAAAGAAACAAAAGAAGTATGAAATTCTACACTATATATATTGTATTTTCATCAAATTTCAAGTATGAGGTAGCCCGAGGCTTAAATTTTTTAACAGAAAAAATCTCTCTCAAGCAAAACCTAGTGGTTTTGAGAAAAAGTACAAAAAGAAAAATGGAGGTGTTTTTTACAAAAAATCAAAAACATAGGCCTCCAACCATCGTTACAGGGGCTTCTTTCCCATAATTTTTTTCTTTTTCTTCTCCTTCTTCTTCTTCATAAATAGGAAAGTGGGGAACACAATGCATGGCACACGAACCTCAACCTTAATCTTCGTGGCCGAAGACAACAAACTCGAAGTTCTTTTTGAAGTCGTACTCAGGAGATTCATCAACACCATCCTCACGAAGGAGGTAAGTGGAAACGGGGAGAGACAAAGTGTTGTGGCTTTATAGGTCCATGGTGCGGAAGTTGCTCAAAAAAGGAAGCCAAGGCATGTCCATGCCATGATCAATGAACCGTCAGAGGTCCATCACCCTAGGAATGTCGACACCAGGGATATCAACTTGCACAATTTCGTCGAGACCTTCCAGTAGAGACATGTCGAACATGCGATGACATAGCTCCGCTATCCCGGTTTTGGTGACATTCAGGTCTAACAAAGAGGCCACAAAGTGAGACAAGACATTGCAATCACTCTGCATCTAGTTCTCATCTTCAATGAAGTCCATGCAAATGACCCATCAAAAATAAAAGACCCCTAGTTGGTCACACCTCTTTACGAGGCATTTAATTATGTTAGTCATAATCTCCCTACTGAAGGCATACTATGGCCTTCATGGAAGAAGATGGATAGGAGTACCTAGGCTAGTAGACATGGTAGAAGTAGTAGAGCAAAAGATAATATGTAAACAGATATAAGAAACTAGATAAAATTCAATCTTACTTTTTGAATGAATATAGCTTTGAGGTGGCATAGCTATTTATAGAAAAGAGGTGCTAGTAAACCCAAACAATGAAAGTTCTATTTTTGGACAGATGGTAATGGGAAAATATCAAAGCAGCCGGTGAATGGAGAATAAATCATACGGAAAATCTCACATAAGGTCCCAATATTGTTTTTGGGCATTGGGAGTAAATACTCACATAGGTCGATTTTTGACATGTGTCCTTGGCCATCATCAGCATCAGGTAGCTTGCGTAAGTGAAAGGACATGGATTAACACACTAATATCTGATAGATTAATGAGCTCATCTTTTTAAAGGTACTTTGTATCACTAAGCAAAGATTGACATAATTAAGGGCACCTTTCCTAAGGCAATGAGTTTATTTGGGAAAAGAGGTGGCACAAGGAATGCACTAAATCCCTTCTTACATAGTTTTTGGCATTCTCGAGGGATATGGATCTCCAACCCACATGTATCTCCTTGTTGGCAATATTTAATGGACCAACAGTAATGGCATAGCCTTAAATGTACGCATTTCTCAAGGAAATTAATTATACCAAAATGTAGATTTATTTTCAAGGAAAACAAAAATAAAGTGGTCATTTCGGTGAAAAATCTCTACAACTTTTGAAGCAGCCATGGTAGAACCATTGACAACTAGAAGAAAACAATAATCTACACCAAGAAGGCACATTTTCACTAATATCTTTGGGTGAAGATCATTTTCTAATGCCCTAGTACCAGAGGATTGACCGTTTGAGTTCTATAGAAAGGTGTTGATATATAGAAGTGTTAAAAGGGAAGTGATGCGAGATATCGCTGACAATATTTTTGACCCAGGGTTGGCAAAGAACCCTAAAAATCTTAGAGAAGGATCATTTCAAAGGATGAAAGACCACAGTTCCTTTGAGGTTTTTGCTTCCCATCTATGGAGTTGTGGTGTACCGCAGTTCATGCTATCTACCATACATTTGTGCCTAGAGCTAGCGGACGCATGCGCTAAAATATTTAATGAAGAAATCAGAACCATAACATGCAACAAGATCAGAGTCACAATTTCTTTTCCAACTATACAAGAGATGTTGTGCATCCCTCCCAACCGATGAGCCATTTTTTGATGAAGATATGGAGACCTACTAGGAAGAATCAAATGAAAGAGAGGGTTTCTATTACCATGAGACAGAGGAGAGGTTGAATAGAGTTCATTTTATTTTTCCCTTGGCATTCAAAAAATTCAAGAAGATAACATACAAGATCTTTTCTCTATGCTAGCCTAGGTTGTTGGACTAGATAATTATGAAGAGGTCCATCCTTTATAGATGGCTTGAGCTCTAATACTCAAGTAGGAGCGAGAGTAGAGGCATTTTGATTTTTCTGATTTGATAGCTGTGAACATGTTGTTGTAGCTGAAGAATTACCAAGTTGAATCTAAGTTCAGGTATTCTACTTTCTTGGTCCATTTGATCCTACATCATAACTTTAGGTTTCTAGAGAGAAATTTACCTATCTCTAGGATAGATGAAGAGGGCTTAATTCAAACAATTTTTGTATGGACGTATGTCATGTCAAAAACAAGTAATTATTATTGGTTTGTACATCTCTTTCTAAGACCAGTGTTACAGGAGTTATTGCCACAATCAAGTAACCACTTGTCTTCTAAATTTTTACTATGGATAAAAAATTCATCAACCCTAGTAGATTATTTCTTCGGGGAAGATTTTGCAGTTATCAGATATCATGGTTTTGTCGGAGAGCCTTTTCGACTCCCTAGATTTGTGACGGATCGGATTTTCATGTTAGATGCATGTCATCAGGAAACTCTTGCTGACAACGCCTATGGTAGGTGAAGGAACGGCACAAAGTTATATCTACTTCCTCTCTGTATTGCAAATAGTAAGGTAGTGTTGGAGAAGCATAAAGCACAAAAGGAATTGACCAAACTATTGGTGGCTCTGGTCCTAGTCCTTATATGTGATGAATGGTATTATAATACATCAAGGCATCTTCCTTTGAAGCACGAGACCTGAGAATATGTAGAATCTAAGAGAAACCCAACTCAGGAGAAGCCAAAATTATATGTTGAACTAGAGCTCATACCAATCAAAAGGCCAAAGTGGTTAAGGTTCTATACACCACATGTGAGATATCATAGGGGGTTCCAATAAGCAAAACCCTCATAAATCAGATGAACGAAAAAAAAGGATGGTTGAAACACAAGATGGAAGATTTTGGAGGTTCTGACAAGAAATGGGAGGTACTCATAAGCTGCTTGGAGACTTTCAACCATATGATGAATAATTCAATGACATTTATGACCAAGAAGTTGATTCTAGCAATAGCAACCCAGAGTCTAGCCATGAAGTGATAGAGGAGCGACTTCCATGCCATACTTCCCAACCACAAGAGCTCGACAAGTAAGCAAAGGACTCACAAGATACATATTTTTCCAGTGCCTAAAGCAAAGGGAAGAGAACTTGACGACGCTTGAGAGAATCAATCGTAGAACAAGAAGGTCAAGCTTCAACAAGATTATATGCTAAAGGGTTAGGACGCTTTAGTTCAGGTCGAATGAAGTTACAATGAGTCTAAGACCTAGACATACCTAATGTGATCATCAAAAATGAAGAGGAAGCGGAGTCCGGTCTCCAAAATGTTTAGAAAGTTGCGGTTCAGGTAAGTCTTGCTCCCCCTCTTCTTCCTGTTTTTGCATCTTTTGGCAATCCTTTTCCCCCACCTATTAAAAGGAATCCTCCACCTATTGACCTTGATTTATTAGTTCTAAATGATCCCCTTGCCATTTTTAATTTACCAAGTGATGTGCCCCTATGTGTCAAACAAGTAACATTCGATTCGGTCGTTGTTCTCTTTAATCACCTTTTCTAGGGCCCCCATTGAGAAAGTTGAGGCATCCATGCTACCTATTACCCCAGGCCCATCCACATTCAGATGGAAATTTCCTGCTTCGTCTATTACTCTTTTTACTCGGACTGATACTCTAGGTGCCCAATCCCAATTATGCATTATGTCATTCTTAATGATTACTCTCCCATTTGCCTCCCCACATGCCCATACATCCAAAGTATCCCCTTTTGTCACTCTTTTCATTCTGCCCCCTAGTGCTTCCATGGTGGCATAGAGCATTGATTTCCCATAGACTCTTCAAAAGCATTTTGATGCAGCTAAGCAGGCCCGACAAAATAGAAAGCAGAAAAGAAGAGAGAAGAATGACGAGCTTCTAGCTGCTAAGAAGATCCAAATGTGCTTTAATGAAGAAATAAATTCTATGTGGATCACTACCATGAAGCCACTCGTAGCCTCATCCAAAGGATAGATGCAGATGGAGGACTATGATATTCAAGTAGTGGGTTTGGATTTGAATGAGATTTATCCACGTGACAAGGTGGATCTAGCCAAGACCACTCAGAAGGTGGTATACACAGATTATGAGAGATTAGATCGGAAGTTGAGTAAGCGCGAAAATGAGCTGGAAAATGTAAGAGAAATGGTGAACTAGTTGTAGTCAGAACTTAGGGCCCGAAATGATGAAATGACCTACATACTGCATGTACAAGACCACCAAAATGAAGCAACAGAATCTGTTGTAGTGCTTCAAGATGAGCAAATCCAATTGTACATTGAAATTAACAGGTTGAAGGGTGAGCTTGTAGTCGAATGATAATATAATATAGAACATCAGTGTTTTCGGGAAAGTATAAGGAAGGAGTTGGACGGTACACAAGCTCAGGCTTCTGACAATTTGCAAAAGATCTAGGAGGAGACCGAGAAGCTAGGAAGGGAGAACATGGAAGATCAATTTGCCTTGCAAGCTCATAATCAAGAGATCAAAAATTTAATCTCTAAACTAGCAGAGGCTCTGGAAAAAAGGGATCAACTAGAGTAGAGATTAAAGAAAAAGGAAGATATACTACAAGAAGAGTTAGCACTTACACAAAGGTCTACTACCCTTCATATGAAGAGGAGGTTGGTATCCGCCAATTGGGAGCAAATCATTCTTACTCACCATTTTGAAACCTACCCTACAATTTTTGAGGGATGATTGAGAAATAAATGAAAAACTTGGCTCGTTGGCTGATCAAACCGTCCAGGATTATGCTCCCCAAGTGATTGAGTCATAGAATTTGATCTCGAAGCCCTGTGTGGCAACTAACGAGGCTCTAAGAAATGCAAGTATTACTGATCGGAGAGCTACCTGTAGCAAAGCAAGTGAATTTTCCCACTGTCATAAGGTAGCATCCAGAATCAAGAATAGCGAGGCAGTATTAAATAAAAGGGTTGATGAAATCAAGAAGGATTTCAAGGTCTTATACAGTTTTGGGTTACCTCACTTCCTTTTAGAAAATGGAGATGTACTATTCATTGAAAAAATTACAGAAGAGGTCAAAAACAAGGTTCAAAATTCTGTAAACCTTTCAGGGATGAGTTCCACACCAGCGGCAGATGACGCTGAGAATGAAGTTCTTCAAATTTATCGTCTTTACTATCATCTAGGAATCATTTCAGCAAGATGGGGATTTGTTTCTTTCAAAGAAGTCTTCGAGCTAGACCAAGTGCATAAAGCTTTTTGTAGCCTTACTTGACCGACTGACACTAACTAGGATATGTTGCATTTCGCCTTCCTCAAACTCCCAGAATAAATAGAGGTCTAGGTTGGTGCCTTTGCAAGCAAAGCCCCTTGTGAGTTACCAGAACTGTGAAACAAAATCTTTCCTTAGTCTATTTTTGGTTTTCAACTTTATTTTTGTCTTCAGGATGATCCTCGCGTGAAAATATTATATTTTTTATGAGAACACAATGCACCACGTGGTGGATGTGCATGCCTTGTTAATCGCTCTCTTCTCATCTGAGAGTCGAGCAATGTGTCGTCTAGTTGGACGATTTCTTAAATCCACTTTTCACAAATCTAAAATTGTCCGCCTATGAGACAACATCATCTCTTCACACCAGTAGAGTTGTATCTTGGGAGTCTTCAAGCAGAGACCGTCATAGTGTATTTTTCCTTGTTCTAATGAAGGGGTATAAGTCAGTGTTGCCAAGGCCACTTAATTGATCAACAAGACCTTTGCTAGACTGTATTTCTGGGATTGTCTTTGGGGTGATCCTGATAAAATATCTAAATGATATTAATGCGAAATTTTAAATTTGGTAAGTAGGATTGCACTGACTCAACAAAAGATCTAGGATCAAATTTTAAAACTATTGGGGTTGGACGTTTGACAGTCATTAATATTGAACGAGGTCAGAGTTTCTCTCTCTTTGGCGACTATATATTGGGAACAATAACATTAAGAAAGGGTTCCAAAAAAAATTCCTATTGGAAAAGTTTCCTTAGTTTTCATAGTTAGTAGAATATTTTCTTTAAAATTTTATAGAACACTGCTTCACTCTGGCATGTTATGTCTTTTATATGATCAAACTATTAGCAGATTGGAATTTGATCTTTGTTTTAAAGTTCATCTATATTTGAAGTACAAGTTATTTCGAGGAAATATTTGAAACTGTGCATGGTATGATCTTTGTCAATATTTCTTTATTTATATCTTGTCCAGGAAAGAACATTGTGTCTTGCTTAATCTGAATATTTTGATTATCAGATTTCCATGTTGTTTGTGCATATGATCAAGTTATAACATGTAGAAACTAGACTATGTCATTGGAATTCTTCATTGTCTTTGAAGATTATCGTTTCTTCATGATATGTTATATTAAGAGAAAGGTTTTATGTTGCTTTTGGAAGTTTTATATTGATTCTTGAATGTTTATGTTTGGTCGGATCTTAATACGCACTTCCTATGAGTAGGTTGAATGACTGCATATGTGCTTTTATCGAGCCTTTGTTGTTCGTTCTCTTCCCAACACTGAAGGGATGTGGTGTTTTGTGTCTATCATATCACTCATAGAAGGAAACTGGTGGTTTTCAAATATTGTGAAAGCGTTGGCGCATCACCACTTTTAATGTTTTATGTTCGCATTTCTTTCTACTCTTTTCCCAAAACTCAGAGAAGAGCTAGATTTCTATAAAAATCCCGGAGGTATTCAGTGAGGTGCATATTGTCCCCCACTCACTGAATTTCCTATAAGACTGTCGCAGAGGTGCAAGCTTTGATGATCAACACTAACACACTTCAATTTTTGTAAAATAAATCACATAGTCTATAGAAGCCACTGATTGACCACATTTGGTCAAATTCAATAACTGTATGCAATATTTACAGATCAGAGGCATATTGGACTGATCACTTTCCTATCTTCCTAAAATTCCACTACACTAGTTAAATTAGTTCAACATGATAACATATACAAGCATTTATCGCTAAAAAATTTCCCAATAAATCTGCAATACTGAATCACTGGGTTGTAGGAAAATCATGGAACAAACAAAAATACCACAAGAGCAGGAACAAGAAATGGAGGAAGACACAAGCAAATGGTAAACAGTCTATCCTATTTTCCTATAACATGCATTTTTTGCATTGTCCGAATATAACTTTTACATCTCTCTTGTTGTTTGTAGAACAAAAATCAAGAAGACTATATCCAATGAAGAGTTGAACACAAAAAAAATTGGTGACACATTCCAAGGTGACATCCTTTTTGTCTACAAAGCAACATTGGACAAATTCAATAGAACACACAAAGTTCTATGTGCAGATCTCACAAACCTCAAAGCATAAATGATGATTACACTAAATATCAATGGATACCTTGTACACGAACATGAGCAGAAAGTAGTTCCAAGAATGAGAGTTTCAATATTAGGCTTTCAAATTGCTCGTAGGATCTAGAGGTGATCCCACAATACTAGTTTACAATTTTGGGGCAAACTGGACACTGAATTGACTTTTTTTAACTAAATCTTCACTTTTGGGCTCCTATAGCAGCTAAACCATGAGGAATTTGAAGATGATGCAAACTAGTGATTTGTGAAGTTTTGTCTATAGATTCTAAATATATTTTTTTTCAAAAATTTTGGAATCAGATTGCACTTTTTTTTCATCTCCTTCGAAAACTAGTTTTTATCAATAAACAACATTTTTAAGGAGTGATGCTCACCGAATATATCATAACTTTTTTTTTATGAAGGATAATTTTATTTTATTTTTTAATTTAGATTTGTAACTATGATATCTAACCAGTTCATTTGATTTCATAGTGTTTTATTAAATATTTTTTCCTTAATCAAGTTTTGAAGTCAAACCAATTACAATTTAGACAAGTGGACTGTATACAACATAAATTTTTCTATATGTATCGAAATTCAATTTTTTCTTTTTTAATGGATCAAGGACATCAATACCCAGCTTGAACATATATTTTGAATTTTTTTCGATAATATTCTATTTTCCACATGTGCAAAATATAGAGCTTGATTTTCGGTGAAAAACTTACATTCATAAGAAATAAAAAATAAATATAATAATCAAATTAAATCTAATTAAAATTATACTTTTTCAGAAGCTTATAATAAGGACTACATACTTACAAAAATTAAATTTTTAAATGAATTCATTTGATCCCCCAAAAGGTAAATCAAAAGTAGTTTTTTATCAACATTTTGATTGGTGTAAAGGAGACTCCGTTATAGGTATGGTTTAAAACTAGCGGGTTTCTATCCAAGGGGGCTTGGTCTAAGGTGGTTTGATCAAAAAATATTCAATTGGAATCCTTTAAATGGAACTTTTTAAGGCTTAAATCATTATATTTTCTAAAAATATGTGATTTTAGCAAAAATCGGGATCTCCCAAAAAGTGTAAACCACTATTATGGCAGCAACGATAGATTATAATAGAGGATAATGTGATTGTATACTAATATTGATAGACACAAGTACAGTTGAAAGCCTATTTCACTTTTCAACAGACTACCACTTCATTCTAGATATTACTATTAGCTAGCTGCTAGCAACAATAAATCGATATCCAATTGGAACAATAGGTGCTCTGGTTGTTGGTACTAAAAAATTCAAAATCTAGTATGCAATTGATATCAAATATGGCATAATAGAATCAGACATAGCATAGGTATAAAATCTCAACTAGCACATGCCACTAGAATCCATTGTAGCATTTTTTTATGCCATTGTTTGCTATAATAAAACTTGGTAAGAGACGTTAACTTTGTCATATTCATGTTGTTGTAGCTACGTTCAACTCATGAAAAGAAATATTTGCAAATAGAGGAACTCCCACATAAGAATAAAACCCCAACCTTCCTTTTCAAATTATCTTAAAAAGAACCAATCAGAAAAACATGTTTCACATGGGTCGATCAACATTTATCTACAAATTGAATAACAAAACAACATTGGAAAAGTTCTGAGTTGCTTTGTTGCAATCGACATTTAAGGTCACTCTTTAAAAAAATTCATGCAATTTCATTTATAATTTATCAAAATATTGTTGCTAACTATCTATGTTCAAATGTTTCAAGTTCCAGGGACATTAAAAGCAACAAATGCACTATCAAATCCATTTGAAGCTTTCTGCCCATGTTGCAAATATAAATTCAATACTTATGGTGCACTCCAACAAGAAACTACTCATCACAAACATTATGATAAGGAGGTGAGATATGTATACATACTTCATCCCAAGTGAATCATCACAATAGATGACAAGCGAACAATCCATTGCTCAATCTGAAGCAATGTGAAGTCAGTAGTGACATTTGCACTATGAGACTTTTTCACCAAAGGGAATTTCACTCTTAATCAAAACAATTTTATCATAGAGGCCATATGCCTAACCGAGTAAAGAGTATATGCCACCGCAAGGTATAAAGCAATACTAATTCAAATAGTCTTGTTACTTTTCAAACTTCTTATATTGTTTACAATTATATAAAAAAATTACCTTTTATACTAACTATAATAATGATAATGCAAGTTGCAAAGAAGCAAAACCAAGTAAAAGACCATTTGTCGTTGGACGAACCTGCATTCCTTCTTTTCTTTATATTTCTCTTGTTGGCTCTTCTACCTATATTACTACTGTAGATAATGCTTTACTTTCTTATGTTATCATTTAAATAGATCAAACTTTGTTGTTACATGTTCACATTATGTAATACATTGTATGCTACGCAATACTTTACCTTCTTATATTGTTGTTTAAATAGATTAAACACTACCGTTACATGTTTATAATATGGAACATGCTCAGAATTATATTTTCTAGATTTTATTTTCAAAAGTTTACCCAAGCTTTCTTACCTATTATTAAATATGTTATTACTTTTGTTACCTGTTACCTATTAAAAATTTTCCAAAATACATAGACCTCTATCCTCCTAATTCACATAAACAAAAATGAGTAGTACACTTGTTGGCATGTAATACATTGCTTGTAGACTAATTAAGATGCATGCATAGATGGTGATAATGGTAAGAGTGTTACTTGTGAGCATGTCAGAATATAGACTTGGAACAAATTCTTTTGTTCATTAATGCATTAAAATACTAGTATGTGGTTCCCATATAGAGAAATATTGTTTTAGATCCACTCCACTATACATACTTACAATGCATTAACAGTGGCTTGATTTCTTTGATAGGCACTAGCCTACTAGAAAAGCCTAAAAAAAATGGATTTAATGACCATATGTTTACAAAAATCTATTTCCTCTATTTTTCTTCAAAATGTCTATTTTTGTTGGTAAACCTACCACAGTTTGGCACAATTATTTTTGTATTTTCTTCATTAATACTTCTTTTGTCTATGTAACTATATATTATGCTATGGGAACATTATGTGCTTAGTATTTATGAGCATACCTTTGATGTTTATAAACCGTTGTTTATCTATTTGGCTACTCCTATGGAGCAATCCCAGTGCCTTGTACTATACGAATTGTGAACAACTACAAATCATAATACTTGTATATGATTTGTTGTGTTGCACACATTATGGATGTCAAGTGAATTCACATATGGTTTTTCTTCATTTCTTTAAAACATTATTTTAAAAAGATTTTGGATAAAATGCATATTTTTATATGTTTCAATTAGGGGTTCTATTATACCACTAAGTACTTAATCTATAGGAGAATAGTGTTTTGTTTGAGAGGTTTTTTATAATTTGATATAAATGTTAATTTAAACTTAATTCATTTTTATTTGTTAATAACATAAGTAAATATGTTCACATTTTATTTGTTATTTTTTTTTGTTAATTGACATATGAGTATTTGACAATTTAATTTATTGAATGAATAGGAGTACAATATGATGATGCTTTAAATTTTTTAATGTTAACTCCTATTTTAAATTTTTCTCTAAACTCATTTACATATAGCTAAAAAAAACATATTCAATTATTTTACTACACTTTCCACACATTAATGTGCAATTTTTCATGTTATATAGATTTAATGTAATTTATACACTATACAAATGAAAATATATAAAAGTTAAATAGTGACGTCCTTTTTATTTGTAATCCTATGTTAAAAATAGTAAGATTGTCAACATTATCAAGGACAAACACAAAATACAACAATGTGCTCCAAGTTGAAATATTTTAAAGGTAATGACTAATAGTTTTTAGAGGGATTAATAAAGAACAAATAGAATGAGTGGACGTGGTTTATAGTTGTAGAAGAAAAAATTATCTATGGTTGTTTAAAAATATATATATATTAATTTTTTATGTAGACCAGTTTTAGAATCTAAAGTAGTACATGTTGGGAAAAAAATTTAATATCAATGAAAAGTTAAAATTAAAATCCATTTGACCAACACAATCATGTTCCACATGTCATATTTACTTTTACCAAAATTATCTTGATCCAATTATCTAAAATAAACTATTCTCAAAAAGAACTTTCTATTGAGAAAAATAAATTTATCATGATGAATTTTATTATATCCTGTGTCAATTATACAAATTAATTTCCATATCAATAGATCAATTATTTTTTGAATTCATACTATTGAAACATAAAAAAATAGAAAAAAAAGTTAAAAAAAACAAAGATTAAAAAAACTAAAGAATGAAATTATAATAAAAGCATCATGAATTAAAATCAGTTTTTCAAAAAATATGTAAAACCTCTATTCTAAGGAAAAACAAGGAAATAAAAATGTGTGAAACCTCTATTCTAATTTAAGTTTTTTGTTTGTTTGTTTTGATGTGCATGCACATCAATATAATCAGGATAGCCGTTGAGAGTTGAAAAAAAAGACTTCAAATTTCTGTTGAGAATAAAAAACTAACCGGATAGAAAGTTCAAATTTAGGCTCTATGGCCAGGGGAAAGCGAGATGGCCAGGTATGGATCTATGGCCGAGACTGTCCAGGTATTCAGATTGGGGTTCTGCAAGCAGGGAAAAATGGAGGAGGCTTTAAACCTTTGGAGGAGATGTGTGGAAATGGGCTTTAAACCTTTGGAGGAGGCCTGCTTCTGGACGAAATGTCTGTGAAAGGTTGTGATCCGTGCAATCCACACGGAGGGAAGAGCAGAAGCAGCTATTGAGCTCACTAGAAAGGGTACATATATTTTTCCTCTGCAAGGATGGCAACCTCAATGCTGCTTTGAAGTTCATATATCGTATGCTTTCCAGGGATTGTATTCCAGACGGTAAGACTTCCTATGTGCTGGTAAAGAGGCTTTTAAGGTTTGGGAAATCTCATCAAGCAATGCAGCTTATGAAAGAACTGGAAGCGAAGGGCTTTTATGGTCAAAGCCCATCACATTCTGAAATCAGTTTCTCAAAAAAAATAACTATTCAAATCAGGAAATCACATTTAAAGAATATACTACTCCACTATTTGGTTACCATTTCAACATTTGTTCATAGTAATTGTTTTTTTGCCGCACAGAAATGGGTTCTGATTATTGAGCTCTATAGTATTCGAGATGTGAGCTTGCCATCAGGACCTTGACCATCAAAAGGATGATCCATGCTACAACAAGGGAAACAAAAAGCTATGGTAATTTATAGAGAAATGCTGGAGAAAGTTCCAATTGGAGAAGCAATAGAATTTAGTGAAATTTGATGGAGAAGGGTTTCCATTCAGAGATCATGACTTTTATGACAGTTATTGAATGTCTGTATCTATTAGGAAAGGGAAAGGATATTGTAAAGCTTGCTACGCAGTAACAGTGCCTTAAAAAGACAATGGCGAATGGCTTTCTCAAAAATAAGAAAAGTGCAAGAAACTATCATTGTCTTAGACAAGTTGTTGGATAAAAATTAATGAACGAGCTTGAATTTTATATGCAACTGGAATAACGGAACTCCTACCAAGGAGGAAATATATTCCAATTTCTTCATTGGAATTTTCTGTCATAACCCCTGTTTGGTATCATACTATCAAGCAACATTTAGTTTCAACATGGTGAAAACTTGAGGTGAGCTTTCTTTTCTCACATAGTCAGGGAATTGTGTAATTGTACATCATTAGAACCACATCAGTATAGGTTTGATCCTATTAATATTATGAATTTTTGTAGCAAAATTAGCAGCAGAGATGTTTATGTTTTGTGGTTTTATTCTTCTAAGTTGTTAAAGTTTAAATTAGAAGATTGGTTATAATCATAATTAGTGAAACACTGATGTGTATTTCCTGAGTCACTGACGAAAGGAAAAAGCACCACTACTGCCGCTGCTACCAGCAGCAGAAACAAAATTTGAAAGAAGGAAAAAGAGAGAAAGGTTTGGTGGTAATATAGATTATTCAACCTAGACAATGTGACTCTCTAGTATGAGTAGTGTGAAGTCCAACCTTTTGTTTTATAAAAGGGAGTTAGTAGGTCCGATTAGGGTGGCTAAACAAAACTGAGTTAGTTTGCCAATGGACATTCAGTGAATCAAACTTGGTCAATTGAATTCGGCACATTTACTAGTTCAGGGTCAATAACTGAATAAACCAGTATATTAAGTACAGACTATTTTGTTGATTTCACGACTTTTAATTTATACATTGTATGAATAATGTATATTTTTGGATTAAACTGTGTATAGTTTTTGCTCAAAAAACATTCACAGTTTAATTCAGAAATATGCATTGTTCTTATTGATGGACTGTGGAAAACTAATACCAATTACACATTGTATGTTATTTTTAATTTCTTACATTTTGAATCTGCCATCCTCAATTTGTTCCCCATCTCTAAAAACAATTTGATCCACCATGAAAGAAGTATCAACACACCCTATTTTAAATAAAAGGTACTACAAGTAGAATATTTTCTATCCCCTACAATTATAAAGCCATTAATAGTGCCTCATGGTGAATCTCCTTGCTCCTTGAATGAGCTCTTCTAAATGTTGCAATCTCATGATTGCAGATATTCCTTGTCTTGTATGTCGTTCGGTCTTCAGACCTTCACTACATTGAGAAGACAGCTTGTGCCCAAGCCTTTCACAAACATCAACATAGTCAAGTTGACAGTCAAAATGGTGGAGACATGGAAAATTTCCTTTTAAAGCCTCCAAGATTTCTAATCTGGAGTTCAACACGGATACAGGATATATATATATTTATTTTTATTTATAAATTGACAATAAATGTGAATTTGAATTATTCTTTTAGGTGGATATCTGGTGTGAGACCCCATTTATTGTTGATCATTAAAATATTGTTTTATAATTACATATAAAAGACCTTTATAGTATCAACATATTTGATTAGTTGTAAACATATTTTCTATTTATGAGAAGATTTACTATATATTAATAAATAAAAAATTGACGCTACTTATGCTTCTCACTTTTCTCCTTACTATAGTTTGTATGATGTAAGCAAGGGAGGTCCTACAACCACACAACACAATTCTACAGAAAAACAACTACTTTCAAGTCATAAGTTCTCAAATACTCTTTATCTCAACAATCCCCCTTTATGCCTTGTAGCATAGCCAACTCACTCAATCGGGTATATCTCTTTGGTGTAGTCCTTTCAAATCAGGACCATCAGGGTTTCAAACACCCCTCAAGGTACTCAACAACCTACCACAGCCACTCAATAGGTTACTTTTGATACAACTCTCTCAAATCAGGCTTTTAACACCAACTAGGCCTCAAATTAGGTCTATTTTACAAAGGGACTCTACTTTAAACTTTCCCTTTCACTCGAAATTTAATTGGGAAGAAATTTGCATGTGACATAACCTAAGAATGCGCACTTATTTGCCAGAATTTCATTCACCAAAACACCTAAACCCAAAACCCTCTTTTGTAGGCAAAACCCTAGGGCTTTAATGGAAATCACATGAGCAGACCTTGTCTAGACTTGCCACCACCTCAAACAGGTCTAAAAACCTCTGCGCAAACTTAATCAATCATGAAATTATGCTGCCCCAACATCTCTCACACTTTTCCATATCAAAACCTCTCCTTTTCACTTGGAAAAGACAAACTTCCACTCTAGGGCTTCATGCCCAACACAACTCTTGACCTCCCCTGCATTCACAAAACTTCCCAACATCTATTCCTATCAAAATCTGCCCATTCCACCAAGAAACAGTGCCTACAGAAGGTGGAATGGGTCTGATTTCATATTTGAGATGTCAAAACCTTTAACTCTACAAGTTCAGACCTGTTCTCAGTAAATTAACAATAAAATGCACTAAACACAATGAAAAGCTTCAAAATAGAATTCAAATCAAAGCTATGACATTCTTCAATGAAATACAATTCAATTTGGACCAATATGTTACTGTACGGGACCGTACAGGTCTGAGGAATAAGAAAAATACAGAAAATCTGAAGAATAACAAGGGTTACTTTATTTTTGTTTCACTTCCAAATCTTCAAAATCCAACCTACATCGATGTTTTCCATCCTATTTATGCTTTTTCCCTCAAAACTAACTGACTCCACCGAACTAAACTGACTTTTAAAGTTCCCGACTGTTGGCATTCCACATTAATCTGTTTTTTGCAACTTTTTAGCAATTTTTGCTCAACTTGACAATTTTGCATTATTTTTGCAATGTTTGCAATCTAGACCAACTAAACACCTAAAAATCATCTAAGAAGACTCTTTACAACAATAAATGGTCTCATTGACCTTATTTAATACTAAAATGACTCCACACCTAGAGCCTACTCCTTAACAACCTTAATTGAAAAAAATTCTTCAATGGTGCCCCTGCACCATTGTATTATGTTTTTTAATTTTATTAACTATTATATGGTATTAACTTGCAAGTACCAAAAAAATTCTTGATGCATTAAGTATTTTTTTTACTGCAGTCAGCCCATATACACATCAATAGTTTATAGACAAAACAACAAATTAAATCTCAGTTGAAAACACCATTAACAAAAGGAAAATACAAAACTTTGAAGACTAAATTTATTGTTAAATATATCAAGAAAGGTCAAGGTACATCTCACATATCCGTACTAAATGTCAGCCAAATAACTGTAAGCTAGCTAAATACTCTCTTGATCAAAGAGTGCAATCCATAATTAGCTCATGTATTTGTCATTAATTTGATAAAACAAATGAATTCTTCTTTCACAGACACACTTTTCACCCAGGATTGAAACGCCTAAATTTATTTAATGCCAGACTGTCTAGTTTTGACAACCATTTCTATTGACTCTGGCATGGCATGGAGGCAAAAAATCATTAAGACTTTGCTACAAAAAAGTGAGAAATTCAGACACAACCCTATGTATGTGTATATCCCATATTCACAAAGAAATTGGAACCCCAGAGAAGGTACAATACCTCAGCTAGAGCATTTTACCTCTCACCATTTTGACTGATATTAAATATATTTTGGCAAAGGCAAAAACTGGAGAGAATAGGATTAACCTTTCACAGAATAGCGGAAAAAGAAAATTATATTAACATAACTATCTTTTATTCTCACTCTGAGATTCATGTGCACATTAAGTCTAAAATGCTTAGACTGTTTGCATTTAATGCCTCAAAAATAGACAGTAAAGCTTCCAAATAGGGATAATATTTAGATCCATACTGAATTCGCAAGCTTCTGATTTGTGAGAAGTTCTTCTGCCTGAGATTGTAAACAGTTTTGAAATGTTAAAATCCTTTTTGATCCACTGTGATTTCATTTTTACCATCCATGTTCTGTGAAACTTTTACATTCATGAGTAGAACTACTGCAACTTGACCTCGGGCAATGAGCTCTAGACCTTCTCTATGCAGCTGTAATGTATCTTTATTCTTGTGTTCTTTTCTCCCAAGCTGAAGATTGTTTTTCCTCAAGTGCTCTAAACCTAAAAACAAGTTTCTTGTCAATTTTGTGTCCAAATATCGAGACAAATCAGACCTGTGTTCACAAAAAATAATGGTAAAAAGCATGTCAACATCTTACACACATAAATTCAATACAACTCAACCATAAACATCATGTACAAAAGCCTAAACTACAAAACAAAAAATGAAAAGGAGCTCTATATAGTACAAACCCTTCCCAATTCACAAGAAACAGAAATTAAATAATGTTGTATTTCTCAAATTCTCAAAACAATTTTGAACGAGAAATAAACATGCCTCCTTAACTTTTAGCTTTTATTTACAACTGGAGGGAAGAGTTTGCTCAATGTTGTCAACTAAATTACAGGGTACCGGCACTGGTCCAGGTCCAGGTACCTCTTGGTTCTTATATTACCTTGGGTATCCAGCTGTCATAATAAAAACTAAGTTAAAGAAATGCTAGTCCTGGTACAACAGTCATAATAAAAAATTAAAAAACACAATAAAAATATTAAATAAACACACAACTAACTAATCTGCTGCTAGTCTCATAGCAAAAGATTTTCTATTTTAGCAGATGTAGCTCTATTTTGACATTTTGCCATATGGAGGATTCCCCATATTTCTGTAGAGAAGTTCCATCTATGACTTATGTATCTCAGGTAGATTACTTTTTTCCAATTATCTAGCTTTGCTCATGAAGCCTCCAAGCTAGTTTCATTGCCAGTGTCTAATTAAACATGTTTGGATCGTTAACATTGAGACTTCCTGTTGGTTATTTTGTCACATCATTTTTGTGGATATTTAAATTTCATGGATAGCACTCTCCAAATAAACTTCCTTTAGATATTGGTTAGTGCCTCCTGCACCGTCATTGGCATTAACAGAAGCAAGGACACTAGGTTTGCCTGTAGTTTCTCTTTCAATAGTTCTGTTTTTACCTACTAATGTCAACCACTTAGCTGCTTTGGAACTTAATTCAAGTTGTTAAGGCAAACCATTCTGCTCCACTGTGTCTTCCTCAATGAGAAGCCTAAATATTTGGCAGCCATTTATGCTTCTTGAAATTCCAAAATCCACATTATTGCTCTCTTCCTTGAGAGAAGCATTGATGAAGTTTTAAGAGCTTTTCTTCGTTAATTTGTTGTCCCAAAGCCTATCAAAGATGGTGAGGAACGATTTCTATTGTCACACTTAACATTGGATTATTGTGATGAATCGGAAAACATTGGATTAGTGTGGAGAATAAGATTATGTCATCCACAAATTGAAGGTTGGAGTACCTATCTTCTTGAAGGATGACCAATGATTTGTGAATTTCATTTGCTGCGTTGACTTTTGATGGCAGGTGATTTTAACCTTCTGCAAGGAAGATGAACAGGAAAGGGGTAGTGAGTTCCACTATCTTATGACTCCATTAATCATTACTCCATTAAATAGCAGACTTATGACTCCATTAATCATTACTGAGAATGATAGGAGAGTTAAGTATTTCCGTATCCATTATATGAAGTGTGACCAATTGCTACTGGCTAATTAACATTGCTTAAGACAAAATTTTCGTATGACCAATTGCTAATTAGCCTGACTAGAGGCTTTGGACATATCTAGTCTAAAATGCAAACCTGATATCTTCTAGGTTGTTAATTAGTATTTAATCTCTTGAGCAGAAATTTTGTCCCAAAGCTGCTTATACTCTAACTGGGCCTGTGAGATTATCTCATGCAGTAAGAGTTGGAAAATTCCAAAATGATAGAAAATAATTTTGAATATTGTCTTACATAGATAAATGAGTTGGAAAGCTTTGAACGTGTTAGTACCCACCTGCCTGGGACTTGGAACCAAATTAGGGGTATTGAAAACCTTGACATCTTTTTTATTTTCCTTGGCTCTTCCACTGCCCTGAGCAAATCATCTAGAATAATTGGCTAGAATTTTTAATTAAGTAATAGAAACCCATCAAGTCCAGGAGCTACTCTTGCCAATGACAACACTACTCTTAAGTAGTAGAAAGTTGGTGAACAGATCTTCGGTCTTGTGGTTTAATATGCAGTAGTTGCCTTCATCACTGGTGCGTAGTAGATTGGTTTGTTATTGGATGATGTGTATAAGAAGCTATCTTATTATTAGTAATTTAGGAGAAAATAGCTTTCAAGCCCCTAGGTTGAGTGTGTTGGATATCGGTGTTAATCATCCAGTCAAGATCACAGTGATATCGGTGTTTCAGGGGATAGACAGAATTTGGGTAATGTATCCCTTCTCAACTGTTTAACTCAAACATTTTTTTTCTATTTTTCTTAATAAATTTTGGGACTTTCTGGGGTATGCATCGACCATATTAGGTTCGGACATGTAAATATGAGTCATTATAGAAAACGCCAAATAATTGTTATACAAGCTTACTTTGTGTGAAGGGAGGATCTGAGATTGCGATACCCTGTTACTGTCACACAACAAACCCTCTTGTTGGTATGCAGCAGGAATACTTTGGGCATGCGTTTTGGGTAGTACACCTCTTGAGCATACAAAAGTGAGATTGTTGAGCTTTTAGCATTTACAGGATTGTTGCCGCTAGCAACCAGTGCATATTCCTGCAGGAGAATTTAGCTCAAAACCTCCATTGTCTTGACTCTTATCACATGCTTAAGTTACAAAGTAAACCAACATCACATTTTGAGATTTTATGCCTGTACATCAGTTACCTCCCAATAACAAACGCCAATATTCAGGTCGCGAATT